>JAYESA010000011.1:7199659-7574659 GCA_036927795.1 Iris macrosiphon
GGCAACAGAAAACCTGAAAGTCTTCCCAAGACCCATGGTATGGGCCAAAATGCATCCAAGACCTTTATCACCTGATTGACCTTTTTGACTGATTGTATAATATTCTCCCACATGAATCGTATTCCTGCAACCTGAACAGATTTTCAAAAGTGTAAGTAAAGCCAACACAATTAGATAGTTGAACAACTGAAACAAACAGACATTGGAATTGATAAAGAAAAGATAAAACATCTAGAAATTTACATAACAAAGAATATATGATAAAAATGAAAGACTCCCAAGATGAATAGAAGTTCATCAAAAAGGGCATCAAGGAGACATATCCTGGAATTTTCCGCAATCAACTATATAGGTTTGATTTTTATCGTTCATATTTTCATGGAATCCCATACCCCCTTGGAACGTATCTCATACAGAACTTATGCAAAGGGACTCTACTCAATCAAGGTAGCTCAAAACATTCTGCTCACTGGAATAAGGTACATATATGTCTTTGTTTACTTTCATAATTCACAGAGCAACATACAGGGAGCCACATATGACCCTAAGGAGTACAGTAATTCACAGCTTCTCACAAAAGTGTTCTATTTCATTGTGCTAAACCCCCCCCCCCCCCCCCCCCCCCCCCAAAAAAAAAAAAAAAAAAACCTCCCATGCACACGCAGACACTCGAATTGGTAATTCAAATGCAACGAACCTAAAGACCTAGAGAAGTCACAAGGAAAGTGTCAAATTAGCTGCATTGTCTTTGTGTTATATCTAGACATGTTTCTGCACGTATGTGCGCTTCCATCATTGTTCTTAAATTTATGACATTGGTGATTGTGCACACCATATAAGAATATATGAAAACATTAAGAGAGAAATTTAGAGGATGTCTTCAAAAAGTCATCTTAATTTAAAGTTCACAGGGGAAAAAATAAACATAAATATGGGACAGAAAATTAATATTAAATCATGGGTATTTAGTGGAGAAAAGAACTTACCTCAAACTGACAATGCTGCCAACAAAACATTGAAGAATATTACTCATATAGTTGCTAGAGATTAAACACCTAAGTCAAGCTGAGAGTAGCAAATAACAACAAAATTTATAGTAAAAATTTTGGTCAGCTATTTGATTTTATTTCTTTCATTCAGGTCTGTAAAGGTCATGTCATCTTTAACATTAATAAAAAATGATATCCTTTGTTAGAGCCGCAATCCAAGTTCGTTTAAGCCTACCCCTATAAGCTACTTTGGCAAATATCTTAATGCTCATCCTAAACAGTGCATCTATTGGTCTACTTGCACATGTACAAATCTAGGTCTGCAGTATCGGTATCGGAATCAATTTTGGACCCTTCTTATGAGTGTCAATATCGGCAGTTTTGAGAGTTTGGTGATTCCGGTTGGAGTGTCAGGGTTATTAGTTATGGAAGCCAAAAGATAGAAAAAAATTATTTAGAAAACAAGAAAAAAATACTTTATACATTTAGGGATAATATTGTATATTATTATAGTTTTTAATGGAATAATATTCAACATTGTTGAATTATTCAACCACAAGACATGGTTGTTTATTTTACATGCTTTTAGACATAGTACCCCCCATAATAGATAATTTGGGATGAAAAAAATATTAAGATGTATGAAAGGTGTGAATTTATAGTATACAAGTTCCCATAAATATGATCATTTCTTATCATGTCTATCAATGTATTGCAACTCGTCTACCTTAGCATTCTCATTTCAGCAAAGCTCATTTTCTGTGCAAGTTGCCTTTTAATTGCTCAACATTCCAATCCTCAAAGCATGGGGAGAGCAACATGCTTCCAGTAAATAAAAACCTGTATTCCTCTCAAAGTCAATGGTTAATGAAGACAAAAAATTATTGCAAGAGAAAACAGTTCCATTAATGCAACCCTCTAACCCCACATGTGACAAAACTACAGTGTGCATGTAGCATACGAGCATGTTTTTCTTCCTCTCAAAGCCATCTGATGTATACTTGGCCATACTGCTAAAAGATGCTTTATTCCACTACAAACCAGTACAATCAAGTATAGAAAGCTTGTCAGATATCAACTCCTCCTCCTTCCTACCCTAGATTCTTGTGAAAAACATATAGACTAATTTGTAGCAAACAGATGAATATCACCTAGCACCTGGCACCCTGCCGGCCGCCCAATGCAGCTGCCAAGTGAAAGATTGATTTCATTAAATAATGATTCTTTTGTTTACTCCCTTACTTGACTATTATTTGTTTGTTAGTAGTAAGTATGATTCCTTAAGACGAACTCAGTTCCACATTGTTGTTGTTATAACTTTAATTGATTACATTATTTACTTTTACTTGATCTTAAATGTTAATAGAAATAATTTAGGTTAACTAAAGTGTTGGAATTCTCTTATTTGGCAGGACTGTGCCTATGCCAATTGAATTCTGCTAAGTGCTATCTTTAGGGCACTCTGTATACTAGACACAGTCTGACCATGAACACACGGATCAGGCAAATGTCAGACCAGATATGTGTTGGAAGGAAGCAGATAAAAGTCCTCTAGAGGCGTGGAGGAGCAACCCAGAGTATAACAATCTAATTTCACATCTTCCCCTGCTCTAGCATGAAGTCCACTTATTACTTAAAACAACATTCCGAAAATTGCTTTCCACGAGTACAACAGCGCCAGTTCCTAAAACTTAATACAAACATTTAATAACATACAGAACTCATATTTGGATAAAGAAGAGATCTGTGGTACTAGCCCCCTTATCAAATAATCTCTCACCCTCACAATCCTCAAGAGACAAATACAGACACCCTTGCTCATATCTGTAGAAAGGATCACTTTACTAGCATTAGCATATTATTCTCTTCCATTCCTCGTCCATACAGGGGACGGACTTTAATTAGCACCTAAGCACAGGCCTACGATTACGTAGTCATTTAGCATCTAAGCAGCTGCATGGACGCTTCACTATACGTCAAGGCTAACCTGAATAAGTAGGCAAGTAGAATATGAGGTGGTCTACTTGCCATGGCAATCCTAGCATTGGGGCATGTGTGAACCATTGTTCTTAAAGGCGTCACAAGCACTAGCCTGGGAACCAAGGGAAGGCAATGTGGACCTATGCCGACTCCTATACCGGCTTTAAGTCCATCAGATATCATGATATAATCAAGGCGAGATGTAGGCCTGTGCTAGATAGAGAGATAAGGAGCCTACGGTGCTCGACTATAGTTGCCCTCTATCAGCAACTCTTACCCAGCTATCCTTTATTAAAACCTCTTTTATGGCACAAGTCTTGAGAATATAGTAGATGATGATGGCAGATATAATGCATCAGATAATAATGGGTTTATGGTGCATCATATGAAGTTGAAGACTTTTAGAACATTATCATAGATTAACAGGATTTTGCATTCTAGAAACTTGAGCATGATATCAATTTGAGTTTTCTTGTTTTGTTTACATTTGACCATTAGTATGAAACATGACTACATTTGTTAGTTATAACAAGATTACCTTCGAACTTAGTTGATTGCATTGCACTTATGATGCTGTGCAATTTCTGTTGGTTTTTGGACTCTTGAATTTTTTTATGATTTTAATAGATTTAAGTTATAAGCACGAGATTGTGTAGTATGTTTTAACTTTGAGCCTCACATTACTCGGTGCCTAAGGCACTAGGAGACCTTAGTGCATTAGTACCATCTTGACGTCTTAAAACACTGGTCAGAACAATGGCTATCTAGAATAGAAGACATGAAATTGGAAAGGGGGGGGGGGAAATCCTAAAACTGCTATAAGACGAGACATTCTTTATGGCACCAGTTTGTTCGGCAATAATGAACGAACATAACTATGACGAGAATGCTATGGATAAGCAACAATACACTATAAGTTATGGCAAGAAATTATTGATGCAGGATATGAAAGGTGACATTAACTGAGGATAAGATCAAGAAAAGTCACCAAAATAGCTTAGGCATGTGAAATAGAGACCATTATATGCACCTGCAGGGAAGAGTATCAAGATCATAGTTGAAGGAGTTGTAGGGAGTATGAATAGGCCAAAAAAAGGAACATGAGCTGAAGCTATAACTAAGGAAGTGGAAATTGCTGAGTTCTCAAAGGAGATTTCCTGTAATCTAGCTGAAAGAAAAGGATTCATCATGCGACTTTGTCATTATTGTTCCTCTAAAAGAAACAACTTCATTTTTTGTGCAATCAATAATAGATATAATACAAATAAGGATAGTCTTCTAATCATGTAAGCTCTACTATTGTCTTCATTCCCGAAGTTTCGATGGAGATTGCTTAGACCCCAGGTTTCTGGATTCTACCGCATATGATGACGAAAGCGAATCGAAGACATACTATTTGCAAACAGGTACAGCCACTGTTGATATACAAATGCCACGTGGCTTCCACACTAGATAATATATAATGAACTAAGCTGACAAAAACAATTAAGTAATCCAGAAGATATGGTCTGAACGTGTACAAAGTAAACAAACAAACAGAATATGACTGGTTGAAACCTGATGAGGCTTCAACTTTGTAGAGATACTTGGAGGAATTCTGACTGGTTCTTCATCTTCCTCCCTGGCTAAATTCACTATATAACCTTCTGTCGAATCACCAAGAATTCCGACAGTTAAACCATCTGTTGCAACTCCTTGCAGACCTGAAACACTCTGATCCCTTGATTTGCAGGCAGACTGTAGTTGCATTGACCTCAGATGCTCTTGTCGAGCCTACATACAGTAAGTGAAAGATGAGAAAATACAATTCATTACAAAATCATTATAGATATTCATAAAAATAGTAGGAAAAATAATAGAACAAACTTTTTCTAGTGCAACTCTTTGCTTAGTTTCTTCACCAAGCTCTGCATCCTCAAGAATCCTCCTTATCCTCTTTTTACGTCTCCTATCCTTTCTAAAGGAGCAAAACACAAAAAAAGAAGATAAGTATCATGTAAATTTCCATACAAAGTTTTTATAATATGTAAATACCAAACCAAAACAGTGATTAACTCATCAATTCATTACAGTTCGAATAATTTAGTCTACAAAGATATGCTTCAAAAAATTGACCAAAGTTTAATGCATTTAAACCAAATCGTTATAAACAAATGCTCATTTCTTGCGTCTCCTAAGTCCCCAGAGTTTAGAAGAAGGTAGAATGAAAAATGGACAGGATTCACACATAAAATACTCCCAATCGAATACTTGGGTATCCCTCTCTTTAGGGAAGGCTAAATCCCCTTACTTTCAGGCTTTGATCACCACTATTGCAAAAAAGCTGGGTGGTTGGAAAACTAAGGGCTTCTTTGGTTACAGTTTTAAACTCACTTTTGTGAGTTTAAACTCAGAATCGGTAGGGGACAGTGTTTGGCTGTCAACTACTTAGAAGTTTTGAAAAAAAAAAAATTAGAGAGTAGCTGTTTAAAATCAGCTTTCAGGAAGTAGTTCAAAGATGTTTTCAGAATGTATTTTCACAAAAAACTTTCTCAAATCAACAGGGTCCCACACACCCAAACCCACCCACCCTCCCAACTCTTTCTCTCTCCTCATTTTTTTCTCCTCCAGAGGAAAAAAGAAGACCGCCATCTCCTCTTATCTCTCCTCCTACTTCGTCTTCTGCGTCAGAGCACAGCCAGCCACCACCGCAGCAGAGCTCCGGGAGCAACGGATCGTCGTCTCTTTCTCTCTTTTCTTTCTCCTCTTTTCTCCAAAATCTGACCTCCAGCCCCCTTTTCCTAAAAGGGAGGACGTCCAAGTCGGCCAGTTCGAGGACGTCCAAGTCGAAGTCACGGGGCTCCGCCGCCGCGTCAGCCAGCTCGAGGACGGCGGAGGCGGGTCCAGGCTCGTCGACGTGACCGACCGTGATAGTCGACATGCGGAGGCGGTCTAGGCTCGACCCCGACCTCGACATCGGCTGGAGGAGGTGGTGACCCAGATCCTGACCACCACTTTCCGACTATCACCCCGTGAGTTCGACACCGACCTCGAAGTCGGCTGGAGGAGGTCGAAACCAGGAGAGGGTTCTGACGGAGGCTGGGTGAAGGCGGAGCTTCCGAGGAAGAGCAGCAGCTCCAGGAGGATTGCCAAGAGGCCCAAGACTCAGGATACAGCTATAATAGTGTTGGATACAGCTGGACACAAATCGATGTACACAAAAAACTATAGACATTTATAATTATTATATAAAATTTTATTAAAAAATATTTTCTGGAATTTTTTACCAAACTGAATTTTTTAACTTTTGTTTCTCAAAAAATATTTTTCGGATGGAAGTAACCATGCGCAAACTCAAAATCTCTATCCTCAAAAAACAATTTTATAACTTACTTTCAGAAAACTGTTTTCAGAAAAAAAATTCAGAAAGCATATCCAAACGGACCATAAATTGCTCTCCTTTGCTGGCAGATCAAGACAAGTTGAAAGTGTATTGTGCTGTATTCCCATTCAAATGTCAGTTATCCCTCTTCCCAGAGCTTGCTAAATCAATTGGACACACTTTTTGCAAAAGTTCTTGTGAAAACCAAATCGGTATTCTCACAAAAAATGGATATCTAGGATAAAGACATGATTTCCCTTTAATTATAGGGGGCTTGAGGATCAGATCCTATCTTAGGTTATGGCTTCACTCCATGCAAAGTTCTGCTGGATTTTTTTAGAAAAGGAACCCCTAAAAGGAGTTCTCGCACTTGGTAACCTATGCTTGCTTCACTTCAACATCGTGGACAATCATTCAAGATGGATATCTTGTAAGACCTGCTTTCCCATAACTAAAGGGGACTGGGGGATCAGATCCATATCTCAGGTTATGGCTTCACTTTATGCAATGTTTTGTTGAAATGTTTCAAAAAGGAATCCCATTGTGCTATAAACCACCTAAAGGAGTTATCAGTGTTGGAAATGCACCTAACATTGTGGAAAATCGTTCAAGATGGATTATAGGTCAGGGAATACATCCTTTTGAGAAGTCCAATTAGTGTGATGAGGCTCTGCAACCATCTACTATTATTCAAAATACTTGCCTAGGCTATCTCATGCTGCTGCCGACATTCTGATACGTGTTCATATACCTGATTCTTCAGATTTCCATATCTGGTCCATCTGGAGTCCTTAGAAATAAGGCACTTTTTCAACCTCTTCATTGTTCAATATTATCAGATCAAAGGGAAAAGTATGGTGGTCAAAGTATTAATGCAATAAGTGGATTCCACACAAAGTGGTTGCATAACCTCGGAAGTTATCCTGTCGATACAAAGCTTCAGTTTATTGAAATACCCCTTGCTTCAAGGTGCAGCTGCTGCATTTCACACTCAATACAGAGCCTGGTTCACCTCTTCATGAATGTATTTAGCAAAACAGGTATGGAACAAGTTGGGGCAAAAGTAGGTATCAGTCAGTTTGCTACTAGTATCAGCCATTTACTTATGTTATGGCTTAGAAACAAATCATTGACTAGAGACCTAAAATGCAACCAATCTTCAATCAAGTGGAATCCTCCTACATCTGCTTTAACTCTTAACCACACTACCACAGATGGCTCCCCCAGGTTGGGCAGATTAACCGGGAGGCAAATGTTTAAGCAATTCTATTGTCCTAGGGAATACTTGCTTTGCCTTTCACGAAGTCCACTAGCACTGGTGAGTCAATTTGAATGTTGTGTTGCTTGCACAGTTTAAGTCCAAGGAAGAAAGAATTCAGTTCTACATAATCATTGTGTGCACTGTAGTCTACAGCCCATGATAAATTTTCATGCAGTATCTCTGATAACTCCTACATATGCTTTAACAACATATGGACATCTGCTTTAACAACATATTGCTCCGCCAGGTTGGGCAGATCAAACGGAGGAGTTATCAGAGATATTGCAGAAAAATTTATCATGGGCTGCAAACTGCATTTCACATAACGGTTATGCAGAAATGAATTCCTTCTTCCTTGGCCTTAAACTGTGCAAGCATCATAACATTCAATTTTGCATCATTCAAACTAATTCAACGGTGCTAGTGGAGTTCGTAAAAGGCAAAGCAAATATTCCCTGGGACAATTTCTCTCTTGAGAGAATTGCTTAAAGTATTGCCTATCAATAGCAATATTCAGTATGTATATAGGCAAAGCAACTGTTCAGCAGACTTGCAGCCTATGGCCATAATGTCCAAGAGAAGGAAATATGTTTGCAGGCTAAAGACCTTCCAAGAACAGTCAGAAGCTCTTGAAATGGATCAGCAAGGAGTTCCGTCATTTAGAAGAACTTAGCTTTCTTGTTCTTTTATATCCTATATTTGTCGTGGGCTAGGGCCATCACCCACTTCTCTATATCAAAAAAGGGTCCCAATCTATGTTGCACGGACACAGGAAAATGGTGGCTGTATCCATATTGTGTGTGTAACTACTGTATTCATGCAACATAGCTGACTACACTGTACCTATTTGAGAATGTCTGTGTCCTGCACAGACACGTCCTTATCCGAGCCGTATTCGTGCAACATAGGTCCCAACCCCCACCCATAGTGATGATGGTTCACCAAAAAGTAAAAAAGAAAAATAGTACAAACATGAAGAAGAGAACTATGTTATCAATACTAAAAAAGCAACAAAATATAAAAATCTAAGAAGTGTCATGTATTAAAATCCCTCTTTAGGTAGTTGAGAAGCGTAGGAATGCCATTTTACGTTTACCTTGAAACTTCAATTGCATCATCTGAAAGCTCTCCACCACTGTCACTGCTAGAGACCAAACTTTCAAGAGCCTTTTCACAATCCAAGACAAACTGATGCAATAGATCAGGTGAACAGCAACAACACTGCCAACCAGAGGCTTTAGCTCCCAATAAGATTTCTTCACCGAAATTCCTTGATATACATGTCATACAGAATAGCATTGGACATGAGTTACAGGGTAAAAGGTCAATGCACATTCCACACCATCCACAGAACCCCCCTGGAACAGAGTCCTGCAATAACAAAAAGTATGTTGCTTAATATAAAATGAAATGTACAAAAATAAAAAACAGAAGAAAAGAAAAATTGAAAACAAATGTCAAGCATGCACTCGGAATCACACGCATATACTCATGCAAGCCCATGCAAACCTAGGTTGCATTAAGCACTATTCAAGCTACCGAAGCTGTATTCAGGAGGACCAAAACAAGGATCCTGTGGAGGCTAGACCGGTTTTGGGTGAACCAAAAGAACAGGATAGATATTTTCCTCTTGTCGAAATACACATGTACAAAGATGCAAACCTAGTGAGGCCAACATGACAAGAATAGAAGAAACATTCATCATGGTCACTTTAGTCAGGCTAAGCTGGTCCTTTTCTCTCATCCCTTTCTATGAAAACGCCAAACAAAAACTGATTTAAAATACTTATCGTCGAACTAGATGGACATCAGAGATTTAAACCAAAGTCATGAGGAAGGGAGACACTAAGAGATAGCTATGTAAGCAAATTAGTAATAATCAATAATTGCATTTGTAAGAAACATCCATAAAGGCGAGGAAACAAACTTTACAAGAGATGTTCTCTAAAGGGCATAAAGGTCTCTTCAAAGCAATAAAAAAGGACATTTCAGAATAATATAAGAATATAACATGGCATCAGAGAAACCCAGCTTCAACTCTTGTATACGCAGTTTAAATGGAGAGTATCCAAAAAAGTATATGCCACTGTGTAAATTCCGCTCTCAACCCATAAAATTGGTCATCAACCTGCAGTGTGCTGAATAATATAAAAATATAACCCTCACCAAAAGTGGCAGGGACTATAACAGATACTTACAATCTAAGATAAACATTGATTAGTGCAAAGATGAGGTGAGTTTAATATTCATACCATGAGTTGTACCTTCTTTTCAACCATATTTCTACAACTTTCGCAGACGATGACTTGCAACCGTGGATGTCTACGAACTTCAGAGGCGCCAAGAGCACTATAACAAGCAGTACAAGCGAACTCCCCTTCACTTTTACCAGAGAATTTACGGTCAAAGGAAAGGGGTGAAGGAAGAGCATCAACATCTATAATGTTGACCGACTTTTCAACTTGATATGGTGAGTAAGAACCCTCCCTCACTGAATGTGAAGTACCTGGAGCAGATTTGTCCACCTGGTCTTCATCATCACTATCTATTATAACAGTTCGACACCTTTTATTATCATCTTCCTCGCCCTCAGTATCCTGTGTGCGCTTGCCATTACTGTTAGTTATGGGATTTTGTTCTCCAATTTCACTGGGAATAACCAAATGAGGTTTTAAGTCATCAATGAGGTTATCACCGTCAATGAACTTGCTTACACCGCTTTCAGACGTGCTTGGCTTTCCAGATGCTGCATCAAGAGAGTCCTTTAACAATACCTCATCCATGACATCTTTCTCAGCACAATTCTGTTAGATCAGTACATCGGGTGAAAACTTATATTCAGTAAGAACAAATCAAGAAAATATTGTATAATGTTAAATCTAAGCAAATATATTATCATAGCAAAATAGGATATACCAATTTCACTTATCCAACTGACAACATTGATAAACCACCATATATAACTAAATAACACCTTATACCTAATGTGGACCTATACCATCTATGAACCATTTGAAAGTACATGATTCAGCAAAGATTGCTAATTGCTTTTAGCACAAGTACCTACCCAATCTATCTGAGATCTCTGTCTTTGTTGCTTCAACCTACGTTGCAACTTTCTAGTAAGTTTTTCATCGTCCTCTTCTCTTACCTGATGAGAGGGAAGACATCAGAAAACAATCAGACAATCTCATTATGTCAAGACTAGATAGGAAAAAGTTATGGAGATCTATTAGAGGCTATAAGATCATATTGTAAACTATAACTGCTAAGACATGCAAACCAATGATAGAGTTTCCGTAAGTCAAAATTACAACAGAGTATCATTATCTCGTATATAGCAAGTATGACAGTATGAAGAAAAGAAAACCAATGAATCACATTAGTCCCAAGGTGTTTCAAAATAAGCAACAATTACCAACTTTTTGCTTAATAACCAAATCATATTCTTTCAGTAACCAATGGAAGTTTTCTTACCAAATTCACACACACATAATAGTCAATAGGACTTGATCAGACAAGTTCGAAAACCTTTAGCAAGACTAGTTTAGAAGAGAATCAATTCAATAGCGCCAACAGCACAAGAAATAAATGGTAATAGCTCAAATATCAAGACATGCTTTCAGATAAAACAGTCAGAATAAAAATGCTAGTTTTATTAAAAAAATCACAACTCAAGCAGCAATATATCTCTACTCTTATGATGAAGCTTGGAAATGGCTCAAAATTGAGCCGTCTAAGCCGTTTGTAAATACTCCACTAACTATTTTTTTTAAATAACTAATTATTTAACTACCTAATATTATTTATTTACAACTAAACAATTCTAACTCAAGTGGTTAAGGTGGGAGGTATTTTTCTTGGTTGCTTGAGTTCGATTCCTAGGAATGACAGTATTTATAATAATTATATATTTAAATTTTTTTAACGCACATGCAATGGGCGTGCACATTACTAGTGCAATAAAAGAAAATTGTTGGAAACAAAGTGGTCGGACTTTTACTAATGAAACAAAGTTTGGAGCATGTAGGTACAATATTAAAGTTGCAAGATACCAGACCATTCTAAAATTTCTCTTCTGCTCCTCAGAAAGATCAATTTCCTTTTCGTTTGCAACTGCATCCGCATACAGGGGGTCGCTAGAAATGCACTCTATCTCACCAATCTCTTCAACCTAAAAGATAAAACAAAGCTTGTTAAAATAACAGAACAGCAGCACCAGCATCTCTTAAACTCCATATATAATGACTAAATAAACAAATAACCAATTTTAGGTGTGTACAGCTGAGACGAGAAAAATCAACACCGAACGAATGAGAGAGGAGAAATAGTACAGCTAGTAAGTAAAATATGAGCTATATATATAGTGAAATTTGGAGATGGAGAAGAGAAGGGGAAAAAAGTAGGAGAAGAGAGAATATGAGAAAGGAGATTGCAAGGGCCTTCCACCCTAGGTTGCATCTCATGTCTATTTATATTGATATGCAATACACCCACAATTACTATTATATCCTCATATGATAAATAACAAAATAAAATAACTCGACACCCTCCCTCAAGCAGGAGCATATAGATCAGACATGCCCAGGTTGCTACATAAATCAGAAAATGGACCACGAGCAAGTGGTTTTGTGAGGATATCACATAATTGATCCTCTGACCGAACATAAGGAGTGACAATCTGTTTCTTCAACAACAAATCACGAACAAAATGACAATCCACCTCGATATGCTTCGTGCGCTCATGAAACACCGGATTACTTGCGATAAATATTGTCGACTGATTATCACAATACATCTCCATCGGAATAGCAATCATAATTTCCATTTCATGAAGAAGAGACTGCACCCACATCATCTCAGAAGTTGTATGAGTCATCGCACGGTACTCGGCCTCAGCACTAGAACGAGCCACAACATTCTGCTTCTTACTACGCCACTTGACAAGATTGCCACCCACAAACGTAAAATAGCCAGAAGTAGACCTCCTATCACTGCGATTGTCTGCCCAATCAGCATCACTGAACCCAGTCACTGTAAGCAACTAGGAAGGTTTGTACAACAAACCATTTCCAGGTGCACCCTTCAAGTATCGAAGAATGCGAGAGATAACCTCCCATTGTGATTGCCGAGGGGCATGCATAAACTGACTAACTACTCCAACTGCATATGTGATGTCTGGTCGAGTATCAGTAAGATATATAAGTTTGCCAACCAAACGTCTATAATTTCCAACATCCTCAAATAACTCTTCCTTGTCAGCATCAAGCTTGTCATGATAATCCATAGGTGTCATGATAATCCATAGGAGTCTCAACTGGCTGACACTCCAACATCCCAATCTCGGAGAGCAAGTCTAGAATATACTTGCGTTGTGACAGATACACACCTTTCTTAGATCGAGCAACCTCGATTCCAAGAAAATATCGAAGAAGACCCAAATCCTTAGTATGAAACTGACGACTAAGGTAGGCCTTCAAGTCCGCAATCCCAGCATGATCACTCCAAGATATAATGATATCATCAACATAAACAATCAACACGATAATACCTGCTGAGGAAGAATGACAAAATACTAAATGATCTGTTGTGGTGCGCCGAAAGCCATACTGAATGAGAACTGAACTGAACTTGTCAAACCAAGCACGAGGTGACTGTTTCAGTCCATATAATGCTTTCTTCAATCGACATACGAGTTTTTTATTTCCTGCTACAACATATCCCGGTGGTTGATCCATATAAACCTCCTCTTGTAAGTCACCAAGCAAGAAAGCATTCTTTATGTCCTGCTGATATATAGGCCATTGGTGATTAACCGCCACAGAAATAAGAATCTGAACTGAATTCAGTCGAGCCACTGGAAAAAAAGTCTCCATATAATCTACACTATATGTCTGAGTATATCCTTTGGCAACCAACCGTGTCTTGAGGCGCTCAACAGAACCATCGGGGTGATACTTAACAGTATACACCCATCTACAACCCAGTGTCTGTTTTCCAACAGGAAGTGATGTAAGCTCCAAAATCTGATTTTGATGTAAAACATACATCTCCTCATCCATTGCACTTTTCCAACCAGAAGATGACATAGCCTGCTTGTAAGTTTTGGGAATGAAAATAGAAGACAATAAAACGGCAAATGCATGAAAAGATGATGAAACACGGTGTAATGAAACATAGTTAGAAATGGGATGCTTATTCTTTGTGGTACAAATGCGTTTTCTTTTTCTGAGAGCAATAGGAAGATCATCTTGATCTGTGGTGATGGGAGCAGAAACCTCAGGCACGAAAGATGATTGGTTGAGGGCTGAATTATGCAGAACCAATGGCCTATCCTTGGATCTCTGATAAACCTGTAAATGGAGAATGGAGACAGAAATTGATTCAGGAATGACCGAAAGTGGTATGGAAGATATCAAATATGTTGTAAAAGGAATACAACGGTCTCCTGAAGGAAAGAAAGGGGTAGACTCAAAGAATGTAACATCTGCACTGACATAATATTTGCATGACTGTGGACTATAACAACGATAACCTTTTTGAGTACGGGGATAACCAAGAAAGACACACTTCAGAGATCTAGGAGCCAACCTATCTCAATTAGGTTCTAAGTTATCAATAAAAGCGACACACCCAAACACTCGAGGAGATAAGAAAAAATGTGCGACATATGTATATAATATGGTAAATGGAACTTTGTTATTTAATACAGATGATAGCATGCGATTAATTAGATAACATTCAGTAAGAACGACATCTGCCCAATACTGTTTAGGGACATGCATATTGAACATGAGAGTTTGAGCCACATCTAAAATGTGTCGATGTTTGCATTCGGCTATACAACTGGTTTGATGAATCATACCACGATCAACATAGAAACTGTTCACAGAAGATTGAGTATACTCCAAATCATTGTCAGAACGCAGAATTTTGATACGTTTATCAAACTGAACATAGACTTCATTATAAAAAGCAGATAACACATTTGGAAACTCAGATATTTCTTTCATTAAATAACATCAAGTCATTCTGGAATAATCATCAATAAAAATAATAAAATACCGAAATCCTTTCGGACTTTTGACTCTAGACGGACCCCAGATATCAGAATGAACAAGATAAAAAGACTCTAATTGACGACTCTCACTACGACGAGGGAAGGAACTACGGTGATGCTTGCCTATCTGACAAGCCTCGCATTCAAGACTAGAAACATGACTCAAACTAGGAACAACTTGACGCAACTTAGCCAAAGACGGATGTCCCAAACGATAATGCCACTGCAACGGAGAAGTATTAACAGAAGTGAAGGCCTTTCCAGGTAGATCCAAGTAGTACAGTCCATCTTTTTCATGCCCCGAACCAATCATCTTCTTCGTCCTGAGGTCCTGAAAAATACACAAATTGGAAGAAAATGTCACAGAACATTGAAAAGATTTGGTTAACTGGCTCACAGATAACAAATTAAATAGAAAATTAGACACATATAATGAATCAAATAATGATAGTGATTGAGTAGGATGAATGACACATTTCCCAAGCACAGGACGAGTAGACCCATCAGCCAAGATAATATTATGTTTCATGGAACTACGATTATGAAAGAGAGATTATACCAGACATGTGAGAGCTTGCTCCTGAGTCGATGACCCAAGAGGTAGATGGTGACTAGGTTGCCACAAAAGCAGGATTACCTATGTGTCATGGTTGCAGTAGGTTGGGAGGTGGTACTAGCAAGCGCGTTTAACTTTTGGAGGATCTGTTCAAATGGAGATGAGGTATCGGACGTTGAAGTTCGATTGTAACCCGAAGTATCATCTCTG
The DNA here is from genome assembly GCA_036927795.1 of Iris macrosiphon. Classification (NCBI taxonomy): domain Eukaryota; kingdom Viridiplantae; phylum Streptophyta; class Magnoliopsida; order Asparagales; family Iridaceae; genus Iris; species Iris macrosiphon. The sequence continues at coordinate 7,215,077 of JAYESA010000011.1, forward strand.
GGAGCAAAAGTGGTGACCTGGGACTGCATATTTTCATCATGCACTTGATGTGCATATTCTGGTTTGCCCCACTTGTCCCAACAATAGTCTTCCACATGACCGAGCATTCCACAATAGTTACACTTCTGTGGTTGACCATGGCCACCACCACCGCGGCCACCACCACCACGACCATTGTCTCTACCACCACGGCCTCCTCCTCGACCAAAATAACAACCACCATCTCTACCGCTACGTCCACTACCACGTACACCACCACGACCAATAGCACTAGAAACTAGGACAAAGACAAAAGAGTCAGTGCTCAGCACCACAGAACTCTGTTCCAAAAAGGAACAATTTAGACGGGAGAAAGTATTTGTCACAGTAGGTAACTGCTCTCCAACAATGATTTGAGCTTTATAAGGTTCGAGAGCATGATCCAAGCCGACTAGAATAGGTGAAACATGAAACTCTTCCTTCTGTCTTCGAGCTTCCTTCAAATCAGTAGTAACATGATGATATTGAAGCACTTCCTCCCACAAAGCCTTCTTGGAAGCTAGATATTCATTCACAGGCTTCTCATTTTACTTTGTATTAAACAATAACTCGTACAACTCATAGATACGGACAACGTTTTGCTTCTGTGAATATGATTCTTCCAGAGATACCCAAATATGTTTGCTTGATTCACACCACTGAACATTAGCAGCGATATGTGGTTCCATACTATGTCATAACCACGACATAACGTATGCATTTGCACTCATCCAATCTTCATACTCAGAGAAAGTTTCAGGCGAGGGTTCTTCCGTCAAAAACTTCGTCTTCGCCCTTAACACCACTTTGATAGATTTGGACCAGGCAAGATAGTTCGCACCATTGAGTTTCACCGCTGTAATCGACTTTCGCAATTCATCATTATGAATAACAGTAAAAGGAGAACCACCTCCGCTACCACCACTACTATTAACCTCGCGAGAAGATTCGGTCCCCACCATACTTGCAGATGCAACAGAAAGACGAGGTCTTTGAAACCCTAGATCTCACAACGAACCTCAACCGACGACGAATAACCAACGGAGATCTGTAGAAACCCTAGATCTCATAAACGAACCACGAACGACGACGAACAACGAACGGCGAACAGCGAATTATGAAAAGTAGATGAAAAACAGCCGAAAAGTAGGAGAAGAGAGAATATGAGAAAGGAGATTGCAAGGGCCTTCCACCCTAGGTTGCATCTCATGTTTATTTATATTGATATGCAATACACCCACAATTACTATTATACCCTCATATGATAAATAACAAAATAAAATAACTCTAACATATATAAATCAATATCCTATAGCATATGGTATAAACCCCAATATAATAAAACATAAAACCAACGTAACAACTAGCTCAAAACTAGTAAGTAATATAAGATTAAAAGAGCAAAAAATGCATTTCATCGGTATAATATATCACAATGCTACAACATTAACAGAAGAACAATAGATCATCGAGAAAGAATCCTGGATTAACAATAAAATACTTCCTTTTGGAAATATGAAAACATAAAATTAATTCTTTAACCAAGAGCATGAAATTTCTCAGTGAAATTACTGTAAGTTCTATACAAAATCATAATCAAGGTCTGATTTACAACTTAACCACATTCAGTTTTATTCTGTGTTCCATCTGACCACATTAAGATTTTCGAAATTTGTCGTAGAATAAATCAAACTCAAACAAATGATGACACATGAGATGTTGGGCAAATTGTGAAAAATTAGAAATAATTAGAAACGAAGGAATCTGCAAATAGTACAAAATCACAGATTAGTCACTTACTATTATAGCATAAACTCAAAAAACTGCCAACAAAAAAACCCAATTATATAAAGTTATATTTGTATCCGAAGACTCTCAATGGAATTTCAAATAAAGATTAGTACCTCATTTACTCCAGGCAGGTCAAAGCCCAAGTTTGCAGCTTGCTGAGGAGTACTGGCCAGGTAAACACATGTCCAATTCTTGCTACCAAATGAAGTATCGTTTAAGCATCTCTGAGACTTCAAGAGTTCATTGAATGAACTCCATTGTTTTTCAGAACTTTCTGTTTGTTTATTCCTGTCTTCAAAAGAAAATTTTTTTGCCAGATATCCACTAGCACCTTCCTCCAACAATTTTCCATGTTGTCTAGTAATATGACAAGGAAATAATGAACAACGGCAACAAAAAAGAAACAACAAGAAAATAAGAAAATTAAATCTAACAAAATCGGCACCTTCTTACAGGCCGATCCAACTGAAGGGAACTCTCTGCGTCTCTAATAGATTGATTAAGTTCACTAGTAACCTGAGAACCTACCCAGTGGGCCCTTTTCTTCCACGCTTCAGTGCAACAACCATTAGGGGCCTGACTTTCTATCCACTTGTAAAGACTAGGGAGTTCAATGCCAGCCCCATCTAGTTGTTCCTGTTAAAGAGAAGTACATGGTGAAAAGAACAAGAAAAGGATAAAGATACGAAAAAACATAAAAATGGAACATCACATATAACCAAAAATAAATAAATAAATAAATAAACAGAGAAAATCCAAACCTTCTGGCAGTCAAACTATTTAGAACAGGCAAAGAGCATGGTAAGCCCAAGTGGGTGTTTAAAGGGAGTTTTATGAGAGTATCCACTAAAGCATTATTAGAACAACAAATAATATGAAAAGAAGACCATTACTCCTATCTAGTCAATACCCGGTCAACCTTGTAGAGTAACCTGTTTTTCCACTGAAAAAAAAAACAATTTCAATTGACTTCCTAGAATACTTCGTGAACCCAAATGTTGTAATATCTTCACCTAAGGTGATCAACATCCTGCAAGATCATGTACAGCAAGACATTGTACCAGTATGTGATTGTCAGTGAGCAAGACACCCATCATCATCTAACCCTTTTTCTGACAGGTGGTAGATGGATATAGAGCGGTTGAAACTGTTTTGGTTTGTAACTGTTATCTGGAGAGTCATCCGAGTGTCTGACTAGTTCAAAGCTTCACAAATACAATAAGATAAACAGAAATACATAACAAGAAATGAATTTAAGTTTAATTCCTAGTAAAGTAGACATAAATAAAGGGGGGGAATGGCAGTGGGAACTAAATATTCAAATTGTCTGATGAGGAAAGTGTACACTGAATCGGGTTTAGAGGCTCAAGTGCATTCCAATTAAAAGCACTACTGCACCAAATTTGTTAACAATGGGGAATTCCTTGCTAGCTAGCTAAGTGCTAATTAAGGGCATTTTTGCAAAATGTAAGGGTTTATCAATATTACTGTTACTACAGAAGAAATCAAAATGGAGAATCATGGCGCCTTCCGCTAACCTAGATCTACAAATAAATTTCAGGCATAAAGTTGAAGTGTCGGACTATAGTTGAGTGTGAATCCTAAGGTATTTCTTGAATTTATCACACAACATTAAATGTTTTCCTTGAACAAAATCAACTTGCCAGAGGAAAGAAGATCCTATTTGCCTCATCTAAGTTGATGGGATCCGTGCTCAACAACTGGACATGTTTGTGAAAGCTTTAGATGATATCAAGAGTGAAACTTCATCTGCCAGATAAAATGCAGTTCCGTTCCACGTCCTATTAAGCCAATGCAAAGGGATTAACAGTAAAAGCAACAACATTCTACCAGTCTGTGAATAAGTTAGGCTCCAATGGTTGGAGGAAGACCACATTCCCTAGTAAATGACTAGACTTTGATCATCTATTTGCATGGCTTGAATGATTGTTAGTGTTGGTCGTAACTCATAACTCAGAGACATAAAGAGAACCACACAAAGATAACTTCAAGCTTCACAATTAAATGTTATTGGAAGACTACACGAGGCCAGGAAGCCATCTGTTTGACGTTCCACCACAAGGTGAAAAATGACGAAGTAGCATTTGCCTCCAATCACTTTCAAAGCACAACTTGAACCACCTTCTTCAGGCTCAGAAGTGAAAACACCTTAAGGTAGATACCTCGTCACCAAGTGTCCTCATGACCCCAACATTAAGGCCAAGGATAATCATGATCTAGGTGAGGATCTCGTCCAAATTGAGCATGTGATTTGTGAAGATAACACCTCTTAGTCTCCTCACTCTCAATCACCCATGTATTGGCACCAAATAACATGGCAATGTCTTCATAGTTGCATCTTAAATATGACGAATCCTATTGGCATCAAACAGAATTGCACTAATCCTAGAAGGAACTTATAAATGGTGCAAGTGCAACCCACGCGAATGAGGCAGGACTATGCCAACCCAAGAGCGAGTATTGATGTATACCAAGAATTCAGAACGAAATTAACATACAATACTGGTGCATGAAGTACACCTTATCTATTGAAGGTGCATGAAGTACACCTTATCTATTGAAGGAAAAGTAATGGTCGTCTTTAGTTACCAACCCCTTCAACTTGAAACTCGCCACCTAAGTGTCTGTGTTGCAATGTTCCAACCACCTAAGTCAATTCTCTAATCTTGTCCTCGATTGGTGACACCTCTATCTTTCCACGGATACACTAATTTCAATTAGTAATCATATCCTTTAACGTATTGCTACTCATCTATCTTAGCACTCTCCTTTCGGCTATACTAACTTTTTGGGCATGTTGTTTCTTAATTGCCCAACACTCATATAATCCTATCCTTTGATGTCCCCTCTTTTCTTCATACATTACTTTATCGTTTACAAACAGATCATCGACCTCTCTCATGTTATTCACTTCTGTTGCATCCCCTCTTTTCATTACTGGTAAAACAAAATCAACTTGTTTTATTTTTTTCATTGTCAATTTCACCTTATCAGCTTTGCTCTTCTAAGAAAGCAGCATTCTATATTATTTAGATATTAAGGTAAATTGCGGAAACCCTCTGACATTTATGCGTAATGAGATAAGCCCTCTGTCCTCCCAACTTTGGAACTTTGAATCTTTGGCCTCGGTCGTTAACTGTTCCCAATTTTTATTACTAACTAAACCAATGTGACCTACAGATGATGTAAAAAAAAGGCGAGACAAACCTAAGTCAATAAATAAGTATATTGATTTACAAATCAGACCACTTACATCATGCAACAGTTAAGAGTCTATCTAGTAGCATCCTCGTGCACCGATCTTGCTGTTTTTTGGCTGTGCAGCATCGTGCACCAATCTCCGCTAGTGATCTCTATTATCTCTAGTTGTCTGTCGATGTCTGCTATTTATGAAGATGAATCATCATGCGTTGATCTATGCTACTTCTAGTCATGTGTCATACAACAGTATATGCTATTTTTTGTTGTTCCGCAATCTTTGCTATTTCTGGTCGCTTGTTCACATTCACTGATTATTCTACTTCCTCTAATGCCCTCTACTATTTACAAGCATCCAATAGATTGTACAGTAGTTGATGCCCACTCTTTTCATTAAGTAGGTCGACCTCTCCTATTGTCTCCTTCGGACGTTACTGATTCTACAATAATATTTTAGCTCTACCACTTTCTTTTTCTATTTTGTAACAAACTAGAAAAGTTTGTTGCATATTAGAGTTGGTGAGTTTACGTATTCTAATTTAGTCCCATATTGGATAGATTTGTATGAGCAAGTTTTGCATACACACACACACACACACACACACACACACACACACAAACACAGGGTCAAGAAAAAATGGCTCAAGTGATCAAGTCTTGGAGACATACGAACCCGAAAAAATGGATTAGAGGTTCGAATCACCAAAGACGTGTTATGCGTTTAATTAAAGAAGGGGAGGAACCGGAATATTCAGGTAGCGGGTGATTAAAAGTTGGGCTTGGACGAACAATCTATCCGACAAAGAGGACCGTGGTGTCGACAGTCAGTCGAAATGGGACGTCCAAATGAGATCAACCTGACAGTTGGATCGAGAAAGAATGCAACAGAAACATAAATCGTCAACGTATAGAAAACTAGATTTGGACACGGTCCAGGAAGGTTGATGTAATAAGAACCCAAGCTTAAGAGGAGCAATAGATGTAAGCTTACCATACAAAGATAGGGTGCAATGGCCCCATCTCCCATTGTCCCTGCATGTTGTACCATTAATATTTCCAAAACAACATAGCAAATATCCCAAAAAGGATATTAAATCCAATTACAAACAACTTCATGTACTGACAGAAAAAAAATCTGAACTCGTCATTGTCTAAAAATTGGCCTCGGCACTAGGCGGTCGGTGCGGCCTAGTGCCCCCTATCCCACCCACCCCCCCACCCAAAAAGAAAGACCGACTACACATGTTCTTGGATTTTATGGACAATTGGAACAATTTTCACAACATGAATTTTGGTTTTTGGTTTTTTGTTTTTTTTTTTGAGCCGACTAGGCCTAGGAGGGCTTGCAGTGTCCGCCAGACTAGCGCATAGCGACTTTACAACCTTGGAACTCGTGAAATTGAGAATAAGATTATTAATGTGGACAGAATAAGATTATTAATGTGGACAAAAGAATATTAGCCTCCGGAAAGAGCTAAAATGAAAGAGAGGACACTGGTCATTATGATTCTGTATAGCAAGTATAATCGTCCTACCTTATTATAAAATATTTTCACTGGCTAGAGCATCTGGGGCGTTTATCATAGTTAAAAGATAGCTTTACCTAACTGCCATGTAGTCTTCTTGACAATCTCTTGCTCAGCTGAGGGTTTAAATGACTAATTAGACTAATCAATTAACATAAACGTTGGTCAAATATTTGTCTTCCCAAACTTTGGAGGTGGTGCTCTCCATAAGCAACCACTTAAGATAGGATGCTTGGATGACGACCGATAGACACGACAAATTTGCAGAAGATGTGATAATAAATTGTTATATCAACATTCAGAAGGACTATCTTTTTGAAGGTTTACCCACACAGCAAAGGCTACAGGGATGCCAATGTAATTAGATAAAATAAATATTGACAAGAATCCTTATGGAGAATACTTGTGCTAGGATGAATCATGCAATATTCTGATATAACAAATACCTAAAAGCAGGAATCATAACCAAAGAAATTCATAACCAAAGAAACTTAGTATTCTGGACGAAAAACAGACTCTTCCAATAAAACAGCAAATGTAACAAGCCCTTGCCAGGACATGGCCCCTGCATGGACTTATCGTGTATCACCAGTTGGCTATTCACTTTCCAAAATGGTTAACCAGGAATTGATACAAAAGCACTTCAAGATAAACCATATCTTTGGGCTTCACAACCTCCCCCACAAAGACAAGGAGTTCACATCGCAGAACGTACAAATGACCCTGTCTCATTTCAGTGTAACTAGGTAGCTCTGATACCATTTGACACGTCCCGGCCCACAAGCCAGGCAAGACATGACTCATGAATGGACCTCATCGTGTATCACCACTTGGCTATGGACTTTCCCAAGTGATTAACCAGGATATACACATGAGATCCAAGCACTCAATTAAAACCAAGCATATTTGTATCCCATATATCCAATGTGGGACACAATCTTGGGGCTTCATAAAATGCCTTGAAAATGCCTTTGAAAGTTAAAAAGTGGTGGAAAGATTATAATTGATATTACCCAGCTTACCAGTAAAAAAGAACTTTGAGTCTCTAAGTCATCAAGCATAGCCTCCCATTCTTCTTTAAAGGTTTTCATTTCAGTTGACACAGCCATTTCCAACTACGCGTACAAAAAAGAAAAACAGAAAGGATAAATGAGAAGGAACATACGAAGGGAGTATTAATACTGTTAATAGCCACAGAAACAAAAACTAACCGCATCACCATGAAGACTATCAGACAACTCTTCCCTCACATCACTTTGCACGCGTGCAAGTGACTCCTCCTCAAGGGATTCTTGAGCCTCTGCTGCCTAAATATTAGAACAAAATTAGAATATCTACAGTAAAAGATCCATCGAACAAACTAGAAGAATATCAACAAGGAACTGAGAAAGAAAACTACCTTACTTTCAACTTCAAGAAACTCTGCAACTAGCTCTTCAATCTCATCATCAGTGAGTGGTACCTGCAAAGTGAAACCTGACAATTACTAATTCATATCTACAGTCCATACACATGTAGGTACACATTGGCCCGTGGTAGGTCCAACTGCAACCGACAAATAAGAAACTATTGCTTTTAACACTGACCATGTGATCACTTGACACTCACTTTAAGTCTTTATAAAAGTCACATGAAAAGTATATTCCTTCTCACGTAAGGAAATAATCAAGCTCAGTGAAGCTTTTATGATGCATAGAACGTCAACATATATCAACATTACCACCTAAAAAGAACAACAACAATGAAACCACTATCCCTTATTTTTGTGTTATGCTATTTGAATCCTTTTATTCAATGTCCCATAACACTATATAACAATTTCCTTTATAGCTTCCTTCTATATTCGCTTAGGCCTACCCCAAGTCATAGAAGCTCCTTTAACTATTATCAGCACCTAGCAATATAAAAGTGATATATCCTAATCAATTTCTAAGATCATTTCTTTTTTACCAGTGTGGCCAATATATATCCAAACTCCCAGACATGAAAAATAACAGACAGGAATCATTAGGAGATACACAAACAAGCATTATTATACTTGGAAATGTCTGAAAGAGCTGCAGGAGTAGAAATAAGTTCTAGTGGCAAGTTCAGTTCATATCAGGTTCCCCTGAGGCCATGTAATGCATGGTATTATCGTGCACAACCCTGTACTAGTTAACACATATTCCTCCGCAAGACATATTTTGGTACAGTCAGCAATGCTTCATAAACTGTGTGCCCTTAGTTTGTAATATAAGAAGGGGATGCTACCTTAGGAGCTTTTGCTTGTTGTATAAGGTATAAGGTACACCACAACATGAATCCTGGTTAAAAACATTGATAGTTATTTTATGGAGGTTTCTTATACTCCATAGGACCATAGCCAACCCATTCTGCTCAGAGAAGGTTTGGATGATTATGATATGATGATCATACATGAATTCCAGGTGCATTTCCAGAATAAGTGATTGCTACAATTAGGTCTTTTCTGGAGTTTGGGAACTGCAATTAATGGTTGAAACCGCAAGACCTCTTGCAAATGATGCTACATGAACCTGCATGATTATGAGTCTGTAAAGTTTCTTGCAAGGTTACACCCATCGCTAGTCCATGTTAATGCAACTGGAACAGCTTCAAGGGTGATTCGGCAGAAAAGATGGCACCGAACTAACACCACCTCAATTAATGAAGACAAAGGTGATTTAAAATGAAAAAGTGGATTCATTGTTAATCAACTATTAAGTTTCATACTCAAGAACAAATATAGATAATTTCAAGCTCCTGATGGTAGAGTAGTAGTAGTACATGAGATGTGCATGGTATTGTTATAAGCCATTTATGCAATAAATGAAACAAAGCCATCGTATGTTCAGAGTGACATGGAGAAGAACCCAACTATGTTTGGGTCTTGTGTATGTGGCCTCGCAGCAAACGATAGGCAGAAACTACAATATCTAGTAGGTAGCCTAATGGTCTCTTGAGAGAATAAGAAAAAAGGGAAATAAGAAATAAAGATCTAAGGAAATGGGAATATGCAACGAAGTATCAGAAAAATACTTTGAAATATAAGAGTTTGACATAGAAACAGAGTATAAAAAAAATGTAAATTCAACCAAAGCCCAAAAAATAAGGGAAGAATAAATGTTCGACAGAGAAGAGAGAGAACGATAATGTTTGGTATTAGGATCAATCATTCATGTAATGGAGTGATTGAGAATGATGGTGTTCTGTTGAAGTTGAAAGGAAAACTTTATAAGACAGCTATAGAACAGGCCATGTTTTAAGGGTAGTGTTAAGCAATCAAAAGAAATGTCCAGAAAATAAGTGTAGGTCAACTAAGAATGCTAAGATGGAAGAATGGAAATGCATTAAAGCACATCGATGATAAGTTGAAGGTAGTGCCTTTTGAGGATAAGTCGAAAGAAAATTGCTTGGGTGGATCGGACAAGTGCAATATAGACAGATAGATGTACAGTTAGGAGATGCGGTAAGATATTAGTCAAAGTAGCTGCTATGCTACAACTAGAAGTAGGCCTAATACACTTGGACTGATAAAATAAAAAATGGTCTTGTAAATGTTACAGATGGGCATGGCTAAATGGAAGGGAAGGAATCAAATAGCCAGCCCCAAAAAAAATTGAGATAAAGGCCTTGTTCTTCTTATAGTTCTGGATGATGCAAAAGGTTATAGCTGAAAATAAAATAAGTTGCAAAGGTTAAGACGCTTATGAACATAAAAGTAAAAAAGGAGAAAATTAAAAGATTAGAGTACAAAAGAAAACATTGCATTTGTATTGCAAGTGAGGAGCTTAATTCCATGGATGACTACCTATCGCTCGGTGTTGTCACGGTTCGCATCTAGACACAAAGGCTAAGTGCAGTGAGGCATTACGTATAATACTCATCCAAGCAAGGAGTCTTTAGGGAGGCACGTGCCTCTAAGGTTGAGGCTAAGGCATGGTCTGAGTAAAATGATTAGGTTACAAGTGCAATAGCAAGCTAAATCAAAATCAATTACTTCAAGTTCAAAACTTGTTTTGAAGAGGAGGCTGATTGAGAAGATACACAGGAACAGAATGTGCATGATGATTAATATACTGGAGAATCAAGAAGTCGTAGACCTAGAGTATGATGAGACTAGGTTTCAGCTAAGGAAAATGTTTGTCCTTCATAGTTCTATAAGAAATGGAATCAGTGTCTTCAAGTCTATTTCGATGAAAGCTTCTTAGATTTTATATATATATATATATATATATATATATATATATATATATATATATATATATTGTTGTTCTTCACTTTTCACCCATTAGTCGTCATGAAAAACAAAAATTCATTATGTATTAATAAGTGATAAATAATAATTTGTTCCAATATAAACTTAGAATTGTATAGCATACACACATAAACAACCGACTGCAAATTTTTGGGATAAAAGACTTTGTTGCTGTTGTATGACCTACACGAACAAGGATAGTTTGAACGTTCATACTATCACTAGTATACATTATAGTTTCATTCATTATACTATATAATATTCTAATTTTTAACATCTATACTAATATTTAGTATTTTAAAGATTATAATTTTTATTTCACAGCTATACGCTAGGAAGCACGGACACTCCAAAAATCTAGGCCGTGACATGCCTACTGGACATGAATCCGAATACTCCAAAATACACTAACACATGCCAAAATAGTCCAAAAATCTAGACCATTACATGACACCTACAGGACACAAATCCGGATACTCCCAACTACACACGCCAAAATAGGTGTCATGTCCATGTCATCGTGTCCTTATCGTGGTCGTAGCCGTGTCCATGCAACACAGGTTATACTTAACATATTTACAATGCCATGAGTTGTGACCAGATAATATCAAATACTTGCTTTAGGAAGGGAGAACATTTAATTACTTTTAAGAACGAATCCAGTATTAGTCAAAACAGAAGGAAGAGAGAGGAGCTAATTTACGTAATTCCTTGCCCAAGTAAGCCTCATTTCTAGAGGAGGGATTAGTTTAAGGAAACGAATAGAGGGTATAGTTCTATTTTACAGTCCCCATTTCTAGAGGGGGGGTTGGGATGACTCCTTCATGCTATTGGTTGGTTATAGAGAGTAGGAATGTCCGAGGTTCTGGAGGCATTAAGCAAATCAACTACTTTCTTAATACGAAAGCTGATAGTACAATGTAAAGATTGCAGTGCTTTATAGGGAGAGAGATTAGTCACTCAACATAGTTGATGGTCTTAAATATTACTATTGGGAAATGGAACATATAGAGTAGGATAGACAAACTGAGAAGATGGTGAAACTTGAAAGGAGAACTTAGTAATATAAATGGTGGAACTTGAAAGAAGAGAACTCAGTACTATTCAAGCATAAAGTGATAAAAGAAAGGAGGATGGAACATCGAAGAAGCTTTGTGATGTGATATGATATGTTATCAAGAAAATAGCAAAAGAAATTCTCAGAGTTCCTAAAGATAATGGTTTGACTTCTAAAGAAAGAAGGCGGTGGAATGAGAAAATCCAAAAGGTAATCAAGGTAAAAAGAGTTACCAATAAAGAGGAGCAAAAGTATAAAAAAGAAGCAACGAATGACGCCAAGAAAGAAGTTTGTGAAGCTAATCTAAGGCTAATGATTATTGAATATGATGTTAGAAACTGAAGAGGGGGAGAGCTATTTATATGCTAAGAGTAAAGATAGGAGTAGAGACCTAGTAAAATATTAAATGTATCAAAAGTGAAGACCAAAAGGTAATAGTAAGAGAAAATGCTATATGGGAGAGGTAAAGAAGTTATTTTCACAAGTTATTTAATGAGAGCAACCTAGAAGAGCTTAATTTTGATGTAGTGTAGGTTAGTCATATGTCATATTGCCTTTGCCGTAATTTCTAAAGTTAAGGATTCGTTTGAGAAAAAGAAAAAAGAAAGAAAAGCCCACATGATGATATATTCCTATTCATATTCCTATAGAGGTTTAGAAATGTTTAGGTCGGAAAGGATTAATATGGGTTATTGATTTATCAACCAAATCCTAAGGACTAAAAAAATGTTCGATAAATAGAGAACTAGTATTGTTAGATCCATATACAAAAATAAGAGATGTATATAGTTGTAACAACTATCATGGAATTTACCTTATGAGTCATTCCATAAAGTTATGGAAGAGAGTAACTAAGAAAAAAATTAAGAAAAGAGGCTAGAGTATTAGAGAATCAATTTGATTTTATGCAGAAAGAACTACTACGAAAGCCATTTACTTATTAAAAAGATTAACGGAAATATTTTAAAAGAAAAAAGGATTTGCATATGGTATCGTTGGCTTAGAGAAATCTAATGATAAAGTTCCTAGGGAGTTAATATTTTTGGAGGAAAAAAAAAAGTTCCTAATAGCTAATAGATACTATCAAGAATATGTACGGTGGTGTCACGACGACTGTATGAACCATTAGAAGAGATAGTAAAGCAGTTTCTATTAATGTTGGCTTACATTACGTATCACTATTAATTCATACATTTTGCGCTAGTTATGGACAAGATTACTAAGCATATCTGAGAGGTCATGATTTGTGATGCTTGTTGATGCTATTATGTTGGTTAATGATAGCAGAGAAGTATTAGATGCTAAAATAGATGTATCGAATGAGACTTCGCAATCTAAGAATCTTAGAATTAGTAGGACAAAAATCGAGTATATGAAATTTAAAAAAAAAATAATATGAGGGAAAATACATATAGATGAACAAGAGAAACTTAGGAGTAATATTTTTTATTTATGAGCGACCATCCATTATGACGTAGAGATTGAGAAGGATGTCATGCATAGAGTTAGAATATGATGGTTGAAAAGAAAAAGTGTTTATAAGGTACTTTGTGATCAGAAGATAACTTTGGAGATGTAAAAAAATTATAAGACCAGTAATGATTTATAGCTCGGTGTTAGACAATTAAGAAACATTCAAAAAATTAGAACAATAGAAATGAAAATGCTAAAGATAGATAAGTGAAAATATATTGAAAATATGATAAGAAATGAGTGTAAATGTAGGAGGCTAAATATAGCACCAAAAAAGGATAAAATGTGAGAAAATTGTCTCATGTAGACTAATAAATGCTCCAGTAAGGAAAAGCAATAAGATACTAGTTATAGAAGCCGCTGCTGGGACTTAAGGAAAATCTAAATGGACATGGTTTTAAAGGACACGCTTTTTGTTCGTGTTCCCGAGGACGAGATCCTTAACAAAGTTGGATGAAAAAAAATGATTCTAACAACTGAGCTCAATAATGTGCATAAAGGCTTTATTGTTGTTGTACTCGTACATAACATGTGTTGTTACCAATAGATGCTCCGATAAGGAGTCATAAAGTAGTAGATAAAGGAACCACTAGAACTAGAGCTAACACTAGAGGTTTGCTGAAACGAACATGGATTGAAGTTTAAAGAAGAATATAGTTTTTGTTAGTGTTACAGGAGACATGATCCTAAACATAATTGAATGGAAGAAAAAGGATTCAAACACACGATTCCAAAAATTTGGGATAAAAGCTTTGTTGTTTTTTGTTGTTTTTGTTGTCGTACATAATATGCATTGTTACTTTATTCATCTTAAATGTTACCTTCTATTATATTCATTTACTAGTTGTTTATTATTGTTTCTAACTTCGTTTAGTTATGGAAGGATCTAAATGGATGTTAATATATGGTTAAGATTATCACCAAGAGGGAATGCAACATTTCACATAGCACAACGGAAAAATATTCCCATGGAAGGGTCTACATGGTACCTAAAATATGATTAAGATTCTCACTGGATGGGGATTTAACATTCTCACACGCAGCGGGAATAATATTCCTATGAGATTTTGGATTCAGGAGGATATATCCAGCATGGGAATCATCATAAGAACCTTGAATAGCATTCTCACATACTAAAAGTAATATGCTTCAAATGTATAACAAAGAGGCAATTATATTATATGATTGTGTGTCAAAATAGCTCACTAATATTGATGATGTAAAACACCATAAAAAGAAACAAAAATCCTATTGAGGAATTTTGCAGACACAAACAAAACAAAACTCACCTCGGACTTTGTTTCCTGGTCGCTCCCAGATGCCGGCTCATCTTCAAGATCCGAATCGTCACTGGGCATCAGATCCGAAGACCCGCTCACAATATCTTCATCATCATTCTGCGGCCCCTCTGCCTCTAAAACTTCCTTGGTTTCGCAAACTGTTTCCTCCACTTGTGCAACCTTCTTGTTCCCCTCCATCTGTACATTACACTTCCTAATCCCTATATTTTCGCCTTTCGTCTGTAAGTCCTCTATAGCTACGACTTCCTTTCCTTTCCCATCACTCGGTTCCAACATCATCTACAAATATAGAAAAACTCTACAACATCAGATTTAAAGCAGCTCCAGTTATTCTATGACGCCTCTTTTAGAAAGTTTTAGCCAGTAACAGCATCAACCAAAGCTCAAATGAAACCCCAATAAAAACCGAAGAAGAAGAAGAAGAATGCACTCTTTCGCTTCAATGGAATCAAAAGAGCAAGAACTCCACGAACATTAAACTAAGAAGCACGGACGCTCCAGAATTCAGAACAGCGTCCGGGTCCAGTCGTGTCGGAAACGCACCAAACAGTTCTCTCCCCTCCGTGTCGCGGTGTCCGCACTGTGTCCTGTCCAGTTCGCGTCCGTGCAACGCAGACGTTAGATCTCTAGAAATGTCGAGATCGGCAGCAATCGAACTGATAAATTGAGGGAATCTGTATATTTTGAGCTAGGGTTAGAGCGGAGTACGTACCTGAAAAATTTAGGGTTTTGCTTTCTCGAGGAAGAGACGACGATTTTTTTTGATTTTGGGAATATTTTTCTTTCTGGGATTTCTTCTCTTTTTTACTGAAGGGAGACCATAGGACTCTCTTCCCGTAAAAGTAACAGCAGTTCCGAGGGCATTTGTGGGGAGGAAAAATTAGAAGGGATGGGCTCCATTCTATTATAAAAAGTTTAGTTGGTTGTCATCGGGGCCAACCGAAATGATATACAAATTTGGTAAGCCAACTTCTATAGGCACTCATAGTTTAATTTACTTGGTGCATTCCAAAAATTTTCAATATTTTTATAAGTTTGTCATAAATTTTTTTATTTTAGAATACTTCAATTTTTCATATAAAAGTCAATGAGTTTTATTTTTCAGTTCAATTTTTTTCATGACTATCACAATGTTACTGTTAACATTTTTTATTTAGGACTGTCAATTTTGTTTACAGTCCTAAGAAGGAGGCATAGAAGAAGAAGAAGTGCACCAGCAGCAACGGGAGCGGCACGAGACGGCGAGAGACAGAGACTCACGCCCGCACGAGGGCGGTGCACAGCGGAGGCGCACGCGCGCAGAGAGATGTGTGCGACGGAGGCATACGCTCAAAGGGGGCTACGCGCGGCAGAGGCGCGAGCACGCGCGTGGAGGGCTGCGCGCGGCAGAGGCAGCAGAGGAGGCCTCCGCCGCCTCCTCCTCCTCCAGCCTCAGCCTCCGCTTCCCGCCGCCTTCTTCTTCTCCGACGGGTTAGGATTTTGTGGTTTAGAAATTTGAAGAGAGAGTAGAAATTTAGAATGAAGGATTTTGGAAAGGTTTGGGGGGTTGGACTGTCATGAGTAAATTTTGGATGTCATAAGTAAAAGTTACAAAAATCTGGACTGTCTTGAAATAATGGGTTATCATAAGCAAACTATTGAGTACCTATAAAATTTGCATTTTGGTAACTGAACCAACTTTAGTCAATTATATCTACTAACGTATATGTAGGTGAGTTTCACGTATTTATTATTATAAAGATTAAAAGACATTTGTAGTCAAAATTTATTTATTTTTGAAATTATAATTGCCAATAATAATTTTACAATGTTCAAGAAATTTCATAATGAGTTACCAAAACTACCATCAATTTATTACATTTTTTTTAAATAAAATTTATAGCTCCCTTATAAAGTAAGGCCTCATTTTGTTCGCTGAAACTTTACATTGGGAAAGGAAAATGATTTCTTTCCTATGTTCGGGTGTCAAAAAAAAATATGAAGAAAGAAAAATGATTCACATAGGAAGGAAAAATAATGTTCCCACCATACAAAAAAAAAAAAAAATCCTTCAAATTTCCTTAGCTTCTCCAAACACTAAAAAGAAAAATGACTAAGAATTGTAATTTCCTTTCCTTTCCTTTCCACAAACCAAACGAGGCTTAAAGGTAATTATGGTAACCTATCTTGAAAAATCTTGGACATTGTAAAAAAAAAATTCACAATTACAATTTTTTCATTTTTTTATTAATGAATGATGCTAAACAAAGTCAATTTTTAATGCCTCCTTTTTAGATACTTAATGCATTTAAGAACTATTGTAATTAGGAATACCAAAAGACAACTATTATATTTATCTCGATATCCCTATTAATTTTAATTAATAAATATAGTAAAGAATATTTTTGCAAATAAATTTTTTACATTGAAGTCTGCTTTTTGCTAGTACTAATAGAAAAAGTTTAACTTTATCGTAATATATATATATATATATATATATATATATATATATATATATATATATATATTCTAAATAATCTAAAATGCATGTATAAAATAATATATATATCCTAAATTTATATATATATATTATTTTATACATGCATTTTAGATTATTTAGAATATATATATATATATATATATATATATATATATATATATATATATATATATACTAAATAGTCTTAAATGCATGTATAAAATAATATATATATATATAAATTTAGAATAAATACATCTCCAGGCTCCGCAAATGTACAATATTTTCGTATCGTACTTGCGATTGTCGTCTGTAATTTATAGGATAAAGTATAAGACAATATAAGGTACATTATAAAATATCCACATATTATACAACTCTTATTTACATAAACAAGTCTTCTTCGAAAACATAATTTACATATTCAGCGACAAAATAAAATAAGCCGACTATTCGAAAAGTTGTCTTCCATCAACTATCAACTTCATCAATACTATAAAGAGGTAGTATTTCTTCATCATCTTCTTCAGTTTCTAGTGAACAAAAACTAGGTCGTCAAAACGACGAGCAAGTCCTTACGTCAAGAACAGACAAATAAATAAAAATAAAGTTTTAAGAGAAAATTAATCAGAAGATAAACGGATAACTGATCTGGAAATCTCGAAAAAATTGTCTTTGACACATTATAGTGTAAATTTGAAATGTAAGGTTTGTATTCCTAACTAATCCCTATTCTACAAAGTGTCCAAATCACAGTCACAAAACACAATCCACAATACAAATTTTCTATATGCAAATACAACTTAGAGAATGATTCATCACACCTATTATCCCGGCAATAATCACATTTACCCGAGATGAAGCAATTTCCTGGCGGATGGTGCTTAGATTCCAATCCCCACAGATGTTTTCACAGCATTGTGTCAACAACATTAATATTGAATCACATAAAAATACGATAAGCACATGATATAAACAATTGTCGAATTTTCTTTATTTTAGAAAATTCGGATTATATGAAAATAAGATTAATTGTCGAATATTTAAAAATTTGCAAGAATTCGGAACAAATGTCAACTTTGGATATATACAATTGTCATCTCTTTCGAAATTCGGATCCAATGAAAAATAAGTGGACTAAGTCTCACTGCGGTCATCGTATGACCATACGTATGCCGAGAACTACTGATCAATTTTAAATAATAAATATTGCAGAGAGTTCAACGGTGTGATCCAAATGTTCTCTCCCATCCAATGCAATTCTATAAAAATTACAATCATCATTATCTATCAATCCAATTAAGTTAAAATGATTATTCTTGATTTCGTACCTCAGCTTGTGTGTCAGAGACTACACATTTTGCGAGAACATCTCATTTACCAAATCGTTCCGTCTTTTGCGATAACGTTTAATATCCAATAAAAGTATAGAATTTCGTTTTGTGTACTCAAGTATCACATCTAACGGAACTATTCCATCTGGTAGAAAAAATTTCGAGAACCTGAAAATTATACTCTTACCTTGGAATATAACTAAAAGCTATCTTTGTTGCTCTTTTATGCACGTGCAAAGTGTCCTACGCGTCCAAAAATTAAATAAATTCGTAATCTAAACCCTTTATGGTTTGAACCTAAACTAAAATTATATTAGGGAACAATCGATTATTCAGATTTTTCCGAAACGACTATCTCAAAATTCTTAGAAATTTCGGCAGAATCTCCTTTGTATTTTGGACTAAGAATATTTCACAATTTAATAAAAGAGACCCGGAGCAACCCTCCGTAGAATTTTCGGGCATGTCGACCCCTTCGGTGGAGCAACTCTCTACACCGGTATCGCACACATTTAATATATACGCTAAAGTATAACTCTTAAAGGAAAAAAATTCTTACCAAGGCTTATTTATAGCGATTGCTTTTACCTTGGTTAATTTTGCCATTAAGCAAGCCATCCGCGCAACATCTACTACAAGATTCCAGAATAACAAGAAATTTTGATAATCATAATATATACGGAATTATTCTACCAATAATCAATACAACATTTGAATAAACGCACTCAATTCCTAACACAAATTTTTATTTGTAAGATATTGATCATTTTGTAATGTTCACGTAAATCAAAACATATTTCAGGAAAAGTCTTTAAAATTCCCAAACAATATTTCTATTGCTTATACAAAACTATAATTTTACACGTGTTTGTATAAATTTTTGATTTAATCGAATTAAAACTTTATTTAAAAGAATAAGTATTAATACTTAAAATTAATTCTATTTCAAACAACCAAATATAGAAAATCCATCTTTTAACCATTTGGAGTAATATTAAGTAACCCTAAAGTATAGATACTTGTAATAATTATTTTAATTAAAACTAAGATAAATTAAGCTATTTACTTATATATATTAAATTTGGACATTTTATAAATAGGAAAATTTTATGAAACGACTATCCCTTTTTAAATTTCTCAATAAAATAAACCAATCTACTTGAAGATGTTCATGTATATATATATATATATATATATATATATATATATATATACTAAATTATAATTTCTTTAGTCATATAGTTAAATTTATGAAATAAATGATCTTCCAAATTGTATCAAAGATATGTTCTTAAATTCTATTCCATGAAGGCTATTGTATATATATCTACATACTCATGCATAACTAGACAAGCACAACGATTTTCTCAAAATATAAATTGTAGGTTCTCACTTAAACTTCAAGCTTCTCAATTTCATAACCTTCTATAAATTATTACTTCTAAAAGCATCACATAAATAAATAAATACACAATCACACATGTACTAAATTAATTAGTATAAAAAATGTAGCAACAACCTTGAAATTCTTTATATATACAAAGTTCTACCCTAGGCAATGGACAAGCCCAAATCAGTCGACATACTAAATGCAAGCACCGTCATGGTTATCGCCACTTAGTCGTCCAGCTTCAGGCAGGTTACCCGCGTAAATTAGCATGGATACTGGGGCAAATTAGCAATATACTCGTATCTCGTTCTGCATCCATCGCCGGTAAGTCGTCATTCCGTCAATAGAAGAGAAACTGGGTTCGTTGTCCATTTGTTGTCGATGTTTTCCCGTATTTTTGTAGTGAGTTACTAACATCAACTCATTATTAAACATAAGAGCCAGTTGTTTGGATACAGTGCAACAACGCTACCACGCAGCCTCGTTGCACTGCTCTTGTGCCAACTCTGCACAAGAGGCGCACCCGACACAAACGCAACAGCCCCACAACTCAACTGCAAGTCTGCACCACTCTGCACCGCAGTCCTACAACCTTGTTGCACCGCTGCTCATGCGTCAGCTCTACACAAGAGCCCCATAGCCCCTTTGCACCGCTGCTCATGCAAGAGCACGCCCGATGCGAGTACACCCCGCTGCACTGTTGCTCTTGTAGCAACTCTACGCAAGAGCGTGCCCAACGCGAACGTGCAAAATATACTATAACAAATGATTGTTGTGCCCTTCGCCCACGTCGAGTCTTTGGGGCCTAGCTTCAAATAGATTTCTCCAAGAAATTGGTGACAAAAAAAAAAAAAATTATTGTAAAATTCGAACATTGTCCACTAGAGAATTTTCACCATTATAACCACTTAAGCTAACCCATCTCATAAATAAATAAATAAATAAATAAATAATAGCACAGATATCACACTTGAAATTTGACCCAAAGTGGAAGAGTGGGATTGGCTCCTCTAAGGACTAAAACAAAACCAGTGCTGAGTTATAAACATGATTTCGACATTCTATATCACACTGAACATACCAAAACATAAGGATTTGCTGATGAATTCATGACCATGTACTTGGTACCTTATTATTGCATTGGATTTTAGAGCTAATTGGGGCTTAAGGCCATCAAGGCAGCATAGTACAAATCCATTTATTACAGAGCCTCTCTTACAAGGCAAATTTGTCACTTCTATGTGCAATAATTTTTTTTTTTGATAGATAGAAATTATTAGCTTGCCTCCTTGGACAACAAGTTGTTCGGCTAGATCCCCCGTGCATTCGACAATGGATCAACTACATCTCCTCGCTCAAAAACAGCAGCCGCCCCCATACCAGAGCCTGCCAACATCAATTTGGAGAGACAGCTTAGATAGAGAGAAACAGCTTAGAGAGAGAGAGAGAGAGAGAGAGAGAGAGAGAGAGAGACTCACCAATGCACATAGAAATCACTCCGTATCTGCAGTCCTTGCCCCTGCGCTTCATTTCATTCAGTAGGGTACTGACGCAACGGGCACCTGTGAAGGCAAAGCAGAAATAGTTAATCATTGTATACTAGATGCTAGGTATATCCATTGCACTTTCAAGTTTCAAGTTTCAACTGTGAAATGAACATTTTTAAGGACATGTAATGCCTAAAGTATTGGGGTGTTTATGGAAAGACAGGCATCTTCGATGCAATGTGTTTTTCTTGAACAGATCTAATGTCTGGGTCAAGATCCTTGCCAATGTACTCAGCATGAGAAGATTGAAGTCGAAAGCAAGGAAACATGAGATACATAGGAGCTTCAAAAGGATATATATGTGCGATACTGAACATGGGGGGATATCTAAAAGAAATCACTGTCGAAAGGGTTTAAAGTGTTAAACATTATAAAGTACTTTGGGCAGATGATGGTGAACCCATGTTTTGAGATTTTCTGTAGGGCATTTTTCAAACAAGATGTTGCAATACCAGCCAATCACACTTTTATGTTCACTTTATAATAGCAGATATAAGACTTCGGAAAATGTAAGCATACAAGGCATCAAAGACTCGTATTTGCAAAGAGAGAGAAGACTCCTAAAATAGATCATCATAAAACTGATGGCTGTAATAGAATGTGAAACAGATGGAATCTGTGGAATGTGAAAGAGGAAGGAATCTCCTTAACAAAGGAAGTTGGAGCGGCAGAATGGAAGAAAAATACTCCTAAAATAATATCCCTAAAAGACCACCTAGACTCCATGTCCTTAGGTTTATGAAAATCAATTGTATTATAACCTTTATTGCCTTTCATGTGATCGAAAGAATGACACATATATCTATTATTGATAAAATATGGTTTTATATCTATTATGGATAAATATGGTTTTTGTACACGTAGTTTGGACGTTTATATGTTGCCACAGACGAAGTATATTTTTTTTAAGATATGACTAAAGTAACTTTTTTTACAATGTCATACATCCATCCAAAATTCGTCAATAAAGGTAGCGAAATGGTGACATGTACGCACACACGTAACCAAGTGTTCATAGGCGCACATGGCAAGACAAGCGGCCAATATAGTTTCCAAAAAAATTCACATTTCATGTTTATATTGTAAAAACATTGAAACTATGCCAACGAACACCATAATTTATGGATCGATTGTTTAGGCAAAGCATGTTTTGACTGCAAGCATGTAGTATATGAATTACTTCCAATGATATTAATAAGCAGGGAGTTTGACAGTCCTAATAAGGACGAAGATCATGGACTGACAGGCAGAGAATGAAGATTAAGCAGAAGTTCATCTGCTAAGGATGTAAATTCTTGCCCACATGATGCCGTTGCAGTCTGACTGCAACTACGATGTGACTATTAGGTGCTATGAAGTTCACCTTAATCTCTGGTGACGTGTTACATCATCATACAATTTGGGTGGTCATTATGTCAATGTGATTTGCTGAATGGAAGAGTCGACTGAAGCATTTCTTCTGATATTTTTATTATCTATTTTGTTCATAAGATCCATCATTCGTGTCCTTTGCATGATTCTCCAATTTAGTCGTTATCATCATCATCCAAGTCTTATTCCATCAGAATGTGTCGGCTATTTGAGCATAAGAAAGCTCCATAAAAGATTTAGAATTATGACCAACTATTGACTTGATGTCAATCCTCTGTGTTAGTGTCAAATTCCTAACCAATATAGCTATGAGCATGAGAGGCTCATGCCAAAAAACTTAGATTGCCCGTTGTAAGGTAGGTAAGCGTACCTTTTGGATATGCAGTTTAACCTCATGCAACCAAGTTCTCCTAGACTATAGACTAGACCAAGAAGTTAGTGATACAATTTTCTATAGGGAATTGCATTCCTCTCTATGACACATTAAGCCAAAGAGTGAAAGTAATAAAAATCCCATAATTCTTCTCCAATTTAGCAGATACTTCATATTTGTCTACAGAAAATATTAACTCCACAGCCTCTCCTTAAAAAGTCTATTTCTTAAAATCCCAAATAAAAGATCTTTCTCTGTCATGTCTACTTTCTATAGGGAATTGCATTCCTCTCTATGACACATTAAGCCAAAGAGTGAAAGGAATGACAATCCCATAATTCTTCTCCAATTTAGCAGATACTTCATATTTGTCTACAGAAAATATTAACTCCACAGCCTCTCCTTAAAAAGTCTATTTCTTAAAATCCCAAACAAAAGATCTTTCTCTGTCATGTCTACTTTCTATCTTCAGCCCATCATCTTTCACAAACCCTAACTCCAGTAACAATGAAGTTTCTGGACAGCAAACACAAATCCATACACCTGGCTAAAAGCTCCCAAATTCTTAGCAATTTGCATACTCTCCATGAGATGGTGCTCTCAGTTAAAGGAGAGGAAATCCAGTAATATACATTGCTGAGGGATCCTTGGACTCCACGCCTTCTATCTTCAGCTGGTGTGAAGAATGCTTGCTTTGTCTTGAACCTTGTATCAAGAGTACAAAAGGCGATTTACCAAGTATCTGAACAGTATATTTCAGTTGAGGTAGTTGGCTTATGAGCGGGACGATTTATGGTGTACTTCATATAAATTTTCACCATTGAATCCACAAAATAGTGCAAGAAATCTAGTTTTTATCTCGATATTTGTAAACCCCCTGATTTTTCAAAATTTTAAAAACTGGATTTTTCACAAATTTCTGGAATTTTCTATAATTTAAAAACAGGATTTTAATTATTAAATGATTTTTAAATGATAATAAACAATATTAAAATATTATAAAAATAATATTTTTGGATGTAAAATGAAAAACTGGACTTAGGGCAATTTTTCTGGAATTTATTGGGCCCCGGACCTATTTTTTTAAAACACCTAAAACAAATTATTTTATTATTTAATTAATATTGATTTATTTATTTATTTTATATTTTTTAAAATAAAAACCCGGCCCGGCCCATCGGGCCGGCCCAGCCCGCGCTGCTAGCGGGTCGGGTCGGGTCGGCGAGACCCGCCCGCTAGCCCGTGCCCGCAACCCGGCCCCCTCTCTCTCCCTCAGCCCGAGTACTCCGGCGCTCCGCCGCGTTCTCCGCTCCGCTCCGCTCGAACCGCCGCGTCCCACGCCGCCACGACCACCCACTCCCCGCCCATCTCGGCCCCCAACCGCCTCCGGCCACCTATTTAAACCCCCCTGGCCAACGCCTCCACCCTCAGCCACCGCCCTAGCCAGCCCTCTCCGCCACCGGCAGCCCGCCTCCGCCCTAGCAGCGCCGCCGCCACGCCCTCCGCCACCGCGTCCAGCCGCCTCCGCCGCTTCCCCTTCCTCCCAGCGCCTCGCCGCAGCAGCAGCCGGGAGCCGCCCCGTGCCGGACTCCGCCGCCGTCAGCCGCGTGCCCCACTGCCCCTCCCCTCCGCCGTTGCCTGGCCGCCCACGCCGCCGTCTCCGCCGCCCCTCGCCGGAATCCCCAGCCCTAACCCTAATTTCTGTTTCCTGTGTCGGACACAGACATGGGACACAGTGTCCGTGTCGAGTCGGATACGGCGAAACCCCGATTTTTCAGCGGGGTTCAGGTACGCGTAACTTTTTGCTCGTAGCTCCGTTTTCGATTCCGCAAATTGCGTTGCGAAGCCTGTATGACCCTCTCGGTATCCGGACAAACCGTTCGGGACATCGCGTCCTGTGGTGATCGCACACCGCGATCCAAAAACAGGAAAAACCAGATCCTGTTTCACCCCGAAACCGAGTACACCCCGCTAAACGGGACGACTTGGTCGCGCGCGGTCTTCACAGATACGTGCGCCTCGTCGATACGGACGTGTGGGATTTCGCGGAAGCTGATTCGGGTGTGCGTGCACACCGGAATCAACGCGTATCCGCGGACATCGCCCCGTATCCGCCCTTTCTGCAATTCGACCTAACTTGGTGTACACACGTCGGATCGAGACAAAACTTGCGCCATCGGACTCGTAGCGATACGTTGGTCCTGTGGGTCAAGTTTGGTTCGATTCTGAGGACGTTGACGAAATCGCGTGTCGTGGGCCCCACAGGCCCCGCTCGACGGGCGATTTTGTGATCGGCTCATCGGAATTCAAATCTGAAAGTTCCGCTGGGTTCGTATCAGCGTTCCTGACCTGTTGACACTAAGTTTGGTGAATTTGGAGACCTTTGACCCGGACGCATTTTTCGGTGCAAAGCGAATTGTCTGAGATATACCTGGTGATTCCGTATAGGCTACATTTTCATGTCATTTCCAGTTTACATACTTAGATTCTAGCCTGACTCATTGCATTAGTTCAAACTTGCGTGACTTGTACCTGATATTTTCTGGAACTGTGACGTGAGATTACATGGGGTGGGGAGAATATTACCATATCAAGGCTGATTATAATGTAAATAATGTTATCTGGAGGTGTCTTAGTCTCTGATACAGAGCTTTGGCACAAGTTCTGGCTCTTCGAGAAAATACTGCTATGGTTTCTTCGACACTGATCCTGTAGTAGTCTCAGCCTGAGTATGACTAAAACTCTCACTTGCATATCACTAGCTGGTTTATATATTTACCCTGCTGTTTATCTTGTTGCTGCACTGCATATGTTTTGGCTTGTATTTTCTGTACCTTGTTATGTCCCCTGAGGACCTGGAATGGATTATGTCCCCAGGTATAGCCGCAGAGAACTACCCCGAGGTGTACGGTATAGGAGCACTCCTTGGAGCAGAACCCGAAACTGAGGACGAGATAGTGGCCGAAGACTTCACCTGAGCACCGGCTTCAGCTACACAGTATTTCCTTTTCAGTATTTTATTTCCAGTCTATGTTTCCTTAATTGTAACAGAATAATTCTCGGATTGTTTCCCGAGATAACCTTATTTGATATTGCATATTTAATTCCATTGCATTATTTCTGGCAAGTAATCTGTGTTTATTTGGTGGATGAGATTAGAAAAACCTGAGACTTGTAACATATTACTGATAGACTACAGCTTAAGCATGCTCTGATGGATCCATTAAATTGGGTTGTCCATCGGTGCGTGCTGCTGGCCATTGCTCACGTGCTCAGTCCCTCGGCATTTTGAGACTGGGGCGTGACAAGGTTTTTGTGGTGGCCCATGCAGGTCTATGACTAAATTGTTCGGTTTCAACTCAGGGACCGAACAGGCCTGCAATAAGATAGGATAAATTTTAGGATCTCATCCACTTGCTTGAATCGTTTTTGATATCTGTATCGTATTCGAACTAATTTGAACTTGCATCTTGCCTTGATTCCTGTGCGACTCTTATTGATTATTTTGGATACAGGAAAATGGACCCACAAGAATGCAACGAGACTCCCATCGGAACACCCCAAGCTGCAGGTGTCACCTATGACGACGAAGTGACACCAGTCGGAGGAATTCCCTCAACTCAACCGAGCCAGCAGGCTGGTCAACCTACCTCCCGATTCCGGCGCAATGACATCCCACCTCCGCCACAGTTCGTCCCACCAATGCCCGTGTTCCCACCAGGACAGCCGATCGACGGGCAGCAAATATTCCAAATGATCTACGCGATGATGCAAGCACAGCAACAAGTCCAACACGAGGCTCAGCGTCGCGAAGCTAATTTCTTGAGGGACAGCATTGTAACTGCACTGGAGCAGGCCAACCTACCAGCTCGACGGCCAACTACAGGCTCAATCACTGACTTCCGCCAACTGAAGCCCCGCACTTTTTCTGGAAAAGAGGAGCCCACAGAAGTTCATGAGTGGCTCACCAACATTCGGCATCAACTTGAAGCAGCTGAACTTCCACGGGAACGCTGGATGACAGCCGTCAGAATGCAATTGACGGACAACGCTCATCACTGGTGGCTATCCGAGGAGACGCGACTCGGACCAGATCAAGTCACCTGGGAGGAGTTCTCCAGACTCTTCCAGGAGATGTACATTCCTGCCATCGCTCGATCAGAACTGCGGGACAAATTCAATCGCCTCACTCAGGACTCCATGACGGTGGAAGAGTACAACGCAGAATTCATTCGTCTGAGCCGCTTCGCCCCCGCCCTGATACCGACTGAGGAAGAGAAGGCCGATAAATTCTTCGACGGACTGAACATTGAGCTGCAGAAACTAATTGGGTCCGTCGCACCAACATCATACTCGGACGTCCTTGCTGCGGCTCGACGCATAGAGCGCGTCACCAAGAGAGAGACCAGACTGAAGCGGTCGTCCCCATCCGCACCAACCAAAGCAGCACAAGAAGAATCTGCAAAGAGACCGCACCAACAGCAGAAAGCATCTACACCACCAGTGGTAGTCCTCCTTACTTGTCACTACTGTGGCAAAGCAGGTCATATCGCCAAGGAATGCCGACGCAGACTAGGATTGTGTTTAGCATGCGGATCCCGTCAACATTCGGTAAGGGATTGCACTCAACGTGGAGAAGGAGCACCTAGGGCGAACCAGCAAACTCCACCAGCGCCTCAAGCAGCACCCTACTAGCAAGCTCAGCAGCAGCAGAGGAATCTACCTCAAGGACGAGAGCAGGCTTACGCGATGACTGTGCAGGAAGCCGATGCGAGTAAGTGATTTATAGTTATCTGTTTCCAGTCTTGTTGTAGTTCGTGCCCGTTGGTTCGTGACCTCAGCCCCAACCTAGTAAATTGCAACTTGTTAATAACAACCTGGTTTTCATAAAAGTTATAGTTTTTACTAGATTTTCCTGGAAAGTGTAAACTTTCAATTTTTAGGGAAACGGTACTTCCCTAAGTAGCTTGTGATGTGTTTTCAAACGATGTTTGCGACCGCGTCATCTCTGTTGACCGGTTATTCTTTGATTGCGAGGACGCAATCCTCTTAAGGGGGGTAGATTGTAAACCCCCTGATTTTTCAAAATTTTGAAAACTGGATTTTTCACAAATTTCTGGAATTTTCTGGAAATTTTCTGTAATTTAAAAACAGGATTTTAATTATTAAATGATTTTTAAATGATAATAAACAATATTAAAATATTATGAAAATAATATTTTTGGATGTAAAATGAAAAACTGGACTTAGGACAATTTTTTTGAAATTTATTGGGCCCCGGACCTATTTTTTAAAACACCTAAAACAAATTATTTTATTATTTAATTAATATTGATTTATTTATTTATTTTATATTTTTTAAAATAAAAACCCAGCCCGGCCCGGCCCATCGGGCCGGCCCAGCCCGCGCTGCTAGCGGGTCGGGTCGGGTCGGCGAGACCCGCCCGCTAGCCCGTGCCCGCAACCCGGCCCCCTCTCTCTCCCTCAGCCCGAGTACTCCGGCGCTCCGCCGCGTTCTCCGCTCCGCTCCGCTCGAACCGCCGCGTCCCACGCCGCCACGACCACCCACTCCCCGCTCATCTCGGCCCCCAACCGCCTCCGGCCACCTATTTAAACCCCCCTGGCCAACGCCTCCACCCTCAGCCACCGTCCTAGCCAGCCCTCTCCGCCACCGGCAGCCCGCCTCCGCCCTAGCAGCGCCGCCGCCACGCCCTCCGCCACCGCGTCCAGCCGCCTCCGCCGCTTCCCCTTCCTCCCAGCGCCTCGCCGCAGCAGCAGCCGGGAGCCGCCCCGTGCCGGACTCCGCCGCCGTCAGCCGCGTGCCCCACTGCCCCTCCCCTCCGCCGTTGCCTGGCCGCCCACGCCGCCGTCTCCGCCGCCCCTCGCCGGAATCCCCAGCCCTAACCCTAATTTCTGTTTCCTGTGTCGGACACGGACACGGGACACAGTGTCCGTGTCGAGTCGGATACGGCGAAACCCCGATTTTTCAGCGGGGTTCAGGTACGCGTAACTTTTTGCTCGTAGCTCCGTTTTCGATTCCGCAAATTGCGTTGCGAAGCCTGTATGACCCTCTCGGTGTCCGGACAAACCGTTCGGGGCATCGCGTCCTGTGGTGATCGCACACCGCGATCCAAAAATAGGAAAAACCAGATCCTGTTTCACCCCGAAACCGAGTACACCCCGCCAAACGGGACGACTTGGTCGCGCGCGGTCTTCACAGATACGTGCGCCTCGTCGATACGGACGTGTGGGATTTCGCGGAAGCTGATTCGGGTGTGCGTGCACACCGGAATCAACGCGTATCCGCGGACATCGCCCCGTATCCGCCCTTTCTGCAATTCGACCTAACTTGGTGTACACACGTCGGATCGAGACAAAACTTGCGCCATCGGACTCGTAGCGATACGCTGGTCCTGTGGGTCAAGTTTGGTTCGATTCTGAGGACGTTGACGAAATCGCGTGTCGTGGGCCCCACAGGCCCCGCTCGACGGGCGATTTTGTGATCGGCTCATCGGAATTCAAATCTGAAAGTTCCGCTGGGTTCGTATCAGCGTTCCTGACCTGTTGACACTAAGTTTGGTGAATTTGGAGACCTTTGACCCGGACGCGTTTTTCGGTGCAAAGCGGGCCCACCGGTGGACCCCGTTTTGGCCCAAAACTGCCGTTTTTGCCCTTGTCTCCAAATTGGACCCAATGACAGGCGTTCCTAGCTGATTGATATTTTCTGGATCTGATGGTGATGTTTGTTACAGCAACCGGAGTACCGCCTGCAATTCCCGCCGAAGTCAGAACTGCAAACCGAGCCGGAACCACAGGCAAGTGTACCTTGCTAAAACTTGCAGCTTTGCTACCTATTTCCTGGACTTAGTTATACATCAGTGGGCAAGTAAATCTTGCCAATTCTCAGATATTTCTGGTTATAGTATTTTACTTGATTTCTGTAGCTTCATATGTGAACTTGTTTAACTGCTCAACCCAGGACACCTGACACTCTTCATGTGACGGAATTGCCTGAGATATACCTGGTGATTCCGTATAGGCTACATTTTCATGTCATTTCCAGTTTACATACTTAGATTCTAGCCTGACTCATTGCATTAGTTCAAACTTGCGTGACTTGTACCTGATATTTTCTGGAACTGTGACGTGAGATTACATGGGGTGGGGAGAGTATTACCATATCAAGGCTGATTATAATGTAAATAATGTTATCTGGAGGTGTCTTAGTCTCTGATACAGAGCTTTGGCATAAGTTCTGGCTCTTCGAGAAAATACTGCTATGGTTTCTTCGACACTGATCCTGTAGTAGTCTCAGCCTGAGTATGACTAAAACTCTCACTTGCATATCACTAGCTGGTTTATATATTTACCCTGCTGTTTATCTTGTTGCTGCACTGCATATGTTTTGGCTTGTATTTTCTGTACCTTGTTATGTCCCCTGAGGACCTGGAATGGATTATGTCCCCAGGTATAGCCGCAGAGAACTACCCCGAGGTGTACGGTATAGGAGCACTCCTTGGAGCAGAACCCGGAACTGAGGACGAGATAGTGGCCGAAGACTTCACCTGAGCACCGGCTTCAGCTACACAGTATTTCCTTTTCAGTATTTTATTTCCAGTCTATGTTTCCTTAATTGTAACAGAATAATTCTCGAATTGTTTCCCGAGATAACCTTATTTGATATTGCATATTTAATTCCATTGCATTATTTCTGGCAAGTAATCTGTGTTTATTTGGTGGATGAGATTAGAAATACCTGAGACTTGTAACATATTACTGATAGACTACAGCTTAAGCATGCTCTGATGGATCCATTAAATTGGGTTGTCCATCGGTGCGTGCTGCTGGCCATTGCTCACGTGCTCAGTCCCTCGGCATTTTGGGACTGGGGCGTGACAATATTTCATATGTTGTAGATAAAACCAACTGTTTAGATTGTCAGCTAGGACAGTCTAACTTGAAATTGGCAGTGGCAGCATTCACAATTCCAAAATATTTCAAAGAGCCAGGAAGAGAGTATCATAATACCTGTAGCACCCAACGGATGCCCAAGAGCAATAGCACCTCCATTGACATTTACTTTTTCTGGATCAAGCTCAAGCTTTTTGCAGCAATATACATACTGAGAAGCAAAAGCCTACATATATAGAAGGAAAAAAGCAGCTCCTGTTAGCGTTTAAAGTTTACCAAGAATAAATAGAAAGGGTTGAAGTATTAAACAAGGGAAACCAGCCCTTTATAATTTACCTCATTTATTTCAAAAAGATCAATATCCTCAATCTGAAGACCAGCAGCCTTTACTGCAGCAGGTATTGCAGCAGCGGGACCAATACCCATAACAGCAGGGTCCACACCGACAGCTACAAAGCTCCTGCATAGGCCAGATATGTTCACAAAAAATGCAACCTCACCTAAAATTCCAGCTTATGTCTGAGCTACTGAAATTGCGAAATGTAGTTACAAATCAAATGGAAATACCATACACAACCAGAGGGTTACTAGGGTACTAGTCTCACATACAAAAAAAATATCAATCACGAAAAGCAATTTACTGAATAGTAGATTGCTTCAATAAGGTAATCGAAGGGTTATTATCCAGTAACTTCACAGAGGCACTGTGTACATACTGGGGAATTCCTCGAGCTTACTGCCCAGACAATTATAAATGTTATAGTAGGGAGATAACACGGGGATCAGAGGGTTATCTAAAGTTGTTTCTCAACCTTTCATATCATACATGACATACTTGGGGATGTATAGTCATAATCATTAAAGTGACTGAAGGAGTTTTGAGGTGCAGAGGATAACCAGGGGCAAGTATCTGTTACGGATTGATGTTGGTCGGGAATACATGCCCGACTAGATGAGCACAAGGAGGTAAGACTAGATAGAGGACTCAAGGTGAGGAAAAAGACATTGTGAATGCCAAATTTCATACTTAATTGGCATTAAAATAAAACTTGAAAAAGGTCATCAGATGTCTTACATAACACTTTTACCTTTTTAAGGCATAGAAAAAGTGGGCATAGAAATGATGGACCAACAAAATGAACACCATGGAAACTTCAGATTTCCAAATAAATTTTGTATGGACATTGGTTGTAGCAGGACGATAAATGAATCTAGCTAGATAGACTTTTGCTAACTGCGGAGGGTTGTACAGAAAACTATAAACAATAAAGACAAATAATCCAAGCCAAAGTCGACATATATAGTACAGGGAAGACTGTGTACCTGAAAACGCCAAGTATGGGAAGACCCTTTTGCAATGCTACATCTCTCCTCATGAGAAGCACTGCTCCAGCACCATCGCTTACCTGGCTAGCATTGCCTACAAACGCGTGTAGCAAATCAAAATACACAATCAAATAACAAGTGATGCTTCTCTAAGCACAAGAAAGAGACAAGGCTAATACCAGCAGTAGTACTTCCATCCTTCTTAAATACAGCTTTGAGTTTTGAGAGAATTGCCATAGATGTCTCTGGCCGTATTCCATCATCCATATCAACCATAATTTGTTTCTCAGTTCCAGATTTTGGGTCTACAATCTTAGCAAGTAGACATTATTTTCAGTTTCAGTGTAAATGTAATCATGCGATGATAAATCTCTACTTCAAGACTGACAGTTTCAGTGTAAATGTAATCATGCGATGATAAATCTTAGCAAGTAGACATTATTTTCTGAGCCTCAATGAAATTGAAACTGAAAATAATAAGTAGGCTGCTAATTTTTGCACTTAATTGAAGAACAGCTACCTGATCGGTAGATTGGTACCGATCCTTAAATGTTTAAGGGTCAGTACCAATCTACCAATCAGGTAAGAGTTTAAGGATCAGTACCAATCTACCGATCAGGTAAAAGTTTAAGGATCAGTACCAATCTACCGATCAGGTAGCTGTTCTTCAATTAAGTGCAAAAATTAGCAGCCTACTTATTATTTTCAGTTTCAATTTCATTGAGGCTCAGATAAGATAACCAAGTAAGTATGAAGCAAAAAAAAAAAAAGTCTCAGGACTCACAACTTCTTAAGTCATTCATAATTTTGAAAATTTGAATTTCTTTGACTCATTGCAATATCCCACTGATGTAACCAATTTAGCACTGATGAAAATGACAATCTTACTTCTATGGACACAATTAGACTAACCAATGTTTTACAAGGCGTGAGGCGCTAGGGTCTTGTGGAGCCTAAGAGCGAGGTGCACAGCGAGGCATGGGCTTCAACGAAACGATGCACATATTTTTAGATTTTTTTTTAAATAATATAGTTTTAAATAAACAAACTCATAGTATATCTAATCAATTGACAACATCATTAAAATATTTTCAAATGGACTTGTCAATTCATAACACCATTATAAAATCAACAACTAATAGTTTACCATCGTCAAAACTAAAAAAGAAACCATAACAATTTCTGAAGAAAACCCTAAAGATAGTCAGTATCCATATTATCAACTTCAAACAGTACCAACGGGCATCATCATCATCAAATACAAAATCTATTTAGTACAATATAAAGAATAGTTGGTTCACTTGATACATTTGATAGTACTTTTATCATTTAGATACAGTTGGGGACAATATTTTTAACTAGGATCATGTCTTGATTAACTTGATAACATCAGAAGTCAAGGTAGAAAACCTATTAATTACGATAAAAAAGATTAGTTGAATTATTATATACATTAGTGTACTAAGACATATCTCCTACAAAAATAAAAATAAAATAAATAAATAGAAAAAATACTACGTTAATGAGCTCTTGCAAAAATTTAACTGCACCTCAAAAGTAGGTGTGGCCACGTGAGACGCATGAGGTGCGGGCCTCAAAAGTAGGTGCTAGGCGCACCAGGTGTTAGGCCCCCCAGGTGACCCTATAGATGAATGAGCTTCGTCTCATAGAAAATGAGGTCTAAGAGGTAGCCTAGAGCCTGAGGCACACCTAGGCACAAGTCTCACGGGTTTTTTAAACATTGAGACCAACAGAGTAACAGACACAATCTATACAGCAGGGATACGAGGACAACACAAAATGACAAGGAAATGAACTAATTTGGAATATCATACTGTATATATGGAATGTCCTTGTCATGTCCGACAGACAAGACAAGGTGATAACTGATACCCCTTTGGATTGTTCATGCTTCCTAAGACAAAATTCAAACCCTTTAAAATGATACTTCTCATTATGGATGTGAGTTCATAGGAAACATGGTGAAGTTGCTAATGATCCTGTAGTGTAGCAGTCTGGTAACCACTAAATGTTCTGACCTAAACCTTATAAAAAATGATAGGTGCTGTTATCTATTAATACAGTTGAACTTTCAAATTTTCCCTTATTTTTTTTAATACAACTTATGGCACATTGCCTCGTTAAACTGATTAATGGTTGCTTTACATCTGTAATATGTGCTACACTGTCTCAATAAATGTACCAGTAATCACATGTTACTATAAATCCAATAAATAGAAGAAGTGATCCCCCACGAGATGTAACATTTACCTTTGTGGTCACTGGAACGATTTCTTCTTTGAATTTACCAGTCGCAGCCGCTGCAGCTGCCCGCTTATGAGATTCAACCTAATAAAAGAGTGAGAAGCATCAGGAACTAGTTGAAATTAGACGTGCTCAAGAAAACTAAGAAATACTCTTTTTCAAAAAAAAAAAAAAAAACTCACAGCAGCCTGATCTTGCTCCTGTCGTGTAACACCATAACGATGTGCAACATTTTCAGAAGTAACACCCATGGGTAGAAGGCAATCTTGAGCTTGCGGAAAATTGCTTGCCTGAACATAGAAAAAGTTCCATGTCAACACAGATGGTCATTGAAATTCCTGTTCTTCTACAGAATCAAATGTTAGATAATGTAAAACATACTCTAGGATTAATAGATCCTTGCCAAGAGACTGAGTTCAGACTCATAGATTCTAACCCTGCCCCAATGCCTGAGAATGAAACTTATGTCAGGGGGAGTCCAAACAAAACTTGTTTCCAGGAAATCATAATTTGTAACACAAGAATACCTATGTCATAGAACCCAGCTTTGATAGCAGCAGCAACATCTGCAACCGCCTGTAGACCGGATGAGCATTGACGGTTCACAGTTCTTAACGGGACAGTATCTGCTTATCCAACAACTTGTTTAGGGCTCAGCAAGAGACAGGGTACTGAATGCTATAACAGTCAGAACATACGATACTGCAAGCAGAATAAACTTTACCAGGGAAACCAGAATAAAATGCAGCCATCCTACATTCCATTGCTCTTTGAGAACCAGGCGCTAGGACCGTACCAACAACGATATCACCAACTTCATTTGGTTTCAGCTTAGTTTTATCTATCACTGCCTGCAGTGGACATTAGCCGTGGAAAACATCACCAAAAGCAAAGAAAAATATTGTTGAACATAATGTCTTCAATTACATTAGATTTTCTTCCGAACAAATTGACTATTGGCAAATCAAGTATCGGTAAATCTAAGAATAACAAACCTTCAGAACAGGTACAAGAAGGTCCTCAGCGGGTGTATCCTTAAAACCCCCACGTCTTGACTTGCAAATTGCAGTTCTATAAGCACTGCAACATGAGGGCACACAATATGAGAAATAGGAGCTACAACTTCTTTTGTAAACATATGACAAAATAAATGTTAAGTCTATATATTGTGCTAACAAACAACAGGAATCAACAAAGGTACTGGTAAAAATAAATATTGTACAATGTGGTCTTCTTTCAGAGGACGACATCTTTCTTGCAATCTTATTGAAGCTGAAAGCCTGAAACAATGTGATGGCTCAAAGCACAAACGTTGATGTAGCTTGGTTGGCCTAAAAGAAATTAAGAAAAAAGAGAAAAATAAAATCTGTTGTGTCTCAGGTAGTGAAGACTTTTTCAAGAACCACCAGGCAATGGATTGCAATAATTGCCATCAAGGTTAAACATGTTCTTCGCAGTCGGCAGCAAGAATTGGTGCATCTTGTTAGAAGCTCTGATATCATCTTCGTCAGTGTTCATACTGGCCAGGTATTGCAATCACTAGTCATCTAACGCATCCAAGATCCAACTTTTTCCAGTATACTTATCAAAATTCACCAAACAGTAAGAAAACGAGAAATAATAGACTGGTTCAGGATTTCATGTTATTACATACAAATGCCACTGTAAGCCATTATCTTGGTGGCAAAAAGGTCTCTGGGCTTGTAGGCACAGAAACAACAACATTAATTAGACCTAATATGCCAACAAATGTTATATCATTGGGTTTATCAGAAAACTCTTGTGCCACCCATGCTTTTTTCTTATTCTTAGTTGTTTCTTGGTTGTAGAGATTTAAACTGCTTTCAGATTTTTTTTTATTTTATTATTATATTTTAGGTTCAACTACAAGATTTGGCGAAACCTCGTGATTAGAAATGGTAAGTTATTCAAGTTGGAATGGCAAGAAAAACAGCATAAATAAGACATTTATATACATGGTATCTGAAGAAAGGGCTAAAACAAATAGTGTATTGTGTACGACGCTCTAGCTAATATATATTCTATCAACATTGTGAATTTTACAGAAAGGGATCACTTCCGCTTACAAAACACAGACTTCCTACTTTGGCCACATTTATTTAGAACTTTCTACTTTTGAGAAGAAAAAAAGCCATTATTTCAGGTAATTAAAAGGATAATGAGTTTGGTTCAGTGTATCCTATTCCTCTCTCTTAAAGTTATGTCGGTAGTTTCTTATTCAATACAAACTAAATAAGAACACAACTTAGCCTATTTTGTCTTGATAGTGATATCTGAAAGAGGCAATCCTGCAAAAGTAGCTCATCATGACCATTTTCTTTTTACTAATTCCTCAAAAATTACCTCATTCTAATAAGGACGTCACGCCCTCGTGTATCCTGTAGTGTCAGGTGCCGTGTCCGACACGGCACAATAAGTGTCACAAATACTAATTTACTTAAAAAAATTGAACTTTCGACATTGCAACAGATCACAAAT
This sequence comes from Iris macrosiphon, assembly GCA_036927795.1. Lineage (NCBI taxonomy): Eukaryota > Viridiplantae > Streptophyta > Magnoliopsida > Asparagales > Iridaceae > Iris > Iris macrosiphon. Next base: position 7,252,194 of record JAYESA010000011.1, read on the forward strand.
TCCAATTTTCTCAATCTAATTTAATAACTCTGCAAAATTAGCCCACTACAAATTTACAATACGGTCACCATGTATATGCGCCTTTGTTAGCAATCCGGCAAACGGAAAAAAATTCGGGACGGCGAAAGTACGAGTATAAATCGGCGCAGTGCAAGTAAAATACGTTAATAAAATCGGTCAAATATTCGTCAAATAGAAATATTGAGGTTAGAAACTTCTAATGCTTAAACAGGTTGTCAAATTTGGTTAATTAAATAGGTTCCCACCACGTTTTTCGTGACAAATTTTCCAATAATTCATACGGAACACGTTTAAAATTTCACATGCTTAAAATTCGTGCACCAATTCGAATCTTCTAAAAGTACGCAAGTATTATACGTTTCTGAAACATACGGAAAATTCGTTATAAGAGTTTTATTCGGGCGATTGGTAACAAGAATAATGCGCAACAAATTTTAGTTTAGCTAAAAAAAAGTTTGAACTTTTCGCATCAAAATCACTTCTTTATGCAACAGACCATCGAGATTAGAACTACCAAAAACGGAAACCAAATTCTAATGGAAAGAGGAGGACAGACTCACGCGACGATGACGACGTCGTCTCCGAAGCAAGCGCTCCTCTCGTAGTCCCCGCCGGCGCAAACCGAACCCTAACAATCAGCAAACAAAACGCAGCAAAGAGCAATCAGATCGACTCGACAAAGAACGGAAAAGAAAAAACCTAACGAGGACCGGAGGCCGAGAGAGCTCACGGAGACGACGGAGGAACGATCGCCGCCAGCGGCGGCGGAGGAGGAGGAGGAGGAGGAGGGGTGGAGGTGCTGGAGGAGGATCCTCTGCCTGTTGATTGCTTTCTCCATCTCCAAAAAAATTCCCTTTTTTTTCTTCTTCTTTTTTTTTTTTTTTTAGATTCTTCTTTCTTTCGTTCGTTCGTTCGTTCGTTCGTTCGTTTTTCTTCCTCTATTTATGAGCAGCAGCTCTGGTTGCAGTGGGCCCCACTGTGAAAGTGTGATGGAACTTTCTTGGGAGTTTGGCAATAATTGCAAGCTCAAAGAAAGAAAGTTGCTTAGAATTTCGTTGGATGTGTGTTGCCTCATCTTTTTTTCCAATGGGACAGTATGTAAGGAAGACCCAATTCATACTATAATTGGTTGACTAATGACTATGATGGGGTAGTTTGTTTATTATGCGTGGAATTACATGATTAATGTTATCCAAGTATAGTCTGTCACATTATGTATTTGATCTATTATTTGTTTAATTTGGTCTCAGTATGTTCCATCGATAACGGCAATGCCAGCGACGGGGTTTGACGATGCTACGGTAGCTCCTTATTTGGCTGCGTTGCAGTTCGATGATGATGACACAGTCTTGATTATGATGGGGGTTCTCGGTTGAAGATGAAACAGAGGGGAGAGAGAGAGAGAGAGAGAGGGGGGGGGGGGGGAGGGAAAAGAGGATAAGGGAGAGGGAGAGGGAGAGGGGGAGGGGGGGCTACTCGATAACGAGGTTCTGGAGAAGGGACAGTTTGCAGTGTACATTGTTTTACACTGGTGGACGCGGGATAGTGAGAGAGAGAGTGGGGGGGAGCTAGATTTTTAAAAAAAAAGAGCTGAGCTTATGAAGTGTGGGATGTTGCGGGTATGTGTGAGCTGGTATTTTGGAGTAAAAAAACTAGATGTGGGTTGACGTGTATATAAAAATAAAATAAATAAAAAATTGGGTAGGCTGGAGCCCATCCTATTCCACAAGTGGCTTCGCCCTTGCATAACAAGCCTAAATGGCTTTTTATGTCCAATTATATCTATTTTAGTTGAGAAAATTTTGACTTGCTCATGGACATGATGAACTTTTACGCCGAAAAAAGAAGAAAAAAAAAGGCGACCGTTAGGTCGTCCACGAAGCGGTGGGACGGTGGAACTTCGTATTTTCTAACCAGGATCGGACTTGATATGAGACCCGTGAGACGACTATCTTAGGCCCAACATTTTAAAGGGCAAAACCATTTTTTGTATTATTTAATATATGTAAGTCCAATTCAAAATAAAAGTCCAACATGCTCATTCTAATCATTTTAGTCCAAATAAAAAAAAATTATTTATTTATTTATAGGACTAGAATACCAAAAGACAAGTAAGTTTGTCAGACTAAAAAAATTGGCATCGTTGTTGTCAAAATCCTCTCCCGGCAATACACGAGACTTTGTACACGTTGCGTTGTATGTCATTTTGGTCCATTGTCCCACATCTCCCCCGCGGTTTGATCCTGAGACCATCCGCCTAGCCAGGAAGGTTATACTTCTTCTTACTAACCACAAGAGCCAGTTGACTACGTTTACTTCAAATGAATGATATATATATATATATATATATATATATATATATATATATATATATATATATATATATATATATATATATATATATATTTCCACCGTCCTCAAGGCTCGATTCCTTGACCGAGAGCCTCTAAGCCAGGGCGGAGATGCTACTCCCCTGCCATTGACTACTTGGGACAACCGAATTTCTATATTTGCATGTGTGATAATGTGATTTATGTTTACAAGTCTATTGCATATATAATTACTTATGTATATATACCAAATTTAAATTTAATACTTTAATTGTTTGATTTTTTTTCTATAGGCTTTTTTTTGTTCGATTTCTTTTGTAGATGGACTCGTATATATTTACATATGTACGCATCTTTTTTTCTCCCCAGTTTTATATGTATATTTAGGGATATCATTTTAAATTTTGTTTAGAGGCATCTCAAAACTTTGGACCGACCCTGACTAGATACAAAGAGGTGATTAAGGGGAAGAGTATAGGAGATAATATAATTTATGAACTAATATCAGATATAAAAAAAAAACTTTCGTGGAGAAAAAAAAAGATAAATTTTGAGTTACCCTCCACTTTTTTTTAACCATATTTAAGGGTGCACCCCACAGTTTTTCTATAATGTACATGTCCTCCCACATTTGACGAAATTCGTCCAGAATTAACAGTCAACTGCTTTAACCAAGTTTTTTAACGAAAATGTCCCTTTCCATATTATTCTTCCTCTTCCATCCTCCCCCCTCCTCCCCGCCACCACCGCCGTCGCCTGCCCCAACCCCCCCTCCCGGCCACCGCCCCCTACCCTCCACAGTCTCCGCTCCGCTCCCCCTCCCCACCCACGCCCCTCCCTCCCCCGATGTCGACCCCCACCCTCCCCGCGCTCGCCCCCCCTCCCTCCCCCGCCGTCGACCCCCCTCCCTGCAACCGAACCTCCCTTCCCGCCCCCGCGGGTAGCAGCAGCTGCAGAAATAGCAATAACGACGGGGGAGGAAGGGGGGTCGACGGCGGAGGAGGGAGGGGGGGTGTCATGACCCGCACCCGAAAAATTGGGCATGAGTCGTGGGTAAGTCCAGCCTACGCCGCAGAATCGGCGGTAGAACGTTGTAAAGGTCCGTTCTAGGTCAACAATCTATATATCTCACAAAACCTGTCAATATCCTCTCCAAAAGGAGGACAACCACGCAATATATATAAACTCTCAATCACAATAACTAGGAGAAGAGTAAAGCACGATATGATATCACAAAGAAACAAAGAAACACAGAGCAAGACAATATCCAAAATACAGTCCAAGTCTATAGTCTACAAAATCTCATAGGCAACAAAATAATAGATGCAGTACAGTCATCCAGAATAATCAACTGGGAACAACCCAGGAAAACCCACCTAGCTAACTAGGGCACTAAAGGCGACTCCTCGACGGGCTCCTTCTCAGTCTCGGGGTCACAGCACTCCTCGACGCCCGACCCGTAGAATGTCGGGCAATAATCCTCAGGATCCTCTGGAAAAAATATGCCCAGTCAGGACTGGAGCGAAGTACATAACTCTGAAAGCAACTCCAAATGCATGGTAAGGTGTATATGACGAGCAATAGAAAAGTATACAAGATGCACAGGAAATAAATACATGATGGAGCAGATAAAGTAGCTGCAATGTAAACTGGAGAACAATACAAGTAGTAAAAAAGTAACTGCATATGAGAAAACATGAATACTAGCTAAGTGCCTTGAGCACAAGTTCGTTATGTGGTCGGCTTAGGTTGCACATGAATAAACTACGATAACTCCGTTATGCGTGAGTTGTATAACCGACATACACATGAATACTGTTTGGCTTTGATCACATAACCAACTCCTACTCTCCTCCCCCACTAATACTCTTGGATCCAACCACGACACGCTACGTACATGATAAGTAGCTCGCGCAAACGAAGGCGAGAGCAAAAGAAGCACATGATAGCACATGAGAATCAATACCCGAAGCACATGATGAAATACACGTGATAGAGTACCCGTTGAACACGGTAAGGGAGATAGCATCTCATGACGGGATCCACTAGTACCAGCTCGTGTAACAATGTGTCAGAATCAAGTATTACAGGTCTAGAACAGGTAATATAAACGCTATCATGAAATGGAAACTATCAGAGGTAGGTACTCGCCTGATGTCCTGAGCAACTGATCAGGATCGAGATCCGGACCGGTGTCGCAAGAACCTATTGTGAAAAGCAAGATTAAACAGGGTTCTAAGGATTTAAACTGATATAAAATAATTAAAAATAGGCTTCTAGGGATATTCTAGGTCGAACGGGTCAAACCGATAAAATTTGGGCCAAAAGTCAACATAGGGTCCAAAAAGTCAGCTCTAGGTCAAAACTAGGTCAAACGTTGACTTTTACGGTCAACGAGGACAAAAATGGTCAACACTAGGTCAAACTAGGGTGCTCCTAAAATTCTAGGTCAAAACTAGCTCATTAAGCTAGTAAACTCTCAAACTCGCCTCCTCGAGATACCGTGACACCCTCGGTATCTAATACCTCGACCTAGGCTACGCACCCCGCCTATACCCGCTAAAACCTATGCTAGCACACGTAATTATATATACCAAAACATAAAAACCCATCTCTAGACTTATCCCTAGGCAATTGCTCAAAAACCCCGCTCGAAACTCAATACCTTGGGTATCTCAAGGTATTGAGATACCTTGATATCTCAAGGTATTGAGATATCTCTCTAACCCTCACTAACTACCCTTCTAACTAACTAACTATGCTTATAGATATACACCTAGCTATATGTATAGGCTAAAATATATATATACAATACGCATATATGCATATATACCTAGATATCTATATATATACATCACACATACACACATACATATATACCCATACACACCTATACATATATATTTACCTAGCTATAACTATGCATATATTTAGCTATATGTACATATATCTATACATATAGATATATATCTATCTAACTACCTACCTATCTATCAATCTAACTATCTATCTATCTAGTTATCTATCTATCTAGTTATCTATATATATATATACATATCTATCAATCTATATATATATATAGCCCTCTCTAAACCTCCCGCTACTAGCTCCCTACTAGCCTCGCTGCGCGGCGCGGGCCACGCCAAGAAGCTGTTGCTGCCGTGCTGCTAGGGCCTGCTGCTGCTGCTGCTGTGCGCACAGCAGCGCGCTGTAAGCCGAGGAGTGAAACCGTAAAGGGACTTTCCGAACGACATATCTAGGGTCGTACATTGTAGGAAGTGAATGGTGCACAACAAATAGTACATACATATCGTTCTAATCGAGGCATAGTGGGTCTAGTTGCACAAGGCAAAGGTAGCATACAAGGGTCTGATTTATAAGCAATATTTTATTTTCATGTTCTAACACAAGCAATACAAGTTAGGATTATTCCCTTAGCTAGGTGCGTTGCATTCTTATTAGCATGCAAGGGGTGATTCACCTAGCGACTAGCTTGAAACATCCATATTTTAAGTGTGCTGGCTAAGCAAAGACAAGTTCATCGTAGCCACCTACCTTAACGATGATTCGCCTAGGTTAAGCGAACTCCGAACGAGCCTCTGAAAGCCTAAGCCGGAACTCCTGTAGGCTAAGTCTGGAAATCCCCTTGCCTCAAACAAGTATTATCGTTGAAGCAAAGCGGGTCAAGACGTTGCACTTTTGCTGTTTGAATCGGCAGTCCGCTTGAGCGAAACAGGTCATTACAGAGACTTCCTGAGCGAAACTCGTATTATCGCACAACTTCTAAACCAAATTCTATACATCTTGTCTAACTTACAAGGACTGTTTCAATACTACATTCATTTATTTTCTTACCATGCGCCACGCACATGTTTAGCCAATTCTCATCAAACGACTCTATCGTTCAATGTTATCAAACTATACTCAACCTAATCTTTGCACTCCCTGACTTAAACTATGTTGCGCCTGGTGCAGGGCTGTATTACTCAAACACGGGGTATTCTATAACTCAATGCGTACCAGAAAACTCCAACTTTGGGTGGACTTGCCCAAATTGTTACATTATATCCATACGATCCCAACGCATCTGATCGATTACTTGACGTCGCCTATTGAAACCCATCGTTACGCCTAAACCCAAAATCTTGAATCTCAGCTAATTTTCCAATCTCGTTTGCATCAATATCTCTCTGAGTCACCATCCAATCTCGCTAAGTAAATCTATTATCGGTCAAGATCGTCGTATTAAATTGCCTACATTTTCTGACTCAGTCTTTATTGCGCCTTAGCGCAGAGCTAAATACCCACTTAGGGTACGTTTTAATCCTTTGCGACTATGGTCCCATTGAACTTAACTTCCTATTCATTTTACTCGTTCCTTTTTGCCTGAGTGCTTAATTAATGTTTATCAAATGATTCTTTCGTTCAACTATTGTATTCCCAAATTTAGTCGCTTACTGCGCCATTGCACAGAACTATCTCGGTCGTACGGGAAACGTTATAATCTTTCCTTTATGACAATCTAGGTTAAGGCTAACTTAATTCAGTTGTCATACTCATCCATGCGAATCCGAATATTTGCATTTACAGCTTCATTCGAGTTATGCATATCGCTAAGTCTGGATCGTACCCATATTCAAGGAGTCCGCCAAATATGTGTATTTCAACCAAACTTAGTGATAGCTAAGCGGACAAGCTACTCGTAAAAACCTTTTGAATCGTCGATTATTTCGATACACAAATAACCGAACTCTGGTTCATTTTATTTATCGTCTACTCCAATCTCACCTAAATTTAAGTTTTGCATTACCAGCAACACACATCTTCCAAGCAACGATTTAATTCATTGTGCCAACTTATCTCGAATATCACCAATTTCAAATTATAAGAGTTTCGTCCGATAATTCTCTAATACCGTCTTATTTCTCACCGACGCATAACCTATCCAATCAATTCAATTATCACCCAAGTCCTATCTCCCATTGCGTTCATTTTAATGCCAATGTCGATATTATATACTCCCAGTTTCAAGTCTTAACTCTAAGTTTCGTTGCCTCAGTTCTATTATTTTCTTGAATGATTACTCTGAAGTCAGCCACTCCAGTTTAACTCAAGGCATAGGGTCGTCTGCCTAGCCACTAGGTCAGCTCACAAGGTCATAGGTACAGTTCGAGTTTACGACTCATCGTGCAATCATGTTGCACGAAACTCGCCCCAAATACCCTAAGGTCAAACCATTATTCTTTTACACGGGTGTTCTATCCAAGCTCGTTTCACTCAGATTTCTAAATATCGAGCACAAATTATCCTATCACAACAACACGTTCGTTCAATCGAACCCACGATATGTCCACGTCGCATGTTCAACCTAACGATTTGCATAGTCTATCTCCTTAAACACCTGATAGGATCCATATATCCAATCTTTTCTAAGTCTAGACTACCAAGTCATGATTCAATTTCTATCTCTTGGATCTCAATCACAAATTCACGTATCTGTTCACTAAACCATCAAGCGTCTTGCTTCATGTTCTAGACTAACTCATCTCCAAAATACCTTTAATTTGCTTGTATCATGAAAATTGTCTTATTGTGTCGAACCACAAGTCAAAATGATCCTTCAATAGTCATGTTCCGGTCTCCCACAAGTTTAATTATCTCCGTCGGATGTGAGATCACCACGCCAACGCTCCCGCGGGATAATTGTCCTAATCCGAACGTGACGCATACGCGAGTAAGGAGTTGTACTCGCATAAGACAAGAAGGTCAAACATTATGGTTATCATCGAACGAACAGATACCTTATCGTCATACTTTGTTTTATCCCAAGTTGTTCATTGATCCATCAAGTCATGTTCATCTAACAACCATTCTTTTCGTAATTATAATTCATCTTGCCAATCGTCCAACTTCAATGTTACCGTTCAGTAAATCTATAGTCTAATTCTAGCATTCTTCAAGAAACTAAGTTCAAATATTCTAGTCCAAGTCTATTCCATCTTTTGATATGTTCCACTCATCGAGTTCATTTGGAATATTCACCGAACATGTTTTCGTGAGTTCGATCATCCCCGTCGGACATAAAATTACCACGCCAGCGCTCCCGCAGAATAATCAATCTTGTCTGGTCCTGTTGTCGAGTGTTACCCTTCGAACTTGATTCAAGATCGTCCGTTCAAATTCAAGATTAAATCCGTTATCGCCTGCCTCAATCTTCAAATCACAATTTTGCTAACTTGCATCAATCTGTGCTATCTTTCAACCATTGTTATGATCTAAAGTCTCCTAAATTTGAAACCATCGCATTCATACTCAAACCGAACTTTATCGAGCGATATCCTACTCAAATCTAAATTTTCCATGCGCGCTATCATTCGTTCGCGCCATTATTTTCAATTGTACTAACTCCGATCGCATCCCCGATTATTTCGTCTCAACTCAAGTTTTAATTCGTTTATTTCAACTCAAAGTCGCTCGTACAATCTTCTAATTTTTTTTGACCATGATATCAATTTCAATTGCCTTGAATTCCTATTCGATGTAAGCTTTATCCCTTGTTCAACTCATTCTAACTCGTTCGAACCAAATCTTGCATTCTTCCTTCGAGTTCGCATACTTTCTAGGCATATTATACTAAGGCCTTACACAATCTCGTCGCTTGCCGCTAGACTCGCTTAATACGCCGAAATCCACGATTTGTTCGAACATTTCTAAGCCAACCAATACACCACTCAGGGTTCGAGCTGTACTCTATGATTCTTTATAACTCATAATATCCTCAATTTTGAACCTGGGACTATCGTATACACCACTCAAAAATTGAGTCATCCTATTAACTCCTGAATCTCGTTCGTATCATTCACTCGTATATCTAATTCGTTCCTTATAACTCCAGCACAATCCCTATTTGTCGCCTTAACGATCTTAGGCTTGTATGCACCTCTATCCATAGTCCTCCATACAAACTATGTTTTGAAAAATAACTTATCGCTACGAATAACCGTCCAAACTATATCTAAAAATCCAACACAATTCTCATTATTCGCCTTAACGGTACTACGATAACGTCTCTATCTGTTTCCATTCTAAGTCTGACTTTATTCTTACCTGAACGATACCCAATTCTCGCTGCAACTCACTAGCACTAAGGATCTTGGCGCACGATACTCAACACAACTTGGCCAAAAGGCTGTGTGCATAGGTAACTGTCCGAACGATATTCTATCTCGCACATTAACCCGCTTGGTGTTCTCGGATAGGCATTCGGTCTGACATATAACTTGTAGATTTTAACTTCAGTCTATTCCCACGAAAGTCTGACACAGGTTGGCACAAAGGCCCTCACATCATAATCCCGTTCAAGCAATCGTATAATTCATATGCACTTTTTAAAAATATTTAGACTTATTGTATGAAATATTCATCGAACATCGAGACAGAGCATCAACCATTTTTTTTAATACACAAGTTCAAAACTGAGAGAATCGATACGAATTTTAAGGACGTAAAGCCGCGCTTTGATAACAAAATATCACGCCTCGATCTTCCGCAAGAATCGACTGTCCCCGTTAGGCGTGAATCACCGTGCCAGCACTCCCGCGGGACGAGTCGTTTCCATCGGGACGCGATGCTGCGCGAGCCTGGAGTTGCGCCCGTGCGAGGCAAATATCGAAATAGCCGTTGATAACTAGTTTGCAGAGTTGTCATAGTAAAAACATAGAATAAATACAAGTATTGAATCCAAATCAATCTCTTTATTAATATGAAGTAAAGATTACAAGCGGCGCTAGGCCGAGATTATAAGTCGTTCATGCTCTCTCTATCTCTCTACAATAAATATGCCCTTAGGCTTAGACCTGATTCAAGCAATATGGATAATGATGTTCCCATACATTATGTCTCATATATGTGAGCTCCAGGTCCGTACGCCATGCACCAAGACGCCAAGTGCTGTCCGGTGCCTCATTGCGTTAAGCGATCTCTGAATCCGTACGAGTTTCCCCTGCACCCTGCATGCAATCTGGTTGGGTATCAATGTACTGGTGGGGAGGCCTCTCGTCCATGCCATAAAACAAGCACGTTCATTAGTTATGTGCACCGACTGATTTTGTTATCTTTCTAGTCTTTTGCCTTATGATCGGTTACATGGCAATATAATTAAAGTAATTACGTGTCTGCTGAAGAGTGTCATAATAATGAACAACTGAGTTCGTCTTACCATTTTTTACCCTTCGGCCTTCCCTGTTATATGCAGCAATATAAATAATGATCTACTGAATAACAAAGAACATCTATGAAATCTAAGTGTTATGTTTGTGTCTGCCTCATACCCATTCTACTCGAACTATGTTTGTTACCGTGCATCCATTCTAAATATACAAAATATCGTACAAATATACTCCTTCATGTTACTCCTCTTATGAATGCGGATAGCCGCTATGCAATCATGACTTATCTATATGAAGGTCACTGGCTCTGTTAGCCATATCAGACATGATCTGCGATGGAACGACTGTCTTCCCAGCTCTGTTGCTAGCCTTGATGGGCCTCCCAAACCATCTGACGAGTCGGCGACCATCCAGGTCGGTAGCAAGTCTTGCTGGATATCCCGTTCTCTCTCGCTAGTCATCAGCTAGCGTATTATCAGGACTACACTGGCACTGTCCTCCTGGGCCGACTCGATTCGGATACCTCAACAATCATGTCGAGGACTCATCTCTACCTGGTGCGCAACCAGTTGTCCGTAACCATGCAACTACTCCCCCACTTCCAATCCTAGTTGAGAAATAACTCGGTTCAATCTTGTCGAGGACAACACTCAGATCTTTCTGTAAGCCCCTGATTTTTCAAAAATATTAAAATTAGGATTTTTAACAATTTTCTGGAATTTTTTGGGAATTTTCTGAAATTAAAATCAGGGTTTTCAAATATTACATGATTTTTAATTGATAATAAACAACATTAAAATATTATATAAATAATATTTTTGGGTGTAAAATAAAAAACTGGACTTAGGGTAATTTTTTTGGAATTTATCGGGCCCCGGACCTATTTTTAAATCACCTAAAACTATTTATTTATTTATTAAATAATTTATTTATTTATTTATTAATTATTATTATTATTATTTATTATTATTTTCTGAATTAGCCCTGGCCCATTGGGCCTGATCCGGCCCGGCCCACTACCCCAGCCCAGCCCGCGACCCGCCTAGCGGGTCGGGTCGGGTCCGCCCAACCCGAGACCCGACCCGGCTTCCCCTCACCCTCCCCACGACCCAGCCCCCGCTGCCCGTGTCCACCGGCGCGTCCGCCGCGCCCGGCCACCACCCCACGAACTCCGCCCGCTGCGCCTGACCTCGCCCGCTGCGCCGCCTTGCTCGGCCTCCCCTCTCCCTCTCCCTCCCTATATAAGAACCCCCCGCACCAGCCTACCCCGCCGGAACCCTAAAGCCGACCCACCGCAGCTCCCCTCCGCCCTGAGCGTCGACCTCCCTGCCCGGCCGCCGCCGTCCCGCTCCGGCGTCGTCGCCTCACCGCCCCGCAGCTGCTCCCCTCTCCTCCTCCTTCCTCCTCCCCTCCGGCGTCGAGCCACAGCAGCCGGCAGCAGCGGCCAAGCTCGCCTCCGGCAGCCGCTGCCGACCGTCCCCGCTCCCCCGGCGAGCCACCCTCGGCCTCCTTCCGCCCAAGCCGCCGCAGCTCCGGCCACCTGAGAGAAAACCCTAACCCTAATTCCCAATTCTCCGTGTCGTGTCGGACACGACACGGACACAAAAATCCTCGGTTTTTCAGTCCCGTTCAGGTACTCATATCTTCTTGTTCGTAGCTCCGTTTTCAATTCCGTAAATTGCGTTGCGAAGCCTGTATGACCCTCTCGGTGCCCGGACAAACCGCTCGGGACATCGCGTCCTGTGGTGATCGCACACCGCGATCCAAAAACAGGAAAAACCAGACCCTGTTTCACCCCGGAACCGAGTACGCCCCGCCAAACGGGACGACTTGGTCACACATGGTCTTCACAGATACGTGCGCCTCGTCGATACGGACGTGTGGGATTTTGCGGAAGTCGATTCGGGGGTGCGTGCACCCCGGAATCAACGCGTATCCGCGGACATCACCCCGTATCCGCCTTTTTTGCAATTCAACCTAACTTTGTGCACACACGTCGGATCGAGACGAAACTTGTGCCATCGGACTCGTAGCGATACGCTGGTCCTGTGGGTCAAGTTTGGTTCGATTCTGAGAACGTTGACGAAATCGCGTGTTGTGGGCCCCACAGGCCCCGCTCGACGGGCGATTTTGTGTTCGGCTCATCGGAATCCAAATCTGGAAGTTCCATTGGGTTCGTATCAGCGTTCCTGACCTGTTGACACTAAGTTTGGTGAATTTGGAGACCTTTGATCCGGACACATTTTTTGGTGCAAAGCGGGCACACCGGCGGACCCCGTTTTGACCCGAAACTGCCGTTTTTGCCCTTGCCTCCAAATTGGACCCAAGGACAGACGTTTTTAGCTATTTGACATCTTCTGAGCGTGATGGTAATATCTATTTCAGCTTTTGGAATCATCTCTGGAAATTTTCCTTAAGAACCAATTTTAATCAGATCCAAACAACAGGCAAGTACCTGCACTTCAAGTTAATCTTTATATATTGTGATAATTAATTCCCTGCCTTACATGTACCCTTGATGATTACAACTAGTGTTAGAAATGCTGGATTTTATGTCTTGAATATTGGAGTTCCTGTCTTATTTTTTATGTCGGGTGGGAGAATACCTAGAAGGCATGTAGTTTACCCTTCCCCTTGTCATGTTTAATAGCTGTTGGTACACGACTGTACCTCAGCCGGATCTCGATTTCCCTTGTTTAATAGCCGTTCATGACGGCCGGATTAGCCTTATAAACCCCTACATGCCAACTATGTATTCTAAAAACAAACACAAGTTCACACAGATAGTTCTGGCCATGTTATATTTCTTGCTGGCTGTTGTAGTTTCATTTTCTGTTTCATTTATTTCTGCATTTCTCGTATTCCTGCTTACAGCTTTAACTCTGAGATAGTGATGTTCTGTTATGCAGTTCTTAACTTGATATTCAATATTTAATTGTCATAAATATTTAGTTTAACCTTGTTGTGCACTGTGTACTTTGCTCCTTTCCTGACTGGATCTGTTGATTTAGGCGATGATGAGGATCTTGCCCCTACTTATTATGGTCCCTATGAGGGGACTGATGTTACCTATGAGAAGCCAGAACCCACCCAGGAGACCCCTGCTGCAGAGTAGCTAGTAGTAGCTATCTTTCATTTATATTCTTATCTTAATTAATCGGGTTTGTCCCCGATTTCATTCTGAATTGCTGTACTAAAACATTTGAATCTGTTGTCACATTTATTTTCAGTTGTAATCTTAAGTTTCAATTCTCATTATTATCTTTCCTATGTTATTTGTGAATGAGCTAGTTAGTAAATATGGAATGACCTAGACAGCGTACTACCGCCGACTCTGCGGCGTAGGCTGGACGTACCCACGCACTCGTGCCCGAATCTCCGGGTGCGGGTCGTGACACGTTTTTATGGTGGTCCATGCAGGTCCTATCCTAAAATAGGGTAATACCCTAGGACAGGGTATGGAATAAAATTTGAGGATTCTAGGAAAAGCTCATTCACAGTATAGAGTCCTTATTTCAATTCTTGATATCTTTGCTGCTCAATTTTCCCATCGCCTTTGATTTCCAAGTATCCTATTCTGATCTTCCTATCCCTTAATCTTTCAGAATGGTCCAGACCAGGAATACAGTAGGAGGCACATCAGAACCAGCTGAGCAGAACGTGTCCGAGACTCTTGCACTCCCGCCGCCTCCATCTATTCCAGCAGTTACTCTGGATGGGGCACATCTACTTGGAGTGTTCCAGGGACTAGTGGAATCCCAGAAGGAACAAACTGCCCTGCTACAGACCAGCCTTTCAGAAGCTCTTCGGACCCGGGAGTCACCACAAAAGAGGCCAGGAAGTGCCAAGGACTTTAAGAACCTTAGACCCCTGGAATTCTACGGAACTGAGGGCATTCTCTATGCCGATGAGTGGATAGAGAATGTCGAGAGACTCCTGAAGACTGCTCGGGTTCCTGATGATCTCAAAGTGGAGTCCGCAAGCCTGCAACTGTTCGACATAGCTCGGACCTGGTTCAGAGATGAACCCCAACTATCTGCTCCTGACCTCACCTGGGAAGATTTTAAGAGGCTATTCAAGGAGAAATTTTACCCCGAAGTGGCTCGAGAAGCTCTCGAAAGCCAATTCGAGAGACTGGAACAAGGTAACCTGACTGTTGATGAGTATACTGCTGAATTCAGCAGGTTAAGCCACTTTGCGGAGTACATGGTTCGTACCCTGGAGGACAGAGCTCGTAGATTCAAGAAGGGGCTGTCTCCGGATATTCGCCTTGCTGTCACCACCAGCCGAGCTCGCACCTATGAGGAAATCTTGAGCGTGGCACAAGGCGTTGAGAGAGACATGGGGCATAAGCTAAAGCGAGAAAGAGATCCCGGAAATACGGGACCCAACAAACGCCCTTTTCAACAACAACAACAGGAACAGAGGGCCCCGCAGCAAACTCAGCGTCCTCTCCCTCGAACTCCAGCACCCCAACACCAGGCTCAAGGACAGAACCAACAAGCGGCTGTTTGTAACTTTTGCCAAAAACAAGGTCACACCTGGCAAGTTTGTAGGAAGAGACTGGGTGCCTGTCTATATTATGGATCAACAGAACATCAAGTGAGGGACTGCCCCACTGCTCCAGGACGCAGACAAGTTTACGTGATGACCGTGGAGAACGCGCAAACTCTGGAAGCAGCCAATGCGCGTAAATGACTCGTAGATACTTTTTCTAGTATTGTTTTCGTGCCTATTGGTTCGTGACCTCAGCCCCAACCTACTAATTTTTTTTTTTTTTTGAACTTGCTAAATAAACCTAGTATGCTTTTAAATTTGATAACTGTAGAGATTTTTTACTATTGTGCTCATTTTGTGTTATTATGTGAACTTCAATAATTTTGTGTCTCCTTTTTTCATCATCATCTAGCGCACTTAATTTTGCTGAACTCGATTTATGCTGCTATTTTATAGCCTAGTTTTGCAAGCTTACCCTTTATTAAGCTTGTTCATGACACATGTATTATTGAGGCCTGATCAACCCCACTAATACAAAGTGTCTATTCAGAATCAGTGTACTACGGTCTGATCAACCTTAGTGCATTTTGATTCGCACTTCGTACGACTACTTCATGTGGATTGAGATATAAAAGTTGACTAGTATACTTGCCCCTAAATACGTCCAAGCATATCGTATCAGTTACATAACTGAACTAATACGAGCATGCGAACAAATGATTACCAGAATAGAATCTTAATCCATAACCGCCTGACAATTTCTATTAGAATTCCTTAAACGCCTTGATCCCTATACCTCTGTTCTACCACCTCGCCCTTAAACTCTTTATTATTGATCCTCGTCTTCCCTTATTTCGGAAAGACAAAAACCTGTGGTTGGTATAAGTTGATTTGTAGTACTAAACATACCCCTCAGACCGGTCGAATTGATGATAACCTCTATGACTAAGGGAATACCATAGGTGGTGTATTTGTATTGCAGACTTGAAGATTCAATACCATGATTTATTAAGTTGAGACCTAGCCTCACTAGTTGTACGGCCTTAGCGGATATATGGGTAAAACTGTAAGTTGGGTAGCGACCGCAATGTCCACCTGAGAGAAACCTGTGAGGCTATAATCAAGTGAGTTTAGACAGAGAGAACCCTACCATAATTTAAATTTTGAGGATGAAATTTTATAAGTTGGATAGATTGTAAGCCCCTGATTTTTTAAAAATATTAAAATTAGGATTTTTAACAATTTTCTGGAATTTTCTGGGAATTTTTTGAAATTAAAATCAGGGTTTTCAAATATTACATGATTTTTAATTGATAATAAACAACATTAAAATATTATGTAAATAATATTTTTGGGTGTAAAATAAAAAACTGGACTTAGGGTAATTTTTCTGGAATTTATCGGGCCCCGGACCTATTTTTAAATCACCTAAAACTATTTATTTATTTATTAAATAATTTATTTATTTATTTATTAATTATTATTATTATTATTATTTATTATTATTTTCTGAATTAGCCCTGGCCCATTGGGCCTGATCCGGCCCGGCCCACTACCCCAGCCCAGCCCGCGACCCGCCTAGCGGGTCGGGTCGGGTCCGCCCGACCCGAGACCCGACCCGGCTTCCCCTCACCCTCCCCACGACCCAGCCCCCGCTGCCCGTGTCCACCGGCGCGTCCGCCGCGCCCGGCCACCACCCCACGAACTCCGCCCGCTGCGCCGGACTCCGCCCGCTGCGCCGCCTTGCTCGGCCTCCCCTCTCCCTCTCCCTCCATATATAAGAACCCCCCGCACCAGCCTACCCCGCCGGAACCCTAAAGCCGACCCACCGCAGCTCCCCTCCGCCCTGAGCGTCGACCTCCCTGCCCGGCCGCCGCCGTCCCGCTCCGGCGTCGTCGCCTCACCGCCCCGCAGCTGCTCCCCTCTCCTCCTCCTTCCTCCTCCCCTCCGCGTCGAGCCACAGCAGCCGGCAGCAGCGGCCAAGCTCGCCTCCGGCAGCCGCTGCCGACCGTCCCCGCTCCCCCGACGAGCCGCCCTCGGCCTCCTTCCGCCCAAGCCGCCGCAGCTCCGGCCACCTGAGAGAAAACCCTAACCCTAATTCCCAATTCTCCGTGTCGTGTCGGACACGACACGGACACGAAAATCCTCGGTTTTTCAGTCCCGTTCAGGTACTCATATCTTCTTGCTCGTAGCTCCGTTTTCAATTCCGTAAATTGCGTTGCGAAGCCTGTATGACCCTCTCGGTGCCCGAACAAACCGCTCGGGACATCGCGTCCTGTGGTGATCGCACACCGCGATCCAAAAACAGGAAAAACCAGACCCTGTTTTACCCCGGAACCGAGTACGCCCCGCCAAACGGGATGACTTGGTCGCGCGCGGTCTTCACAGATATGCGTGCCTCGTCGATACGGACGTGTGAGATTTCGCAGAAGTCGATTCGGGGGTGCATGCACCCCGGAATCAACGCGTATCCGCGGACATCACCCCGTATTCGTCTTTTCTGCAATTCGACCTAACTTTGTGCACACACGTCGGATCGAGACGAAACTTGCACCATCGGACTCATAGCGATACGCTGGTCCTGTGGGTCAAGTTTGTTTCGATTCTGAGAACGTTGACGAAATCGCGTGTCGTGGGCCCCACAGGTCCCGCTCGACGGGCGATTTTATGTTCGGCTCATCGGAATCCAAATCTGGAAGTTCCATTGGGTTCGTATCAGCGTTCCTGACCTGTTGACACTAAGTTGGTGAATTTGGAGACCTTTGATCCGGACACGTTTTTCGGTGCAAAGCGGGCACACCGGCGGACCCCGTTTTGACCCGAAACTGCCGTTTTTGCCCTTGCCTCCAAATTGGACCCAAGGACAGGCATTTCTAGCTATTTGACATCTTCTGAGCGTGATGGTAATGTCTATTTCAGCTTTTGGACTCATCTCTGGACATTTTCCTCAAGAACCAATTTTAATCAGATCCAAACAACAGGCAAGTACCTGCACTTCAAGTTAATCTTTATATATTGTGATAATTAATTCCCTGCCTTATATGTACCCTTGATGATTACAACTAGTGTTAGAAATGCTGGATTTTATGTCTTGAATATTGGAGTTCCTGTCTTGTTTTTCATGTCGGGTGGGAGAATACCTAGAAGGCATGTAGTTTACCCTTCCCCTTGTCATGTTTAATAGCTGTTGGTACACGACTGTACCTCAGCCGGATCTCGATTTCCCCTGTTTAATAGCCGTTCATGACGGCCGGATTAGCCTTATAAACTCCTACATGCCAACTATGTATTCTAAAAACAAACACAAGTTCACACAGATAGTTCTGGCCATGTTATATTTCTTGCTGGCTGTTGTAGTTTTATTTCCTGTTTCATTTATTTCTGCATTTCTCGTATTCCTGCTTACAGCTTTAACTCTGAGATAGTGATGTTCTGTTATGCAGTTCTTAACTTGATATTCAATATTTAATTGTCATAAATATTTAGTTTAACCTTGTTGTGCACTGTGTACTTTGCTCCTTTCCTGACTGGATCTGTTGATTTAGGCGATGATGAGGATCTTGCCCCTACTTATTATGGTCCCTATGAGGGGACTGATGTTACCTATGAGAAGCCAGAACCCACCCAGGAGACCCCTGCTGCAGAGTAGCTAGTAGTAGCTATCTTTCATTTATATTCTTATCTTAATTAATCGGGTTTGTCCCCGATTTCATTCTGAATTGCTGTACTAAAACATTTGAATCTGTTATCACATTTATTTTCAGTTGCAATCTTAAGTTTCAATTCTCATTATTATCTTGCCTATGTTATTTGTGAATGAGCTAGTTAGTAAATATGGAATGACCTAGACAGCGTACTACCGCCGACTCTGCGGCGTAGGCTGGACGTACCCACGCACTCGTGCCCGAATCTCCGGGTGCGGGTCGTGACACTTTCTTCTTTACGCAGCCCCCTGATTAGAGACTGCCTCGGTGATCTGGATATCCCGAGTACTTACTTTTATTTCTTTCTCCTGACTCGGAACGACTACTTAATAGTCTTTCTTGTCTATATATACAACATAATTATACTCTATCCCGTGTCATGTTCCGTACGGTGCGATGCCTCAGTATGAACTTAACTATCTTTGTGGCATATATAAGAAACTACTATATTTTAACTCAATATACACAAATAACAAGTAAGATCTCCATATTCTATACAATGATAAGGCGGGGTTATCCCCTTAGCTATGTGCGTTCATCTCTTTTATTAGCATGCAAATATTATCACCTGAAAACTAGCATGTATCATTCATTTTCTTAGTGTACAGCTAAGTAGGGACAGGTTCACCGGGGCCACCCACCTTAGCGATGAATCGCATCGGTCGAGCGAGACTCCGAGTGCGTCTCTGAAAGTCTAAGTCTGAACTCTATTTGAAGGTCCAAGTCTGAATGCCTTTGCATCGAACGAGTCTTCTCGCTGAGCAAGGCAGGTCGGTTCGCTACACTTGTGCCATTTTGAATCGGTCCTCCAGGTTGAGCGGAGCGGGTCGTTACATGAAGGAAGGTTCACAAGGCGTTACACGTCATCCTGCCTAAACAGACAGACTAATAGATATTTCGTCCAGATCGAATCGGCCCCAGTGCCCCGGAGACCGTCCGCAGGAACCTATTTAGTATCTTGTGCACAAGTTGTCTGCAACATGCAAGTCTTGGGTCTTAGATTCACGGGATTCGATGACATATTAATTCTTGATTCTTGTTCAGAACGAGTATGCTCCACGACCTGTGATTCTTGCTTTACTTGACATGATATAATCTCCTAGTTCAAGAATTGTCTTGGCGACCTAACGATCTCGAACACTTTTAGGTTTATACTTGCACAGAAGGACTATTTGATAGTCTTTAGGCTAACTAGATGCATGCACGATACGTATAATGTTACTTGATTATGGCATACATTCATGTGGCAAGCATTGAAATGAGGCAATGAGTACAAGCTATAATATAAGCAGGCAAGTATGCATTTATATGAAACATAAGCATTTATGTTGGCACAGTCTAAGGGGTAGTGCGATGAGTGAAGCTGTACAGGGACATATCGAGCGACATAGTTCTTAAGGCGTGTAGTGTAAACAAGTGAAGCAGTACACTACGAAGAGTATATGATGATCTACACCAGGCATAGCGGGGTCTACTTGCACAAAAAAAAGGTAGAATGCAAGGGTCTAAGTTATAAGCCAAATTTTATTTTCATGTTCTAACACAAGCAATAGAAGATGGGATTATTCCCTTAGCTAAGTATGTTATATTCTTTATTAGCATGCAAGGGGTGATTTACCTAGCGACTAGCATGTATCGTCCATATTTTAAGTGTGCTGGTTAAGCAAAGACATGTTCATCGTAGCCACACAACTTAGCGATGATTCACCTTGGTCGAGCGATACTCCGAGCAAGCCTTTGATAGTATAAGTCTGAACTCTCGAAGGGCCAAGTCTGGAAATCCTTTGCCTCAAACGAGTTTTCTCGCTGAGCAAAGCGGGTCGGGTTATTGCACTTGTGTCGTTTGAATCGGCTGTCCGCTTGAACGGAATGGGTCATTACATTATACACCACTCAGAAAAAGTTTCGTCCTCGAGATTTTCTGAGCACAAACCAATATATCACAACTATCAAATCTATCTCAAGCATAACAATCTGTACTACTAGATCCGTTCAAACACAATTTTCTACTCGTTCCTTATACCGTGTCGCGTGTATGTTGGGTCTGTCTTATTGAATGACTCTATCATTCAATCCAAGCTTTGACTTGGTCTCTACTGTGCCTTAGCACAGAAAATATAGCTTAATGCGGGGTACATTACAATCTATCTTGAATAACGATCTAAGGTTAAAATAAACTTATCCAAATCGATATACTCGTTCATGCGAATCTAATATATTTACTTGTATTAGCATTCGAGATCAGCATATCGCGAGTCTGGATTGTGCACATATTCAAAGTGTCTCTCAAACATATGCATGTCAGCCAACTTAGTGATAGCAAAGTCTTTGTACTCGAGTTTAACATATCATTGAGTCTTGGATCGTGCACATATTCAAGACGTCCCTCAAACATATACATTCATCAAAAATTAGCGATAGTGAAATCAGACAAGCTACTTGTAAAAATCTCAAGGGTTCTCGTCTTACAGATCACGATGGTACCTCCAACAGGGTCAATAAAATCTAAGTTATTTCCAATCCGACTCAAACCAAGCATTGCATTACCGTTAAGAATGATCTATCCGATCAACCGACTAGCGTCCATGTCCTATTGTATATTCCGTTAATGTCAAACATAGCACACACTTACCGTTCACAGTCTAACACTAAGTCTTATTGCCCTAATTCTATGGCTTGTTCAGGCAATACTCTAAAGCTGGTCACACAAGTTCTTTCACTCGGCACATGATCGTCTTCCTAATTACTAGGTCATCTCATAAGGTCATAGTTACAAGTTCAAGAACACGATTCATCATGCAAATTTGTCGCACGATGTTCTCCCCAATTCCTAAGGTCAAACCATTGTTCATTTGCACGGAATATTTTACCTAAGCTCGTTTCACTCAGATTTCTAAACATTGAGCATATATCATCTTACTCATATTAACACGTTTGTTGCACAAGGTTCGTGTCCGTTCAGTCAAATCTATGCTATATCTAAGTTGCAGGACAAGCCTAGCAATTTGTATAGTCTATCTCCTTAAACATATTTAATAGAACACATATATCCATTCTAAGTCTATATCACCAAGCCATTACTTAATTCTAAATCTTTGATTATAACTTCAAGTCGTCCAACAAGATTCATGTATCCGTTCATGAAACCATCAAGTGTGTCTTACTCCAGGTTCTAGACTAACTTATCATTGAAATACTTTCGATTCACTTGTATTCCCAACTCATCTTATCGTATCGAACCAAAAGTTATGATGATCTATCAGTTGTCATGTTTCGGTCTCCTGCAAGTTTGATCACCCTCGTTGGATGTGAGATTACCACGCCAATTCTCCTGCTGGATAATCATCATAATCCGGACGTGACGCATGTACGAGCATAGAGTTACGCTCGCACAAGACAAGAATGTCGAACAATTTGGTTATCATCGAAATGATTGAGACATCTTATTATTTTACTTTGCTCCATCCAAGATATATATAAAATACATCAAGTCATGTCCGTTCATGCCGTGATTATAATTCATCTAGCAAAATCAGCCAACTTCAATGTTACCGTTTGGTAAATCCATAGTCTACTTCTGACATTCCTCAAACAACTAAGTTTCAATACTTAAGCCAAAGTCTATCCACTTTTGATACGTTCTATTTCATCGAGTTCATTTGAAATAATCATCGAACATGTTTTCGTGAGTTCAATTATCCCCGTCGTACGTGAAATTACTACGCCGGCGCTCCCGCAGGATAATCTTTCTCTGTCGGGACTGATTTCGAAGGTTATCTTTTCGAACTAGATTCAAAATTGTTCTTCCAAACTCCAAGTCAAATCCGTTATCGCTTACCTCTTTCATCGAACCATAATATTCATTCTCGGGCTAACTTCTATTCGAGCGATATTCTGTTCAAGTTTAATCCATTTGATTCAATTTGAAATCGCTCGCACGATTCTTCAAGTTTCTAACAAGTTTCCTTGACTAAGATACCAATTTTATTTTCTTGAATCCCTATTCTATGTAAGCATTATCACTTGCTCAAGACATTCTCAAATCGTTCAAACTAACTATCGTACGAGACCTATGAATCCATTTGAACATTTACAAAATGATCCATACATCACTCAGGAATCGAGTCACCCAATTAAATCTCCAATCGGTGTTCGCATCACTCGCTAGCATATTCACCAAGTTGTTTCTTAGAATTCATGCACGATACCTAAGCATCGCCTGATAAATCTTAGTCTCGTTTATATTTCTGTTGATAGTCGTCCAAGTAAACCATATTTGATTTGTATCTGTCGACACGAAATACCGTCTTAGCTATTTTCCAAAATCCAAGCACGATTCTCTATATTCGCCTCAGCGATAATCTAACAATATTTCTATCGGTTGTCATTCAAAGTCTGACTTATCCTTATCTGAACGAAATACCAATCTCGCTTGTAACTAGCTTGCACCAAAAGGGTCTTGGCACACGATACTCAACACAACTTAGCCGAAAGGCTGTCTGCATGGCTAATCGTCCGTACGATATTATATTTCATACACTAACCAGCTTGGTAAACATGTATAGGTATTCAGGTTCACATATAACTTGTTAAGTCTAGCATGAGTCTATTTCCACATAGTCTAACACAGGTTGGCACAAAAGGCCTTCGTATTATAATTTTGTACAAGCAATCATATCATTTATATGTACTTTTAAAAGTATTTAGACTCATTGTCGGGTCAACGAGAGAGGGTGTATGTATATAACCTACGAACGAGCTTTCAAAACTGAGAAAATTGATACGAAGTCCAAAGGCGTAAGTCATGCTCTGATACAAATATGTCATGCCCCGATCTTCCGCAGATAATCGACCATCCCCGCTAGGCGATTGTCACCACACCAGCACTCCCCCCCGGGACGATCTTTCCCATCTGGACGTGATACCGTACGAGCACAAACTGTACCCGTATAAGGCCATAATCGAATATACGGTAAAATATCTAAGCCACAGAGTCGCACAGATAGTCCGAGTGCAGCAAAATAAGAACGAACGGGAGATTGGTAACAAGTTTACATAGTCTTCAATAGTGTAAGCATTGAATAACACAAGTATGAAAGTAAAACAAGCACTTTATTGATATTGAATAAGTGTTATAGGCGGCGCTAGGCCGAGATTATAAGTCGCTCAAGTTCTTTCTATCTGAAACGATAAAAGCGTGCCAAGTGGCTACAACTTATGGAATAATACAAAGGAGATGTTCCAACATTATGTCTTGTATATTTGCTTCAGTTTCGGACGCAATGGTCCAAGGCTCCAGAGTGAACTCTATGCCTTAGCTCGCACGAAGGGATTTTTGCACCGAACAAGGTTCTTTCGCACCCTGCAAGCAATCTGGTGGAGTATAAGTACATGAATGCACTGGTGGGGAGGCTTCTCGTTCGCTCGATGAATCCCAACACGTTATAAATATTTTGTGCACCATCTATTAAGTTATCTTTCTAGTCTTATCTTAGGATCAGTTTTATGACATAATGTAAAGCCTAACTCGTGTGGCAGTGCGCCGTACGATATAAAAGAATACGGCGAGACTTACAAACTTACCATTCGTCCTTTCCTGTCCAAGGCAAACCAAGTTAAATCAAACACGAGCATATATAATGAAATCCAGGGACAATAGTATAAGAAAACACGAGTGTCGTGAGCGTGGTTCTGTGTTAGTTGCACGAGTTACACGGATTACTCAGATGTGTTGCAGAAGATGTTCAAGTGTTAAAATATGTACAAGTGTATTATACTCATATCTGTTCAAGTATTTTAGATTACAGGATGTGATGCAATGACTCCCACGTGGATTGCCGCTAAGCGAGGATGACTTATCTATATGAACATGAGTCGCTGGCATAGCCATAAAGGACGAGTTATAATCACGGGACAAAAATGGTATGCAACGCTGGTGGCGAGCCATGCTACATGCCATTTCTTCCTCCAACGGACGACTATTTAGTCTAAGAGAGAGAATGGCTTGAAGGAAGGTTCACAAGGCGCTACACGCCATCCTGCCCGAACAGACAAACTAACAGATATTTTGTCCGGATGGAATCGGCCCTAGTGTCCTGGAGGCCGTCCGCATAAACCCATTTAATACCTTGTGCAAAGTTGTTCGCGACATGCAAGTCTTAGGTCTTAGATTCACGGGATTGGTTGACATGTTGATTCTTGGCGACCTAACGGTTCCGAACACTTTCAGGTTTATACTTGCACAGAAGGACTATTTGATAGTCTTCTGGCTAACTAGATGCATGCACGATACATATAGTATTACTTGATTGTGGCATACATTCATATAGCAAGCAATAAAACGAGGCAACGAGTACAAGCTATAATGTAAGCAGGTAAATATGCATTTATATGAAACATAAGTATTTACGTTGGCACGGTCTAAGGGGTAGTACAAGGAGTGAAGCCTTACAGGGACATATCGAGCGACCTAGTTCTTAAGACGTGCAGTGTAAATAAGTAAAGTAGTGCACTACAAAGAGTATATGATGATATAAGGTAGCATGCTAGGGTCCAAGTTATATTCCAAAATTTATATCCATGTTCTAACACAAACAATAGAAGATGGAATTATTCTCTTATCTAGATGCGTTGTATTCTTTATTAGCATGCAAGGGGTGATTAACCTAGCGACTAGCATGTATCATCCATATTTTAAGCGTGCTGGCTAACCAAAGACAAGTTCACCGTTGCCACCCACCTTAGCGATAATTCGCCTCGGTCGAGTGATACTCCGAACGAGCCTTTGAAAGTCTAAGTCTGAACTCTTGAATGGCCAAGTCTGAAAATCCTTTGCCTTAAACGAGTCTTCTCGCTGTGCAAAGGGAGTCATTGCACTTGCGCCATTTGAATCGGCTGTCCTCTTGAACGGAATGGGTCGTTACAATAAGCTTACATCTGAATCTATTTTCTTATTGTGCCCTATAACTTTTTTTACACTCAATTACCTCCTTGATTATTGATCTTGAGTCACTTTAATAAAGCAATTGTTACCTATTACTTCAAGGTTTTCGCTCCATTACCTCTTTGATAAAAAAATATGTCAATCATTTTTATGACGTTTGGATCAATTTCTTATTATATCATCAATTATGGTCATTAATTATTAGGAGTTCTTTTTATATGATAGCATTTTTGTGTTTTCTTTAAATTTTGAGGGTCTACATGGGTGACTCAGTTCCCTGAAGTTTAAAAAAGATAAAGTTTAGGGAACACTTGGAAATGAGAAACAAGAAACAATTCTAGCTGAAGCAGAGCGTACTACAATTTATTATTATAATGTTGATCTCAAAGTTGATTACACACAATTTCTTTACAATGCTAGAAGCAAAGTAAGCTGTTATGCTTCTTATTCTTTGTATGCATTAGATTTTTCACCAAACACTAAAGAATTTCTGATTTTTGGAGTAATTATTTTAAAATATCACTTAGGCTTGAACATAAGATATTTTGCTTTCAATTTTCTTTCATGGTGCTCTTTGTATTGCAGCCTGTCTATAACAAGGATGATTTCTTTGACACAATTTCATGTACTTCTCTCAACCGCGGGACATGGAGTAGATGGAGCAAGTTCTCAGAGCGAATGAAGGAGAACTCAGAGGTGTGGAGATTGATAAGTTAATGTGATCAAATGAATTTTTTAATTAATCTTATGTTTTACTTGCAAGCTTTTGATGAGTTTTAGCAGAGGCCTACTCTTGGTTGTGGGCATCCTGAGGCTCACTACCACGACGCCAATCACTTTAATTCACTAAGTAAATAGCGAAAATGACAATTATGTTATATCATATCATTCATTTGAGTTGTACATTTGATAGATTCATTATTGTTTCAATTACATGATATTCACTACAGGGGAATGAGCTGAGAGCGCTTACCTCTCTTGTTGGGTATCACTGAGCAGCTGATACATGGGTCTGTTTGCTGCAGATTACTGCAAATTAGGAAGATAAAAAGATATATAGTTGAGTACTGGATTCCTG
The DNA here is from genome assembly GCA_036927795.1 of Iris macrosiphon. Lineage (NCBI taxonomy): Eukaryota > Viridiplantae > Streptophyta > Magnoliopsida > Asparagales > Iridaceae > Iris > Iris macrosiphon. Next base: position 7,278,935 of record JAYESA010000011.1, read on the forward strand.
AATGTGAACTAATAAATTAATTTAGTTTATATGTACAATAACTGGCATTATGCTTGTTTGTTTGGTGTGTCCATGTTTCAACAATTTGTATGTCTAACTATCTATCTATCTATCTATCTAACCTTGGTTTTAGTTGGATGCCACTATGAATGGCCTACAGAGTCTCAAACGTTTTCGGTGGTTTCTTCCTTAATTGTGTATATCCTATTACGACTTGGGGTAATTTCCTTCCTTAATTGTGTATTTTGTCGATATTATCTATATGTTTGTTAGTATGGCTTTGTTGTTTCTGATTATTCCACTTGTTGATTTCAAATATCAGGGTCATGGGCATGCAAGAAACCTTTCTTCCTCGGAAACAAAGGTAAAAGTTTCTAATAATGTCTTTCTTTGATACTTTGCTAGTTTATATAAGCAACCTTTTGCTTTTGATATTTTATCAACATATCATATCAAATAACATAACATAACTTAAAGGTACTTTTTGTACTTTTCAGTAAGAAAAATTCAAGTTATTTAGGTATCCACATGATGGCCTATTTGTGTTGTCGTTTTTACTATAATGAACTATGGACTAGTCTTTGTTGTTTCTTATTTTTGTTGTTGTAGAAAAATCAAAAGTTAGATAGTAATAATGGTGATACTGTCACTATGATCTTTATGACAAAACTGAAACTGCTTGCTCACTGTATAGCATGTAGGAAAGAGCACATTCTTTTGTGATGATACACATCAAACTTTCTTCCAGACGTAGTATTGGATATTAAAACTGAAATCTAGATAAGTTGATTTACTGCCTATTTCTTTTATCGCATAAAGAATGCCTTAAAATTTCCTCCATGTTTTATCCTCTTATTTGTTTGGTGTCCAAGTTTCATAGTATTTTTCTCAGAAGGCTGTATAATTGATGGTTGGATTTGCTTTCCAATAGTAAAATTTTTGGCTAGCCCATTTCTCAGTAATGCTGGATGCCATATAAAAGCCTTGTACATTGAAATGTGAGGACGAGATGATAACATTATGGTGGTTTGTCCACTTATTATACTTATTTGCCTAGACTAAATATTAAAGTGTATAGAAATGCTATTAACTAGAAGAATGACATTATTTAATTGCTTTAATAGAAATAGTAAGTGACTGCAACTTTACTCCAATTGCAGGTTGAAAGTGTTGATGGTTTACGCTGCTATTATGCTCACGGGGAGGAGAATGAAAATTTGAACATATATTATCGGTAGAACAAATTTTTTGTTCCCGTTCAGTAATCAAAGCTTATTTGAAGTTTTGTTTGAAATTTGAACTGCATGAGCCTACCATATTGCATCATTTCCATTGCAATTTTATTTATTCTTAGCATGCCCGAAAACTATTCTTTTGGATATTTACAATTTTCATTCTTACTTTTAACGGATCTCAATGCTCAGTTTTATTATCATCAAACTAACCCTTACACAACTTCTTGACAAAGACAATACATAATGTTATGCTACTCATTTTTGTTGGCCTCAGCTAGTGCTACTATCAGATTTCTTAGGACTTTTTATCATTGGAACTGTTGCGGCCTTTTACACTACCAAATGCACAGACTTTTCTTGTTCCTAAAGTGACATAACATAGTCTTTTTTCTCCCTCCTTCCTTTGGTGTGTTGTACTTGAATTTATTTTTCCATTTCTAGAAAGGCACTTCCTCCAAGATGTTGGGAGCTAGTTTTATTGGCCACAAGACTCGTTGAAGGTTTCTTTTGTTGCAATTTGTTTGGTGTGTTGTACTTCAATTTGTATACTTTTGATGACATTTTGTATAAAAATAATTCTTGGATATGTTATTAGTTGCTTATTATTAAAGTTGGCAATTTTGGCTTGTTTAATGGAGCACTTGGATGTTGATTCGGAAAATATGTAAAAATATTGCTCTATCTTGTATTTCAGTTTAGGAATAATTAGAATTATGGTTCAAACAAAAATTTATGGTTCAAACTAAAATTGCAACGCCAAATTGAAATTAAAAAAATACACAGGAACACTAATAAAGTGTTTCAAAATAAGTCACATGAATAATGAAAAAGTGTGTTATAAATTATATTTGGGACCATGTCCAAAGTGTTTTAAAATGACATTTAGAAACGTTTAAAGGGTGTTCCATAAATAATTTAGGAACACATTTGTTTGGATAAACAAATTGACGGAAGAAGAGGGTTTATACGAAACCTTTCTTTTGTTTATAAACAAGAAAAAGAGTACAATTAATCCTATACGAGGATGTTAAGTACAATAAAAACGATTCTGGAGAATAATTGCTATAGGAGTCTGATCTGCGGTCGATCACTTTGTCCCTTGGACCACACAATGATGAAGAAGTGTTGTAAAAGAAGAAGAAGCTTCAAAGGTTGCAAGTGGGATTGAATTCTAGTTGCCAAAGTTGTCAACCAACACTCTCTGTCTTTGCTCTCTCTCTCTCTCTTTGATCTCTTCGTCCTTGATTCTGACTTTATGTCTGTGTCCTGATCTCCGATCTCTTGATCTATGATTCCCTGTGACCAGGGGTCTCTATTTATAGAGATCAGTCACTTAACTGTCCAGTTGGCGTAGAAGCCAAACTGTAAAGAAAGTTGCATCTTTTACGCGGCGGTTATAATAACTGCTACCCACGTTCCAATTGTCTTCTGAATATACGTATGACACGTATCCCTCTATAAGGTAACGCGTATAACCGCTTCTCAAAGATCACGGCATGCAAGCCACGTAGGTAACTGTCCCTGCGTAAAGATGGTTGGCGTAAAAGCCAAATAACTGTCTTGTAGGCATAAAAGTCTGGTTGGCGTAAAAGCCTAGCTGTGAAGAAGACTGCCTCCTTTACGCTGCGGTTATGACAACTGCTACCCACATTCAAATAATCTTCTGAGTCTGCGTGTGACACGTATCTCTTTATAAGGTAACGCGTATAACTGCTTATCGAAGATTATGGCATGCAAGCCACGTAGGTAACTGCACCTTGCGTAAAGATGGTTAGCGTAAAAGCCAAATAACTGTCTTGTTGGTGTAAAAGCCAAATAGCTGTCTTGTTGGCGTAAAAGCCAAAGAGCTGTGTTGTTGGCGTAAAAACCAAAGAGCTGTGTTGTTGGCATAAAAGCCAAACTCTGCGTAAAACTTGATGGTTCGTGAATAATAGATAACTAGCGTAAAATAGCCAATTATCCATCACGACTGAAGTTTTGAACGTATTCTGGGCTAAGTAGCCTTATCACGTACCTTTGCAAATATAGTCGAGTTGGCGTATTTCGAGGAGATAGCATACGGCGTACTCCTATAGTTAAAAATAGTCTGGTTGGCATAAAATGCAAGGATGGTGATGTGAGCGTATTAGTCACAGTTTTAGCTCTTCTCCGTCATGACAAAATCTGAAGAATAGAACCAAATCTCGTGCATTAAATACAGAGATATGCCTCCAACTCGTGCATTAAATGCAGAGATATGCCTCGAGCTCTGTATGAGAAATGGCTTTTGACGTGGCGTCTGATTTCGTCTCATCTTGAGTGTAAAACTCAATTCTGCCCATGTAGAATAGGCAGTGTATTCTTTGAATGCGTAAAAATGACTTGAATCAAGAATATATCGCTAAAGGACAACCTGGATCTCTGTGCAAAATCATTAACACAGCCGTCCTCTCGATCATCGTGCTGTACTTTTGTCAGGAGTCAGGTTCACTGTTCTGTCTGACAAATTCATCCGAGGAATACGAAGAGTTCCTCGTACAACTTTACGTTGCATTAAAAACAAACGTATTTTGAACTTTACGCAGGAGGGTAAAGCAATATTTTACACAGAACAGTCTTGAAGCACTGCTTTACGCGGGCTGCTCTGAAGCCATATTTTACGCCACACAGCTCTGAAGCCCTGCTTTACGCGAACAGTTCTGAAGCCCTGTTTTACGCGTATAGCTCTGAAGTCATTTTTTACGCCACACAGCCTTGAAGCTCTGTTTTACGCGGACTTCATGTATGTTGGGGGTTTTGACTATATAATACACGTATAATTCCCCAGCATATTTCATGCTTCTACAAGACCCCCTTCAAAGTTTTCGGACTTGGCTAAGTGTCACGACCCGCACCCGGAAGTTCGGGCACGAGTGCGTGGGTACGTCCAGCCTACGCCGCAGAGTCGGCGGTAGTACGCTGTCTAGGTCAATCCATCTAAACTAGTCTAACTCATTCATAATTAACATATGCAAGATAGTACTGAGAATTAAAACTTAAGACTGCAACTGAAATAAATGTGACAACAGATTCAAATGTTTTAATACAGGATTTTAATATTGAAATCGGGGACAAACCCGATAAATAAGATGAGAAATAGAAATGAAAGATAGCTACTACTAGCTACTCAGCAGCAGGGGTCTCCTGGGTGGGTTCTGGCTCCTCATAGGTATCATCAGTCCCCTCATAGGGACCATAATAAGTAGGGGCAAGATCCTCATCATCGCCTAAATCAACAGATCCAGTCAGGAAAGGAGCAAAGTACACCGTGCACAACAAGGTTAAACTAAATATTTTATGACAATTAAATATTGGCTATCATGTTGAGAAACAGCATTAACAGAACATTATTATCTCAGCGTTAACTGCAAACAGGAATATGAGAAACAGAAATAAATGAAACAGGAAATGAAACTACAATAGCTAGCAAGAAATAACCAGAAACTATATGTGTGTACTTGTGTTTGTTCTTAGAATACATAGTTGGCATGTAGGGGTTTATAAGGCTAATCAGGCACGCCATAGGCGGCTAGCAGTCAGGAATAATCGAGTATCAGGCTGATGGTACAGTCATGTACCAAAAGCTAGCAGTCACGACAGGGGAAAGGGTAATCTACATGCCTCCTAGTATTCTCCCACCCGACATGAAAAATAAGACAGGAACTACCAATATTCAAGACATAAAATTCAACATTTCTAACACGATGTGTAATCATCAAGGGTACGTGTAAGACAGGGAATTAATTATCACAATATATAAAGATTAACTTGAGGTGCAGGTACTTGCCTGTTGTTTGGATCTGATTAATTAGGTTCTTGGGGAAAAATCCAGAGATGAGTCCAAAAGCTGAAATAGACATTACCATCACTCTCAGAAGATGTCAAATAGCTAGAAATGCCTGTCCTTGGGTCCAATTTGGAGACAAGGGAAAAAAACGGCAGTTTCGGGTCAAAACGGGGTCCGCCGGTGGGCCCGCTTTGCACCGAAAAATGCCTCCGGGTCAAAGGTCTCCAAATTCACCAAACTTAGTGTCAACAGGTCAGGAACGCTGATACGAACCCAATGGAACTTCCAGATTTGGATTCCGATGAGCCGAACACAAAATCGCCCGTCGAGCGGGGCCTGTGGGGCCCACGACACGTGATTTCGTCAACGTTCTCAGAATCGAACCAAACTTGACCCACAGGACCAGCGTATCGCTACGAGTCCGATGGCGCAAATTTTGTCTCGATCTGACGAGTGTGCACGAAGTTAGGGTAAATTGCAGAAAAGGCAGATACGGGGCGATGTCCGCGGATACGCGTTGATTCCGGTGTGCACGCACACCCGAATCAGCTTCCACAAAAACTCACACGTCCGTATCGACGATGCATACGTATCTGTGAAGACCGCACGCGACCAAGTCGTCCCGTTTGGCGGGGCGGACTCAGTTCCGGGGTGAAACAGGGTCTGGTTTTTCCTGTTTTTGGATCGCGGTGTGCGATCACCACAGGGCGCGATGTCCCAAACAGTTTGTCCGGACACCGAGAGGGTCATACAGGCTTCACAACGCAATTTGCGGAAATGGAAACGGAGCTACGAGGCGAAAGTTACACGTACCTGAAGGGGACCCGAAAATCAGGGTCGAGACGTGTCCGTGTCGTGTCCGACACGGAATCCAAAATTAGGGCTAGGGTTAGGGTTTTCGTCGGAGAACGGCCGTGGACGGCGGAGGGCGGCTGCTGGGCGGCCGGCGAGGGCGGGGGACTGTTCGCCGAGGGGCGGCGCGTCGTTCACGGGGGCGGCGGTGGCTCGGGGCGGCCGGCAGCGGCGGTGGGGGCTGCTCGTGCTGCTGCTGCGGTTCTGCGGGAGGAGACGGCGGGCGGCGCCGAGGGGGAGGAAGGCGCTGGGCGGCTCACGGCGGCGAGGGCGAGCGGAGGCGAGCAGCGGCGGAGGGGGCTAGGGCTAGGTGGTGAGGCGGAGGAGGAGAAAGGGTGAGGGTTTTATAGGCGGTGCCGGGGCGGCTCGTGGCCGCGGAAGGCGGGCCGTGGGGGGGGAGGTGGCCGGCCGGTGCGGGGGAGGGCGCGGCGGACGCGGCGCGCGACGCGGAGGCGAGGGAGAGAGGGGGAACCGGTCGCCCGGGTCGGGCGGCACGCGGGTCGGGTCTGTCTGACCCGACCCGACCCGGTAGCGGGTTGGGCTGGGCCAGGAAGCTAACGGGTCGGTCCATTGGGCCGGGCCGGCCCAAAGAAAAGAAAATAAAATGAAAAATAAAATAAAATAAATAATAAATAAATAATTAAGTAAATAGATAATTAATTAATTAATTAAATAGTTTTCAGGCATTTAAAAATAGGTCTGAGGCCCAGAAAAATCCAGAAAAATTACCCTAAGTCCAATTTTTCATTTTACACCCAAAAATATTATTTTCATGATATTTTAGTATTATTTATTGCCAATTAAAAATCATTTATTAATTGAAAACCTTAATTTTAATTACAGAAAATTCCCAGAAAATTCCAGAAAATTGGGAAAAATCCAAGATTTAATAATTTAAAAATTCAGGGGGTTTACAACCTACCCAACTTACAAAAATTTCGTCCTCGAAATTTAAGAATAACAAGGCACGAAAAGAAAGGCCGAGAAATAAAATATACCTCAGGGTTCAAAAAGATAGGGGTAACGCTCTCTAAACTCGTCTTCTCGCTCCCAGGTGGATTCGCCGGAAGAATGGTTCTTCCAAGCTACGCGAACCAGGGAGATAACCTGGTTCCGTAGGACTTTCTCCGAGCGATCCAGAATCTCCACGGGTTGCTCTTGGTAAGTCAGACTTGGGCCTACTTCGAGCTCTGAGTGATCCAAAATGTGGCTGGGATCTGACACGTACTTCCTCAGCTGCGACACGTGGAAGACGTTATGTACTCCATCCAGAGAGGGTGGCAATGCCAGTCGGTATGCCACTTCTCCGATTTTCTCCCGTATGCCAAAAGGTCCAATAAATCTTGGGCTGAGTTTTCCACTCCTTCCGAACCTAATGGTGCCACGTGTCGGAAAAATCTTCAAGAACACCAGTTCTCCAACCTTTAACAAAGTTATAATCAAGTCTTAGTTCCATAATCAAAATGTTTAAATTGACTTGAATTTCATAAATTTAATTACCTCAAACTCCAAGGGCCTTCGGTGGCTATTTGCCCAATGTCGTTGCCTGTCTTGAGCCACTCGAAGTCTGTCCCTTATTTGCTTTACCTTCTCAGCTGAATCGATCACCATCTCTGGTCCCAGCAAGGCTCTTTCTCCAACGCCGTCCCATGATAGCGGAGTACGACATCTTCGTCCATACAGAGCTTCAAATGGAGTCATCTCAATACTTGCTTGGTAACTGTTATTATAAGAGAACTCCACAAGATGTAGGTAGTCTTCCCCGGATCCTCCAAAATCCAGAACACATGTACGGAGCATATCTTCAAGTGTCTGGATTGTACGTTCCGATTGTCCATCGGTTTGGGGATGATAAGCTGTGCTGAATTTGAGTTGCGTCCCCAAGCTGGCTTGTAAGCTCTTCCAGAAGTGAGAGGTGAACCTTGAGTCTCGGTCGGAGACAATACTTACTGGAACTCCATGCAGCCTAACAATATGTCTGATATATAAATCTGCCAGCTTCTCTGTAGATAGCCCCACTTTGAAAGGTAGAAAATCTGCAGACTTGGTCAGTCTATCTACTATCACCCAGATTGCATCCTTTCCACCAGGTGTCCTTGGAAGTCCGGAAATAAAATCCATTGTGATATGTTCCCACTTCCACTCCGGAATGGGTAGGGGTTGAAGCAATCCTCCACGTCTTTGTCTCTCTGCCTTGACTTGCTAGCACACTAAACAACGAGATACGAACCTGGCTACTTCTCTTTTCATGCCATGCCACCAAACATGCGTTCTCAGGTCATTGTACATCTTGTTGGCTCCTGGATGTAAAGAGTATTGCGATCTGTGCGCCTCTTGCATGATTTCTTCTCTTATGTCTCCTTGAGGTACACATAATCTATCGCCATGCCTCAGTGATCCATCTTCATGAATTCTGAATTCTTCTACTAGTCCAGCTTGCACTTGACCTCGAAGGCTTCGCAGGCCTTCGTCTTGAAACTGAGTCTCCTTGATCTTGTCTATTAAAGTAGACTGAATCTGCAAGTTCATCATTTGGTCTTCTTTTCCTGGGATGATTAATTCAATACCTAAACTTTCCAAGTCCTCCAGCAGGTGTCTGTCCATAGTCAAGTGCATCGCCATAGGATACCTGCTTAGAGCATCAGCAACTACGTTTGCCTTTCCAGGGTGATATTGAAGAGTGATATCAAAGTCTTTCATTAGTTCCAGCCACCTTCTCTGCCTCATGTTTAGCTCTTTCTGAGTGAAGATATATTTTAGACTTTTATGGTCCGTAAATATTTCCACCCTTTCTCCATAAAGATAATGCTTCCATAGTTTAAGAGCAAAAATGACAGCTGCCAATTCTAAATCATGAGTTGGATAGTTCTTTTCATGTGGTCGAAGCTGTCTAGAGGCATATGCTATTACCTTCTTGTTCTGCTCCAGTACACAACCTAGACCTTTTCCAAAAGCATCACTATAAATAGCGAAACCTCCGGTTCCGGAAGGTAAGGTCAGAATAGGGGCAGAAGTCAGTCTTTTCTTCAATTCCTCAAAGGCATGCTGACATTCATCAGTCCAGGTGAACTCTTCATCCTTCCTTGTTAATTTTGTCATGGGCTCCGCAATTCTTGCAAAATCCTTCACGAACTTCCGATAGTAGCCAGCTAGTCCCAGGAAGCTTCTAATCTCTGCTACAGAGTCTGGAGTGGGCCATGATTCTACTGCAGCTATCTTCTTAGGATCTACTGCTATTCCATCTCCAGTCACAACATGTCCCAAGAATTCTACTTTGTCTAGGAAGAAAGCACATTTAGATAATTTCCCATAAAGTTTTTCCTTCCTCAAAGTCTCTAATGCTAACCTCAAATGTTCTTCATGTTCTTCGGGGGTCTTGGAGTAGATCAAAATATCATCAATGAAGACCACTACAAATTTGTCTAGGTATGGCTGGAAAACTCTGTTCATTAGGTTCATAAAAATTGCTGGAGCATTCGTCAACCCGTACGGCATTACTAAGAATTCGTAGTATCCGTTCCGGATATTGAAAGCAGTTTTAGGGATGTCTTCCTTTCTCACCCTTACTTGGTGGTAACCAGACCTTAAATCAATCTTGGAAAAGACCCGAGCTCCACTCAACTGATCAAATAAGTCATCTATCCTGGGCAGGGGATACTTATTCTTAATTGTCAAGGCATTCAAGGCCCTATAGTCAATACACATTCGGGATGTTCCGTCCTTCTTGGGCACAAATAATACTGGAGCTCCCCAGGGTGAGACACTAGACCTAATGAAGCATTTGTCTTCTAGTTCTTTGATTTGCTCATTTAGTTCTATTATCTCCTTCTTGTTAATTCTGTAGGGATTTTGAGATACTGGTGCTGCTCCTGGCACTAGGTCAATAGAGAATTCAACTTCTCGGTCTGGGGGTAGGCCTGGGTGATATTCAGGGAAGACATCATGGTATTCAGAGATGATAGGTAGTGGCACTTCTTCTGTTATTAGGGCTCTACAAATTTTGTTATTACCCATTTCTCTAGAACCTCTAGCAAATTCAAATTCTGGCTTGTCAGGTGGCCTGAAGATTATACTACCTCTGTGGCAGTCTATTGTGGCATGATGTTGACTTAACCAATCCATACCCAGTATAATGTCAAAACTGGGCACTGGCATTACAAGTAGTCTAGCATACAGTTCTCTTCCACATAATGTAATAGGACAATTGTTACAGGCATCACTAACCGGGATGATTCCTCCACCGGTAATGATCTTATAACAATTCCTAAGGGGTTTAGTGGTTAAGCTATGCTTCATAAGGAAATCTACTGACATGAATGAATAAGAAGCTCCAGAGTCAAATAAAGTAATAGCTGGTATTGAATTTATAAGTACAGAACCTGTAATCACGTCTGCTGTGGCCTCAGCTTCTTCCAGAGTCATTGCATAAGCACGGCCTTGCTGCGGTGCACCCCTCTGTTGCTGCTGGTGCTGAGCAAAGCGTTGTTGTTGTGTCAGAAGCGGGGGTCCCCTTTGTTGTACTGCTGGGGCCCTGGTCTGGGCTGGAGCCTCTGGTGCAGCTGGGCGTTCTTGAGCAGCTGGACAGTCCCTCATTTGATGCGCTGCTGAGCCGCAGTAGAGGCAGGCACCTAGCCTCTTCCTGCAGACTTGCCAAGTATGACCTGGTTTTTGGCAATAGCCACAAGGGGCAGCTTGTTGGTTCTGTCTTTGAGCCTGGGGTTGGGGTGCTGGAGCTCGAGGGAGAGGACGCTGAGTTTGCTGCGGGGCCCTCTGCTGTTGTTGCTGTTGTTGAAAAGGGCGTTTGTTGGGTCCTGCATTTCCGGTATCTCTTTCCCGCTTCAGTTTATGCCCTATATCTCTCTCTACGCCTTGTGCCACGCTCAGGATTTCTTCATAGGTACGAGCTCGGCTGGTGGTGACAGCAAGGCGAATATCCGGAGACAGCCCCTTCTTGAATCTACGGGCTCTGTCCTCCGGGGTACGCACCATGTACTCCGCAAAATGGCTTAACCTGCTAAATTCGGCAGTATATTCATCAACAGACAGGTTACCTTGTTCCAGTCTCTCGAATTGGCTTTCGAGAGCTTCCCGAGCCACTTCGGGATAGAATTTCTCCTTGAATAGCCTCTTGAAGTCCTCCCAGGTGATGTCAGGAGCAGATAGTTGGGGTTCGTCTCTGAACCAGGTTCGAGCAATGTCGAACAGTTGCAGGCTTGCGGACTCCACTTTGAGGTCATCAGGGACCCGGGCAGTCTTCAGGAGTCTCTCGACATTCTCTATCCATTCATCGGCATAGAGAATGCCCTCAGTTCCGTAAAATTCCAGGGGTCTTAGATTCTTGAAGTCTTTGGCACTCCCTGGCCTCTTGAGTGATGACTCCTGGGGCTTAAGAGCTTCTGAGAGGCTGGCCCGCAGAAGTGCCGTCTGTTCTTTCTGGGATTCCACCAATCTCTGGAACACTCCTAGTAGCTGTGCCCCATCTAGAGTAACTGCCGGAACAGATGGAGGCGGAGGGAGGGCAAGAGTCTCGGGCACATTCTGCTCAGCTGGTTCTGATGTGCCTCCTACTGTGTTCCTGGTCTGGACCATTCTGAAAGATTAAGGAATAGGAAGATCAGAATAGAATACTTGGAAATCAAAGGCGATAGGAAAAATTGAGCAGCAATAATATCAAGAATTGAAATAAGGACGCTATACTGTGAATGAGCTTTTCCTAGAATCCTCAATTTTATTCCATACCCTGTCCTAGGGTATTACCCTATTTTAGGATAAGACCTGTATGGGCCACCATAAAAACGTGTCACGACCCGCACCCGGAAGTTCGGGCACGAGTGCGTGGGTACGTCCAGCCTACGCCGCAGAGTCGGCGGTAGTACGCTGTCTAGGTCAATCCATCTAAACTAGTCTAACTCATTCACAATTAACATATGCAAGATAGTACTGAGAATTAAAACTTAAGACTGCAACTGAAATAAATATGACAACAGATTCAAATGTTTTAATACAGGATTTCAATATTGAAATCGGGGACAAACCCGATAAATAAGATGAGAAATAGAAATGAAAGATAGCTACTACTAGCTACTCAGCAGCAGGGATCTCCTGGGTGGGTTCTGGCTCCTCATAGGTATCATCAGTCCCCTCATAGGGACCATAATAAGTAGGGGCAAGATCCTCATCATCGCCTAAATCAACAGATCCAGTCAGGAAAGGAGCAAAGTACACCGTGCACAACAAGGTTAAACTAAATATTTTATGACAATTAAATATTGGCTATCATGTTGAGAAACAGCATTAACAGAACATTATTATCTCAGCGTTAACTGCAAACAGGAATATGAGAAACAGAAATAAATGAAACAGGAAATGAAACTACAATAGCCAGCAAGAAATAACCAGAAACTATATGTGTGTACTTGTGTTTGTTCTTAGAATACATAGTTGGCATGTAGGGATTTATAAGGCTAATCAGGCATGCCATAGGCGGTTAGCAGTCAGGAATAATCGAGTATCAGGCTGATGGTACAGTCGCGTACCAAAAGCTAGCAGTCACGACAGGGAAAAGGGTAATCTACATGCCTCCTAGTATTCTCCCACCCGACATGAAAAACAAGACAGAAACTACCAATATTCAAGACATAAAATTCAACATTTCTAACACGATGTGTAATCATCAAGGGTACGTGTAAGACAGGGAATTAATTATCACAATATATAAAGATTAACTTGAGGTGCAGGTACTTGCCTGTTGTTTGGATCTGATTAATTAGGTTCTTGGGGAAAAATCCAGAGATGAGTCCAAAAGCTGAAATAGACATTACCATCACTCTCAGAAGATGTCAAATAGCTAGAAACGCCTGTCCTTGGGTCCAATTTGGAGACAAGGGAAAAAAACGGCAGTTTCGGGTCAAAACGGGGTCCGCCGGTGGGCCCGCTTTGCACCGAAAAACGCGTCCGGGTCAAAGGTCTCCAAATTCACCAAACTTAGTGTCAACAGGTCAGGAACGCTGATACGAACCCAACGGAACTTCCAGATTTGGATTCCGATGAGCCGAACACAAAATCGCCCGTCGAGCGGGGCCTGTGGGGCCCACGACACGCGATTTTGTCAACGTTCTCAGAATCGAACCAAACTTGACCCACAGGACCAGCGTATCGCTACGAGTCCGATGGCACAAGTTTCGTCTCGATCTGACGAGTGTGCACGAAGTTAGGGTGAATTGCAGAAAAGGCGAATACGGGGCGATGTCCGCGGATACGCGTTGATTCCGGTGTGCACGCACACCCGAATCAGCTTCCACGAAAACTCACACGTCCGTATCGACGATGCGTACGTATCTGTGAAGACCGCACGCGACCAAGTCGTCCCGTTTGGCGGGGCGGACTCAGTTCCGGGGTGAAACAGGGTCTGGTTTTTCCTGTTTTTGGATCGCGGTGTGCGATCACCACAGGGCGCGATGTCCCGAACAGTTTGTCCGGACACCGAGAGGGTCATACAGGCTTCACAACGCAATTTGCAGAAATGGAAACGGAGCTACGAGGCGAAAGTTACACGTACCTGAAGGGGACCCGAAAATCAGGGTCGAGACGTGTCCGTGTCGTGTCCGACACGGAATCCAAAATTAGGGCTAGGGTTAGGGTTTTCGTCGGAGAACGGCCGTGGACGGCGGAGGGCGGCTGCTGGGCGGCCGACGAGGGTGGGGGACTGTTCGCCGAGGGGCGGCGCGTCGTTCACGGGGGCGGCGGTGGCTCGGGGCGGCCGGCAGCGGCGGTGGGGGCTGCTCGTGCTGCTGCTGCGGTTCTGCGGGAGGAGACGGCGGGCGGCGCCGAGGGGGAGGAAGGCGCTGGACGGCTCACGGCAGCGAGGGCGAGTAGCGGCGGAGGGGGCTAGGGCTAGGTGGTGAGGCGGAGGAGGAGAAAGGGTGAGGGTTTTATAGGCGGTGCCGGGGCGGCTCGTGGCCGCGGAAGGCGGGCCGTGGGGGGGGAGATGGCCGGCCGGTGCGGGGGAGGGCGCGGCGGGCGCGGCGCGTGACGCGGAGGCGAGGGAGAGAGGGGGAACCGGTCGCCCGGGTCGGGCGGCACGCGGGTCGGGTCTGTCTGACCCGACCCGACCCGGTAGCGGGTTGGGCTGGGCCAGGAAGCTAACGGGTCGGTCCATTGGGCCGGGCCGGCCCAAAGAAAAGAAAATAAAATGAAAAATAAAATAAAATAAATAATAAATAAATAATTAAGTAAATAGATAATTAATTAATTAATTAATTAAATAGTTTTCAGGCATTTAAAAATAGGTCTGAGGCCAAGAAAAATCCAGAAAAATTACCCTAAGTCCAATTTTTTATTTTACACCCAAAAATGTTATTTTCATGATATTTTAGTATTATTTATTGCCAATTAAAAATCATTTATTAATTGAAAATCTTGATTTTAATTACAGAAAATTTTCAGAAAATTCCAGAAAATTGGGAAAAATCTAATATTTAATAATTTGAAAATTCAGGGGGTTTACACTAAGTCTGAAATACTTTGAATAAGAAGCATAAAATCGGTACATATTCACTGTCCGCCTCTTTCTGCTAAGTTCGTCAGGTTGGAGTATGTGGGGACGATAGCTCAGAGATGACATAGACGTGAGCTGATCAATGGCTAAGGAAGAAAAGTTCTCTTCCTGTGAAGACAGACACTTTCATGGAATTCCTTGGCCCTTTCGTCTGATGAAGTCTTATCAAAGAGAAAACGGTGATAAGAAGAGCATTTCCTGCGTAAACTATTGCAACCGTCTTCTTCAAGCGTAAAACCCAGATTACGCATATTCTGCTGACTGATCTGTTCCGCATAATTTAAGATGCGCGTAAAATCATAGATCCGTAGCTTCTGAGCGTAAAAGCTTCTGAGCGTAAAATCGTAGATCTGTAGCTTTCGCAGTGTGACTATCTGTCTTCCTTTTCAAATGATCGACTGACGTAGTCCCAAATCATAACCGACTATTAAAAATCGGATTTGGTTAAGGATTCAGAGAGTCACTTGAACTCTATAAATATGCCTAGGTCATGAGAGAAAAAAAACCCTTCATCTTTCTCTGCAAAACCCTTCGTCTCTTTCTGAAAAACTCTTCGTCTCTTTCTGAAAAAGATCTCAGATTCGCCATGGCACCAAAACAGTCCTCCATCGCTAAGGGAAAGAAAGCCGCTTCATCATCTCGCTCCACTGCTCAAGCACGAGCGAATCTAACTAGGCCAAGCGAGCCTCGTTCTGAACGAAGTGCTCCGCCGTCTAGCTGTGCACCGGGCATCACAGGTAAAACTTCGAGAGAAATAACAACCCTCTGCACACGTTGTACGTGTATGTACAAATACGCCCATATTCTTAATCTGGAGGACTTGTTCCATGTGATATTCCCTATCTCTGGAAACGAGTATCCTCAAGAAAGGGGAACTCTGATCTCGGCCCAAGGAGAAAGAATGTTGCTGAGTATGATCAGTGGGAAACCCTTGACGTACATATACGAAACTGAGTATAAGAAACAGCTTTCTTATTTGAGGATGTTATTGATAAGCAATCCCAAACGAAGCCCAAGAAGGAAGATTGGGTATTTTCTGCTGAGGGCACAGTTATGTACCTGCCAAAGATGTCCAGGGACTATCCCATTTCTGCATTCTTCCATGCCACACATCCCAGAAGGATGTCATGGACTCTGACACCTGATCTTCATGGGAAGCCAGTGTAAACCCCCTGATTTTTCAGAATTTTTTTAGAATAAATTTTTGCATTTTCTGGAATTTTTCGGTGATTTTTCACTAAATAAAATTAAGGTATTTTAGAATTAAATAAAACTAAATATTTATATTGAATATTAAAATATTATAAAAATAATATTTTGGGTGTAAAATAAAATATTAGACATAGGGTAATTTTTCTAAAATTTATTAGACCCCGGAAACATTTTTAAAAGACCTAAAAACCCCATTTTTATAAAAACCAAACAAACCGGGTTGAACCGGGCTCAAACCGGTTTGAACCGGGCTGAACCCGGTCCAACCGAACCGGACCAGCCTGAACTGGCCTAGACCCTAACGGGTCGGGACCTACCCAACCCAACCCGACCCGACCCGCTCTCCCACACGCCCCTACCGCCCCACATTTTCCGGCCTCGCCCCCGCCCCGCCGGGCCACGGCTCCGCCTCCCCCGCCATGTCCCCGCCTCGGCTCTGCCTCCCCCTCCACGACCCACTCTCCTCCGCCCCACCCGGCGCCCACTCCCTCTCCCCTCGCCCTATAAACCGCCCCCCTCGATCACCGCCTCCGCCACCAGAACCCCCCAGCCACCACAACCCTCGCCTCCAGCCATCGCCGCCGCCGCCCTCGCCCGCTGCCACCGGCTCCTCCTCCTCCGGCGCCGTACCCGGCCGATCGCCAGCAGCAGCCGCCTCCGGCCGACAGAGCCCTCCGGCGACGCCTAGCCCCCCCCAGTGCACTCCGTCGCCTCCGGCGATGCCACCCCGCAGCCCCTCCGCCGTCCCCCGACCGCCAGTGGCCAGAACCCTAACCCTAGCCCCGCCGCCGCCGTATCGCGCCGCCTCGCGGAATCGTGATTTTTCGCCCTCTGCGGAGCCCTGTTCAGGTAGCCATTTCTCTCTCCTCGCTGTCCCGTTTCCCGTTCCGTCTGCTGTGACGCGAACCCTGTGTGACCCTCTCGATACCTGTGTAACCCGCTCGGTGTGTCACATCCTGTGGCGATCGCAAACTGGGAACCAAAATTAGGAAAAATAATGCCCTATTTTTCCCCGGAACTGAGTGCGCCCCTCCAAACGGGACGACTTGGTCGCGTACGGACTTCACCGAAAGGTGTGCGCCGTTAATACGGATGTGTAAAATTTTGCGAAAGTTGATTTGGATGTGCGTACACACCGGAATCAACGCGTATCCGTCGACAACGCTCCGTATCGGTCCCGTTCTGGAACTTGTTGTAACTTCGTGTACGCACATCGTATCGAAACAAAACTTGCACCATCGGACTCGTAGCAATACACTGGTCCTGTGACCCAAGTTTGGTTCGATTTTGAGAAAGTTGACAAAATTGCGTATCGTGGGCCCCGCGGTTCTACTTGACGGGCGATTTTGTGACCGGCTCATCGGAATCCAATTCTGGAAATTCCGTTGAGTTCATATCGTCATTCTGGATTTGTAGACACTAAGTTTGACGAATTTGGAGAACTTTGTCTCCGATATATTTTTTGGTGCGAAGCGGGCCACATGTGGACCCCGCTTTGACCAGAAACTGTCACTTTTGCCCTTGTGTCCAAATTGGACTCAAGGACAGGCAATTCTAGATATTTGATATCTTCTGAGCATGATGGTAATATTTGTTTCAGCATCCGGAGACATTTCTGGAGATTTTATGAATACCAGAGCCACAGTTGAAAACCAAACACCAGGCAAGTGTACCTTGCCAAAACTTGCAGTACCTGCTTCATATTGTTGTCTTGATTTATTCATATGTTGTACATGCTTAACCTAGGACCGTATGAAATTACTTAGCGTCCGAATAATATTCGGGTGCCAACACGCATGCAGAGTTGTATAATGTCATCTAGACATGGATATCGAGACCCTATGTATTCTCGTGCTTGCATTATCAAGTACGACATACCTCAGGACACCTGACACTATTCATGAGACAAAATATTCCTGAGATATTCATGGTGATTCTGTATAGGTTACATGATTCATGACATAGATATTGCATGCTTAGATCTTATTATGACTTGCTGCATTAGATATGATCTTGCGTGACATGGACATGAGACGTCGTGGACATGAGTCGTGTGATTACATTGGATGGGGAGAGACACACAGGCTACAGGTTGATTATATTATGACGGCGTCGTAGTCTCACTCCGAGCTAGACAACTGCATGATATCTCTGCTACCGGCTCTCCGACACCGAGCTTGTAGTGGTCTCAGCCTGAGTTCTAGTGATGCTCTCATCTTGCATATCACTTAGCTGGTTATATAGTTTACCCTTTTAATTCATTATTACTGCACTGCATTATTTATGGCTTGAGTTATTTTGTACCTTGCTATGTCCCCTGAGGACCTGGATCTGGATTATGTCCCCAGGTATAGCGGACGAGATCTACCCCGAGGTTTACGGAACAGGAGCATTAGCAGGAGCAGGCACTAGAGCAGTACCAGATCCAGTAGACGAGTGATCACCGAGGATATCTTCTGAGTATATGCTTTATCCATACTCAGTATTTGTTGTTGTTATCTTTATTTTTGTATCTTGACTATTGTATCAGACTCATTATCGAGTTGTTCTCCGAGTTATATTTATTGTGATTTGATATTACACTATGTTTCTGATATTGATGTATTCATTTCTGTAGATGAGATTAGTGTATTAAACCTTTATTTTTGTACTACAACTTAAGTACATCCTGATGGGTCCATTAAATTGGGTTTGCCCATTAGTGTGTGCTGCTGGCCATTGACACGTGTCTAGTCCCTCGATATTTTGGGACTGGGGCGTGACAGCCAGGGAAGATCTTTTATAAGAAAGGATTAGACCAAGGATCCTTTGTAAGTAGTCCCTCTGGCCCTGTTATGCCCTTCAGAGGATTACTACCAGGCAGCGTCCCTAGCGGGGACTCCTCTTTGATCCAGCCATTTCAGCCGGTAGCCTGTGTATCTCTCCCCACCCAATGTAATCATACGTCTCATATCCACGAGGCCCCATGTCCATGTCACGTAAGATCATATCTAATGCAGCAAGTCATATAATGTCTATGAATATAATGTCTATGTCATAAAACCTGTATCCTATACAGAATCACCATGAAGATCTCAAGAAGATTTTGTCTCATGAATAGTATCAAGTGTCCTGGGTTATGATGTACTTGATAAGACAAGTACGAGAAATATAGGGTCTCGGTATACATGTCTAGATGACAATACACAACGCCGCGCACGGTGTTGGCACTCGACTAGTAATCGGACGCTAAGTAAAGTTACGCGGTCCTAGGTCAAGCATGTACAACAATATATAAATAAGGCAAGAAAATATGTAACAAGAACTGCAATGTTGGCAAGGTACACTTGCTTGTAGTTCTGGTCTCAGTGGAATTTGTAGGTACTACTCCGGTTACTGAAATCAATATTACCATTAGATTCAGAAAATATCAAATAGCTAGAAACGCCTGTCCTTGAGTCCAATTTGGACACAGGGGCAAAAATCACAGTTTCTGGTCAAAGCGGGGTCCACATGTGGGCCGCTTTGCACCGAAAAATGTATCAGGGTCAAAGGTCTCCAAATTCGTCAAACTTAGTGTCAACAAGTCAGGAACGATGATACGAACCCAACGAAACTTCCAGAATTGGATTCCGATGAGCTGATCACAAAATCACCCGTCAAATAGAGCCGCGGGGCCCACGATACGCGATTTTGTCAACGTTCTCAGAATCGGGCCAAACTTGGGTCACAGACCAGCGTATTGCTATGGGTCCGATGGCGCAAGTTTTGTTTCAATCCGACGTGTGTACACAAAGTTACGACGTGTTCTAGAACAGGCGGATACGCGTTGATTTCGGTGTGCACGCACATCCAAATCAACTTCTGCGAAATTCCACACGTCCGTATCAACGGCGCGCACGTTTCGGTGAAGACCGCACGCGACCAAGTCGTCCCGTTTGGAGGGGCGCACTCAGTTCCGGGGTGAAATGGGGTATTATTTTTCCTGTTTTTGGATCGCGGTTCGCGATCGCCATAGGACGCGACGCACCGAGCGGATTGTACGGGCATCGAGAGGGTTACGCAGTCTACGCGTCACAATAGACGGAACAGAAAATGGGGTAACGAGGAGAGAGAAAATGCTACCTGAACAGGGCTCCGTGAAGACCGAATTCTCGTGTCAGTGAGTTGACGCGACACAGCGACACGGTGTCCGGGTTACTGTGTTGTCTAGGGTTAGGGTTTCGGTTCGTCGGAGGCGGCTGCGGCCGGAGGACACGGCGGAGGCGGCCGGGGGCTTCGTCGGAGGAGCTTGCGGAGGCGGTCGGGCTACGCTGGGGCTGAGGCGGTCGGTGCTCGGGTGTTGTTGGGAGTCGACGAGGTCGGGGCTGGGCTCGGGGAGTGGAGGCGGTAACGCTGGGGCTGAGAGGGGAGAGGGTGGTAGAGAGAGAAAGGGGGGATATGTGGTGGTGGAGATGGTGAGGCATGGGCGACGAAGGATCGTGATCGAGGGTTGGGGTGAGGGCGGAGGATCGTCGAGGCGGGGAGGAAGAGGGGTGATGGGGGTTCGAGGTGAGGGCAGTGGAGAGAGAAAGGGGGGTAGGTGGTGGTGCTGGGAGGTTCGTCGTCGAGGGAGGTGGAGCGGGGCGAGTCCGGGGCTGGGCGAAGAAGACGGTGGAGGAGGGAAGCGAGCGGTGGGTTTGAGGGCGGAGGAAGGAGGAGAGATATTAGGGTTCCGGCCGGCGTCGGGGGGATTAAATAGGCGTCGCCGCTTGTCGGAATAGGGTTCAGATTAGGATTTGGGTTACGGGTCTGGGTCGGGTCAGCGGATCGGGCGACGGATCCGGCCCGATCCGCTAAGGCTAGGGTGCGGGTTTGGGTCTGCGATTTCGGGTCGGGTTTAGATCCGACCCGACCCGCTAAGGTTGGGTTCGGTTCAGTTTAACCGGGTCTGGGTTGGTTTGGTTTATTTCAAAATAAACCGGGTTTATTTCTAGGGTTTAATTCGGTTTATTTAAACTTAGTTTTTAGGGCTTTAAAAATGCTTTCGGGGTCCAATAAATTCTCGGAAAATTATCCTATATCCTATGTCTAGTTTTTTATTTTACACCATAAAATATTATTTTCATAATATTTTAATATTAATTAACAGCAATTAAAAATTATTTAATTACCAAATACCTAGGTTTTTAATTACAGAAAATCCCAGAAAATTATAGAAAATTATGAAAAATCCAAATTAAAATTCTTGAAAAATCAGGGGGGTTACAATCTACCCCCTTAAGAGGATTGCGTCCTCGCAATCAAAGAATAATCGGTCAACAGAGATGACACGGTTGCAAACATTGTTCGAAGCACAGTACGATCAAGGGAAATCATGGTTGAGTGTATAAGAATAATACAAAGGGAAAATTATTTCCCTAAGCATTAAAAGTTATGCAATTTTTCGGATGAAGGAAATCTAGAAGACTACAATTTAGAAAACTAGGTTATTACTTATAAAAACATACTAAGTTATTAATTATAAAAAATTCTAGGTGATTAGCAAGTTAAAACTATCAGGTTAAGTCTAAGGTCACGAACTAAAATAATACTAGAAACAAAAACTATGAAAACTTACGCGCATTAGCTACTCCATGAATCGGTGCGTCCTCCAAAGTCATCATGAAAGCTTGTCCGCATTCTCGCGGTGGATTCCTCTGCTGCTGTTGAGCCTGCTGGAAGAGTGTTGCTTGTGGTGCCAGGGGTGGCCTCGGCTGATTCCCTCCTTGGGCTGGTGGTCTGATTCCTTCAACTCTCGTTTGCGGTGCTTCCAATGCTGGAGAGGCTAGCCTTGGTGCTGGTAATACTTGTCTGTTTAACATTAGTGCTCCCTTTCGATGCCAAGGACAATCCTTGGCTAAGTGTTGGTTGGACGCGCAAATTAAGCATAATCCTAATTTATGTCTGCACTCGTTCTCAATGTGGCCTCTCTTACGACATTACTGACAGATAGGCAGTACTTGCGGAGATGCTTCTGGCGGCTGGTGCATGAGAGAACTCTTTGCAATTTCTTCCTGTGGTGCTCCGGCTGGTGCTGATGTGGCTGGTTGATGAATCGTCACTGATTTCTCTCGACGTTCAGGGCAATCCCTTATCGAATGCTTTTTGGATCCGCAAGATAAACATAGTCCCAATCTGTGTCAGCATTCTTTAGCGAAATAGCCTACCTTGCTACAGTAGTGACAAGTAGAAATGACTAGTGCAAGTGGTGTAGATGCTCTCTGTGGTGGGTTCATCTATGGTCGCTTTGCAACTCTTTCTTGTTGTGCTTGGTCTGGTGCTGATGCATACGGCCGCTTCTGGCTGGACTCTATCCATGTGTTGCGCTCCATGGGTCGTGCTGCAGCAAGAACGTCCGAGTCTAAGGTAGGTGTAACGGAGCTGATTAACTTCCGTAACTTAGAGCTAAATAGGTCGATGAAATTCTCCACTTGGTTTTGCTGAGCTTCTTGCTGAACCTTCTGATGGGCTTGCATCATCGCGTAGAACATTCGAAACATTTGTTGTTCGTCCATAGCCTGCCCTTGTGGAACGGTAGGCATCGGTGGAGCAAACTGCGTCGATGGTGGAACTTCATCTTGCTGGATTCTCGAGGCATGCTGACTTGCTTGACTGCGTTATTGTGATAATTGACCTTCATCCACTACTATCACTTCATCTTCGTTGATTACCACAACATCTTGTGGTGTTCCTGAATGAGTGTCTTCGCCGGCTTGTGGATCCATAATTCTGCAACCAAAATAAACTATAAGAGGCGCACAGGAATCAAAGCAGGATGCAAGTCAAGAAATTTATCCGGATCCGATATAGATATCAATAACGTTTCAAGCAAGTGGATGAGATCCTAAAACTTATCCTATTCTTATTGCAGGCTTGCTTGGTCCCTAAGTTAAAACCGAAGCAATTTTTAGTCGAAGACCTGCATGGGCCACCACAAAAACCATGTCACGCCCCAGTCCCAAAATATCAAGGGACTAGACACGTGGCAATGGCCAGCAGCACACACCGATGGACAAACCCAATTTAATGGATCCATCGGGGCATACTTAAGCTGTAATACAATAATAAATAGGTCCAATGATACAAGTCACAGTCTATTCTAATCTCATCCACAACAGATAATCATAGATCAAATGCCAGAATAAATACAAATAAATAAACTGACATATCTCAATAAAAAGTGTCTCGGAGAATAATCCGAGAATAAGTCTGATACATCACTGCAATAGACAGGAAATAAAGTAACTAGAAATAGAAATAAATGAGTATCTCAAGCCAATACTCAGGAGAAGTCCTCTGGCACGATCTCGTCCTCAGATCCTGGTTCTGCTCCAATGTAGGCACCTGCTTCTGCTCCTGCTAATGCTCCTGTACTGTATAACTCTGGGTGGATCTCCTCTGCTAATCCTGGGGACATAATCCGGATCCAGGTCCTCAGGGGACATAGCAAGGTACAAAATAACTCAAGCCACATGAATGCAGTAAAATAGTAAATGGAATAACCAGGGTAAATATGTAACCATCTAAGTGAAATGCAAGATGAGAGCATCACTAAAACTCAGGCTGAAACCACTACAAGCTCTGTGTCGGGGAGCCGGTAGCAGTAATAACTCGTAATGGGCCAAGCTCGGGTTTAGAGTCTTGTGCCTCACAATAATAGGGGTTATATATATATGATCAGCCTGTAGCCTGTGTGTCTCTCCCCACCCAATGTAATCATACGTCTCATATCCACGAGGCCTCATGTCCATGTCACGTAAGATCATTTCTAATGCAACAAGTCATATAATGTCTATGAATATAATATCTATGTCATAAAACCTGTATCCTATACAGAATCACCATTAAGATCTCAGGAAGATTCTGTCTCATGAATAGTGTCAAGTGTCCTGGGTTATGATGTACTTGATAAGACAAGTACGAGAAATATAGGGTCTCGGTATCCATGTCTAGATGACAATACACAATGCCGCGTACGGTGTTGGCACCCGACTATTAATCGAACGCTAAGTAAAGTCACACGGCCCTAGGTTAAGCATGTACAACAATATATAAATAAGGCAAGAAAATATGTAACAAGAACTGCAATGTTGGCAAGGTACACTTGCTTGTAGCTCTGGTCTCAGTGGAATTTGTAGGTACTACTCCGGTTGCTGAAATAAATATTACCATTAGATTCAAAAAATATCAAATAGCTAGAAACGCCTGTCCTTGAGTCCAATTTGGACACAAGGGCAAAAATTACAGTTTCTAGTCAAAACGGGCTCCACATGTGGGCCGCTTTGCACCGAAAAACTTGTCAGGGTCAAAGGTCTCCAAATTCGTCAAACTTAGTGTCAACAAGTCAGGAACGATGATACGAACCCAATAGAACTTCCAGAATTGGATTCCGATGAGCCGATCACAAAATCGCCCGTCAAGTGGAGCCCACGATACGCGATTTTGTCAACGTTCTCAGAATCGAACCAAACTTGGGTCACAGGACCAGCGTATTGCTACTGGTCCGATGGCGTAAGTTTTGTTTCGATCGACGTGTGTACACAAAGTTACGACGTGTTCTAGAACAGGCGGATACGGTTCATTGTCGGCGGATACGTGTTGATTTCGGTGTGCACACACATCCA
The DNA here is from genome assembly GCA_036927795.1 of Iris macrosiphon. Lineage (NCBI taxonomy): Eukaryota > Viridiplantae > Streptophyta > Magnoliopsida > Asparagales > Iridaceae > Iris > Iris macrosiphon. The sequence continues at coordinate 7,303,220 of JAYESA010000011.1, forward strand.
AATCAACTTCTGCGAAATCCCACACATCTGTATCAACGACGCGCACGTTTCGGTGAATACCGTACGCGACCAAGTCGTCCCGTTTGGCGGGGCGCACTCAGTTCCGGGTAAAACGGGGTATTGTTTTTCCTATTTTTGGATCGCGGTTCACGATCGCCACAGGACGCGATGCACCGAGCGGATTACACGGGCATCGAGAGGGTTACGCAGTCTACGCGTCACAACAGACGGGACAGAAAATGGGGTAACGAGGAAAGAGGAAACGCTACCTAAACAGGGCTCCGTGAAGACCGAATTCTCGTGTCGGTGAGTCGATGCGACACAGCGACACGGTGTCCGGGTTACTGTGTTGTCTAGGGTTAGGGTTTTGGTTTATCGGAGGCGGCTGCGGCCGGAGGACACGGCGGAGGCGGCCGGGGGCTTCGCCGGAGGAGCTCGTGGAGGCGGCCGGGCTACGCTGGGGCTGAGGCGGCCGGTGCTCGGGTGTTGCTGGGAGTCGACGAGGTCGGGGCTGGGCTCGGGGAGTGGAGGCGATGGCGCTGGGGATGAGAGGGGAGAGGGTGGTGGAGAGAGAAAGGGGGGATAGGTGGTGGTGGAGATGGTGAGGCGTGGGCGGCGGAGGATCGTGATCGAGGGTTGGGGTGAGGGCGGAGGATCGTCGAGGCGGGGAGGAAGAGGGGTGATGGGGGTTCGAGGTGAGGGCGGTGGAGAGAGAAAGGGGGGATAGGTGGTGGTGCTGGGAGGTTCGTCGTCGAGGGAGGCGGAGCGGGGCGAGTCCGGGGCTGGGCGAAGAAGACCGTGGATGAGGGAAGCGAGCGGTGGGTTTCAGGGCGGAGGAAGGAGGAGAGATATTAGGGTTCCGGCCGGCGTCGGGGGGATTAAATAGGCGTCGTCGCCGGTCGGAATAGGGTTCAGATTAGGATTTGGGTTACGGGTCCGGGTCGGGTCAGCGGGTCGGGCGGCGGATCCGGCCCGATCCGCTAAGGCTAGGGTGCGGGTTTGGGTCTTCGGGTTTCGGGTCGGGTTTAGATCCGACCTGACCCGCTAAGGTTGGGTTCGGTTCAGTTGAACCGGGTCTGGGTTGGTTTGGTTTATTTCAAAATAAACCGGATTTATTTCTAGGGTTTAATTCGGTTTATTTAAACTTAGTTTTTAGGGCTTTAAAAATGCTTTCGGGGTCCAATAAATTCTCAAAAAATTACTCTATGTCTAGTTTTTCATTTTACACCATAAAATATTATTTTTATAATATTTTAATATTAATTAATAGCAATTAAAAATTATTTAATTACCAAATACCTAGGTTTTTAATTACAGAAAATTCCAGAAAATTACAGAAAATTGTAAAAAATCCAAATTAAAATTCTTGAAAAATCAGGGGGGTTACACCAACCCTCGGGTAGTGGCAGTGTACCAAGAGCTGATGAGCCACTATCTTGCATGCACCACCTTCTACAGAGAGCCTTCTGACTTAGCCCATATTAACAAATGAGTATCCTATCTCTTCTTCCATCAGGCTAGAAACGTCAAGCAGGACAAGGTTGTAGATAGCAAAGACAAACCTTTAAACCCTCTGTGCATTCTTAATGCCGACACAGTCGATGATCTTATTGAAGATGCAGAGGCTCCAGACTATGTTCTGAATGAAGAGATAGGGGGTTATCCTGCAGGAACCAAAGCCTACAGTTATATGAGGCATTATCGAAAGCCTCTGTCAAGAGAAGCTCAACTGGCTGGCTTCCTTTCTATTTGGCTACGCCGATGGGTGGTGCCTGGCATCGCATCTGCGGATCGCATTCATCGCAACACCTTATGGCCCGCAGTGAGTTTGGTATTTGGAGCAAGATTGGGCCTGCTCCCTGCCATGGTATGCAGGATACAAGCTGGCCTGAGGGCTATCACTGATGGGCTGTTGGACAATACTACACAGTGTGAAGGATATCCCAGAGTAGAATTGCTATTCTTATATCTGATGGGATGGTTAATCCTTTACAACACCATAGTGATGTCTCCCGGATCTGCAAGTGGTTCGGGCAATAATTTTTTGTTGAATTACAAGAATTTTTCTTGGAATGTGACTAGCGTCATAGATTGTCGACTAGCACTAAATTTTGTCCATAGTTGGAAATTCTTCTGCACCGTCCCCCCCCGTACATATCAATCAACAGAGGACTAAACTTCAGGATGTAGGTCAAGGGAAGACTATTCTTTCTCCTGAAGCCTTTTACTGGTTGGTCTGTATTAGACCTTCCCACTTGCTGTACAGAAGTGAAGACCACTGCTACTTGGAGCCTTATCTGCCTAGCCGTTTCGCCAGGCAATTGTGGTACGATCAGTTGCACGTGGGAAATCCTATCACCAGCTTCAAATTCAAAGGTGGACTTATTGATGGAGCTCGAGGATGGCGGTATTTTATCATGGGTTGTACTGGAGCAACCTTTGTTGTGCCCGCGACTTCTCTCTCCATGGAGTTGCGCATTCTTCATTCATACGCACAGTTTTCATTCAAAGGTGGGCTTATTGATGGAGCTCGAGGATGGCGGTATTTTATCATGGGTTGTACTGGAGCAACCTTTGTTGTGCCCGCGACTTCTCTCTCCATGGAGTTGCGCATTCTTCATTCATACGCACAGTTTCTACGAACCGCCGGTAATACCCAGCAAGTCCAAGAAAACTTCTCACTTCTGCAACAGAGGTAGGGGTAGGCCAGGTTTCTATTGCAGTGACCTTCTCTGGGTCCACAGACAGTCCTTCTCCCGAGATGATATGTTCCAAGAATGACACCTTGTCCATACAGAACTCACATTTGCTGAGTTTGGCATACAGCTTCTCCCTTCTCAATGTCTCTAGCACAATTCTGAGGTGTTCCTCGTGCTCTTCGTGGTCCTTGGAGTAGACTAGAATATCATCAATGAATACCACCACGAACTTATCCAAGTACTGATGGAAGACTCCGTTCATCAAACTCATAAATACGGCGGGTGCGTTGGTTAGACCAAACGGCATTACTAGGAACTCATAATGTCCATACTTAGTCCTGAAGGCCGTCTTTGGGATATCTTCCTTCTTCACCCTAATCTGGTGATAACCGGATCTAAGGTCAATCTTTGAGAATACCCTAGCACCACTCAATTGGTCAAATAAGTCATCAATGCGTGGTAAGGGATACTGGTTCTTAATAGTTACAGCATTAAGAGCTCTGTAGTCAATGCACAAGCGTACAGTTCCATCCTTCTTTGGTACAAAAAGTATGGGCGCTCCCCAAGGTGAAACACTAGACCGGATGAATCCTTTCTCCAGAAGATCGTCCACTTGCGCTTTCAACTCCACTAACTCCTTAGGTGCTAGCCGATAGACCGATGAAGTGATAGGTTCGGCTCCTGGAGTTAGGTCTATTGTGAATTCTATCTCCCGATCAGGTGGTAAACCTGGAAGGTCGTCGGGAAATACATCCACAAACTCTGCTATGACTCTTGGGTAACCTGAATCCTCTTCTACAGTTAATACCCTAAGAGTTGGCTGGACCCCTTGCTCTACAGCTCCTCGAAGAAATTCAAACTCAGGATGGCTAGGGGGTCTAAATATCACTTTTCCAAGCCGGCAATCCAGTGTCGCATGGTACTGACTTAACCAGTCCATACCAAGTACAACATCATAATCAGGCATAGAAAAGATCAGAAATTGGGCTCGCATCTCTCGGCCACAGACTACTACCGAACATGATCTACAGATATCACTAACCGGGATAATTCCACCTCCCGTAAAAATTCTCTTCATCTTCGAGAGAGGTGCGGTAGCTACTCTATGTGTGACTACGAAGCTAGCAGCAATGAATGAATGCGAGGCTCCAGAATCAAATAAAGCTATAGCAGGAATTGAAGCTACTAATATGGTACCTGCTATCACTTCGCCTGCAGTAGCTTCCTCTGTGACTGCTAGTGCATATGCCTGTCCTCGTCCCTGAGCTGGACCCCTCTGCTGACGAGCCTGCTAGAATAATACTGCCTGAGGTGGTAGTGGTGGCCTGGCTCCTCCAGCTCCTGTTTGTGTTGCTGCCACAGCTGGAAGAGCTGGCCTAGGTGCAGGTGGAGCTGGTCGATTTGGAACTCCCTCTCGACGTTCCGAGCAGTCCTTTAAGAAGTGTTATCCGGATTCGCAAACCAGGCAGAGTCCCAGCTTGCGTCTACATTCCCTTTCAATGTGACCTACTTTGCCGCAGTAATGACAAGTAGGTAGGTTCTTTGATGCTGCTTTCTGAGGCAGGTTCTTCTGGGGTCGTTTGGCAGAATCCCCAGGTGATGACTTGGACGGTGCTGAGAAGAATGGATGTAGCGCCCCGTTCTCCCGGTGCGGAGATCGCGGCTAAGAAACACAAGACGGTATCGTTCGATCGGGATAGATTGAATTAAAAACTCGTCCTCGTTATGGATTTGTTTCTTCGGAATCGATTCCCATATTCAGTGGACTGCGTCCCAAGGATCGGCTTAGCGGCAGAGTCAGGAGGGACCTCTCCGCTGCTATCTTTTATTGCCTCGGTTTTCGATGTCGCTTGTTGCTTTCGTGCTTTTAGTTGGTTTTGGGATTTGCTTGTTTTCCTTGAACGGTTTCGATGGTTTTCATTGTTTTCGTTCATTGACTTGCACTTCTATTCCGAGACTAGGAAAGAGAGGAAGAAGGATTAATTGAGCTGTTCGTGTGCAGGTGAACGAGCAGTAGGCGGCTTGCGAGCGGAGTCGTGAAGCGCCTCTTTCCTTCTCCCTTCCTAAATCTAAGTGAGTGGCTACCAACCCGATTAGCTAGCCTTGCTTCCAAGTTTCACTCCTTCGCCCCGATCAAACGATACCAAGTAATAATAAAAGAAACCAAGATAAAAGAGAATAGACTTGGTTAATACTGCTTGTCAATCAAAATATGAACGGTTACTTACTTGCATGCTTGTTCGTTTGGGACATTTATCATATGCATAAATACAAGCTAGAATGTTTGTTCTTCTTTAAATTATGCTATGAAATATACTGAATCAAGAGGCTATGCAACTGAATCATAATACTGCTTGTCCTGAACTGGCATTGCCTCAACTGCATGAACTGTTAGCTTAATGAAACAATACCGATTCGATCACGGACAACTTGTGCACAAGGTCACTGGTTCCTGCGGACGGTCGCTGGGGCACTGGCACCGATCCGATCTGGACGGAACTCACTGTAGTCTACTGCATCTGAACGGGATAGTTTGCAGCCACTACTGAATCTTTGTTGCATTCCATCCTCGTTCAAGACTAAACGGTCCATTATGGCATCTTAGCCAGTGATCCACTGTATATTTAAACCTGTTGCATACTAACTTGTGTCTTCGTGGCAGGGAAGGCATGGTAAGTATTGTGCAGGTAATTCAGACGGTCAGGTAAAATCCACCTAACGGTGGCACGTTCATTTCAGTAAAATTCTATATACTGCTTACTTGTAAATAAACTAAGGCAAGATAGAAACCCACAAAATATGCATGCTTCACTAAACAACGTGTTGATTGGTATAGTTCGGCTAAGCTCGCCTTCACCAGCATGTTTCAATATGCTGACCCTCGTTGAAACAGGTTCTCCGCACCAAGGTGAACCGAGCGAGGAGCCGAAGTCGTCTACCCGATCCAGTCCAGCTGTTGGCGCATCTTCACCGCGCCTCGAAGCCTTTTGAAGTCCGAAGCTGCAACTCTTCATACACAAATGCAGCTCCGTGGCAAAGCTATCCTCCAGCCAGGAGGTCTTTATCATTTTGAGTTTATAAAGGGATGTAATGTACAGGACTGCTATCTCAGTTTGAGTCATCTTTTTTGTAAGCCGTTTGGCATATTAGCTAACTCGTTCAAGAGTTTGTAATAGATGTTCATTATCAATAAAGAGAACTTTTCCATGTTTCAAATCTGTGTTTCAATTTATCTGCGTACTCTAAATATGTGCTTGCTATGCAAATCATTAAAGCCTTGTGCGGGCGCAACCCCAGGCCCGCACGGCGGTCACGATTCGGGGGACGCCTCAAACGATTCTACGGAATCGGGTCGTGACATAGTGGTATCAGAGCACAGATTCAAAGTTCCTTAAACTTCGTGCTGGAAAAGTTCCTTTAACGATCAAATTCCTGTACGAACTCTTGAACTCGCTAGGCCAAAATGAGATACGTTCATGCAATAAGTCCATAATATATTATGATTCTAATGTAATTTACCTTCTTTTGAAGGAATGGTACCAGCGCAATCTACAGCGCAACCACCGAACGAAACACAAGAAAGCAGTTCGGGCACTTCGGGAAGCTCTCGGAGCCAGCGAGGCATATCTCAAGTCGACCCGCTAGAGCGGGTAATGCAAATGTTAGAATCGCAACGACAAAGAGATGATGCTCGCCAAGCCAAGTTCGAGAATAATCTAGAGACCCGATTCTCAGTCCAACAAAAGCAGGTAGATGCCCTGCAACATATCGTTCAGACTTTGGCTGCCAACCATTCCGCCGCAACAGCAACGACTCCGGTGGAACAGCCCGTGCTTGAAGTGGAGATGCCTCAAATCCCAAGGCCGAGGGACGTGACTGCCTTCAACTTGGGTCATTTCAAGAAAGTCTGCAACACCCCATTCAACGGGACTGAGGACCCAGTGGTAGCTCTAGATTGGCTAGCCGAGCTTAAAGATCACTTCGCTCTGCTAGAGGTCCCCGAAGATAAGCGCGTCGCCTGCGCGCAACTACAGCTCTGCCTCAACGCACACGATTGGTGGGACGTGCATCGACGATCTCTCCAATTTGATCACGGAGAGGAGGCGATCTCGTGGACGACCTTTCGTGCCGCGTTCGAAGAGGAGTTTATACCCTTTCCAGTACAACGTCAAATGGAAAATGACTTCGTGCAACTGAGGCAAGGCAGGATGACAGTTAAAGAGTACTCCGCCGAATTCAACCGACTCTCCAAATTCGCTAGGGCCTATTTACCTGATGCAGCGAGTCGAGCCAGAAGGTTTGAAGGTGGACTATGCCCTGCCATCCATTCGCACGTGGTCAATAATCAGTACGGAACAATGCGTGAAGTCATGAATCACGCCCTATCTCTCGAACCGCAGTATCCTCACGTTTCCACCGGCGCTGTGCATACCTACAATCACAAACGCCAAGGCAACGATAGAGGAAACATCGCTGCAAAGTGCCCTAACCACGGCGGTCCACGGAGAGGTAACCCAGGGCAACCGTGTGCATATTGTAAGAAACCAGGGCACACAGTTGAAAAGTGCCGCAAGAAACTTGGGCAATGCCTCATTTGTGGTGATCCAGATCATACCGTTCCTGCCTGCCCACTGAGCCGCCTTAATAATCCCTAACGGTAGGTCCTATTCTTAAGTTTCGGGACAAAACTTCTAATTAGTTGGGTAGGATGTAGCGCCCCGTTCTCCCGGTGCGGAGATCGCGACTAAGAAACACAAGACAGTATCGTTCGATTGGGATAGATTGAATTAAGAACTCGTCCTCGTTATGGATTTGTTTTTTCGAAATCGATTCCCATATTCAGTGGACTGCGCCCCAAGGATCGGCTTAGCGGCAGAGTCAGGAGGGACCTCTCCGCTGCTATCTTTTATTGCCTCGGTTTTTGATGTCGCTTGTTGCTTTCGTGCTTTGAGTTGGTTTTGGGATTTGCTTGTTTTCCTTGAACGGTTTCGATGGTTTTCATTATTTTCGTTCATTGACTTGCACTTCTATTCCGAGACTAGGAAAGAGAGGAAGAAGGATTAATTGAGCTGTTCGTGTGCAGGTGAACGAGCAGTAGGCGGCTTGCAAGCGGAGTCGTGAAGCGCCTCTTTCCTTCTCCCTTTCTAAATCTAAGTGAGTGGCTACCAACCCGATTAGCTAGCCTTGCTTCCAAGCTTCACTCCTTCGCCCCGATCAAACGATACCAAGTAATAATAAAAGAAACCAAGATAAAAGAGAATAGACTTGGTTAATACTGCTTGTCAATCAAAATATGAACGGTTACTTACTTGCATGCTTGTTCGTTTGGGACATTTATCATATGCATAAATACAAGTTAGAATGTTTGTTCTTCTTTAAATTATGCTATGAAATATACTGAATCAAGAGGCTATGCAACTGAATCATAATACTGCTTGTCCTGAACTGGCATTGCCTCAACTGCATGAACTGTTAGCTTAATGAAACAATACCGATTCGATCACGGATAACTTGTGCACAAGGTCACTGGTTCCTGCGGACGATCGCTGGGGCACTGGCACCGATCCGATCCGGACGGAACTCACTGTAGTCTACTGCATCTGAACGGGATAGTTTGCAGCCACTACTGAATCTTCGCTACATTCCATCCTCGTTCAAGACTAAACGGTCCATTATGGCATCTTAGCCAGTGATCCACTGTATATTTAAACCTGTTGCATACTAACTTGTGTCTTCGTGGCAGGGAAGGCATGGTAAGTAATGTGCAGGTAATTCAGACGGTCAGGTAAAATCCACCTAACGGTGGCACGTTCATTTCAGTAAAATTCTATATGCTGCTTACTTGTAAATGAACTAAGGCAAGATAGAAACCCACAAAATATGCATGCTTCACTAAACAACGTGTTGATTGGTATAGTTCGGCTAAGCTCGCCTTCACCAGCATGTTTCGATATGCTGACCCTCGTTGAAACAGGTTCTCCGCACCAAGGCGAACCGAGCGAGGAGCCGAAGTCGTCTACCCGATCCAGTCCAGCTGTTGGCGCATCTTCACCGCGCCTCGAAGCCTTTTGAAGTCCGAAGCTGCAACTCTTCATACATAAATGCAGCTCCGTGGCAAAGCTATCCTCCAGCCAGGAGGTCTTTATCATTTTGAGTTTATAAAGGGATGTAATGTACAGGACTGCTATCTCATTTTGAGTCATCTCTTTTGTAAGCCGTTTGGCATATTAGCTAACTCGTTCAAGAGTTTGTAATAGATGTTCATTATCAATAAAGAGAACTTTTCCATGTTTCAAATCTGTGTTTCAATTTATCTGCGTACTCTAAATATGTGCTTGCTATGCAAATCATTAAAGCCTTGTGCGGGCGCAACCCCAGGCCCGTACGGCGGTCACGATTCGGGGGACGCCTCAAACGATTCTACGGAATCGGGTCGTGACAATGGACGTTTCAGGCTTGACTCCCTCCGAGTAACGTGCTTCATACGACGTGCTGCAGCAAGGACGTCGGTGTATGATGTGGGCGCGACAGATCCGATTAACTTCTGGAGCTCGAACCTGAGTCCATCAAAGAACTTCTCCGCCTTATCTTCTTCGGTAGGAATTAGAGAAGGGGCAAAGCGGCTCAGGCGAATGAATTTGGCGTTGTATTCCTCCACCGACATATTTTCCTGGATCAGGCGGTTGAATTTGTCTCGGAGTTCTGACCGAGCAACAGCAGGGATGTACATTTCCTAGAAGAGTCTGGAGAACTCCTCCCAGGTGACTTGATCATGTCCGAGCCTCCTTTCTTCGGATAGCCACCAATGGTGCGCGTTTTCCGTCAGTTGCATCCTGACGGCAATCATCCACTTGTCCCTTGGAAGTTCAGCGGCCTCCAACTGATGTTGCGTGTTCGTAAGCCATTCATAAAATTTAATTGGTCCTTCCTTGCCCGAGAAGGTACGGGGTTTGAGTTGACGGAAATCTGTGATAGATCCCGTCGCTGGTCGCCTATTTGGTGGATTTGCATATTCCAATGCTGCGACTATGCTGTTCCTTAGGTTCTCGGCCTCATGACGTTGGGCCTCCTGTTGGATCTGTTATTGTGCCTGCATCATGGCGTAGAACATCTGGAACATTTGCTGTCCGTCCATTGCCTGCCCTGGAGGAAAGACAGACATCGTAGGAGGGAATTGGGTAGGAGGCGGGATGTCATCATGCCTGAACCTGGAACTGGGATGGCCAGATTGATTGCTCTGAGAGGATTGTCCTCTGGTATCTGGCGTCGTTCCAGCTTCACAGGTAACCACAGCTTCAGGCGGTGTACCCAAGGGGTTCTCGTCACCACTTCTGGGATCCATTACTCTGCATCAAAAGAAAACAATGAGAACGCACAGAGGAATCAAAACATGATGCAATTCAAGCAATTAAATTGAATTCGACATAGAGTCCAAAAATGATTCAATCAATGGATGAGATCCTATAACTTATCCTATCTTATTGCAGGCCTGTTCGGTCCCTAAGTTGAAACCGAACAATTTAGTTTGGACCTGCATGGGCCACCATAAAAACTATGTCACGCCCCAGTCCCAAAAATATCGAGGGACTGGACACGTGGCAATGGCCAGCAGCACGCACCGATGGTCAACCCAATTTAATGGAACCATCAGGGCGCACTTAAGCTGTAAAGAAGGTCTACTACAACAAGTCACACTAATCTCATCCATAAAAGATAAATAAATAAACTGCATAATGAAATGGAAATAAGTAGCAACAAATCCCAACAAGTCGGTCGGAGAAACAATCCGACATATGTCTGAATACACTGGCTCAATAGGCCAGGAACAAAAGAGATAAACATAAAGTAAATACTGAGTACGGGATCATGTACTCAAGAGAAGTCTTCGGCAGTCACCTCGTCTTCAGGGTTCAGTTCTGCTCCAGTGTCAAGTCCAGCAACAGCTTCAGCTCCTGTCCCGTATACCTCGGGGTACTGCTCCTCAGCTAAACCTGGGGATATAATCCATTCCAGGTCCTCAGGGGACATAGCAAGGTACAGAAAATACAAGCCAAATAAATAAGCAGTGCAGAAATAAGTAAAAAATTAGGTAAACTATGTAACCAGCTAAGTGATATGCAATGTGAGAGCAGCACTAGAACTCAGGCTGAGACCGCTACAAGCTCTGTGTCGGGGAGCCGGTAGCAGTAATAACAGGTAAATGGTCTAGGTCTGCTGGAGAGTCTACAACCTCACAATAGTAGTGGATATATATATGAAACAGCCTGTAGCTTGTGTGTCTCTCCCCACCCAATATAATCACGCATATCATGACCATAACGTCTCATGTCCATGTCAGCGGGATTATAGCTAATGTAACAAGTCATATTGTCTATAAATAAAATATCTCTGTCAAGTCCTGTATCCTATACAGAATCACCACGAATATCTCGGGAAGATCATGTCTCATGAATAGTGTCAAGTGTCCTGGGTTATGATGTACTTGATAAGACAAGTACGAGAAAGTAAAGGGTCCGAAATGTCCATCTCTAGGTGACGTACCCAACACCGCATACGGGGTTGGCACCCGACTATGATCGGACACTAAGTACGTCACACGGTCCTAGGTTAAGCATGTACAACAGTTATAAATAAAACAAGGAAATATGCAAAAAGACTGTAAAGTTGGCAAGGTATACTTGCCCTCTGATGTATAACTAAGCCAAAGAATATTTAGCAAGACTGCAAGTTTTGGCGAGGTACACTTGCCTGATGTTTGGATTCCACTACAGTTCTGTTCTCGGAAAATTTCCAGAGATATCTCTGAATGCTAAAATAAATATTACCATCATGCTCAGAAGGTGTCAAATAGCTAGAAACGCCTGTCCTTGAGTCCAATTTGGAGACAAGGGCAAAAATGGCAATTTTGGGTCAACACGGGGTCCACCGGTGGGCCCGCTTTGCACCGAAAAATGTGTCAGGGTCAACGGTCTCCAATTTCACCAAACTTAGTGTCAACAGGTCAGGAACGCTGATACGAACCCAATAGAACTTTTAGAATTGAATTACGATGAGCCGATCACAAAATCGCCCGTCGAACGGGACCTGTGGGGCCCACGACACGCGATTTCGTCATCGTTCTCAGAATCAAACCAAACTTGGGTCACAGGACCAGCGTATTGCTACGAGTCCGATGGCGCAAGTTTTGTTTCAATCCGACATGTGTACACAAAGTTAGGTTGAATTGCAGAAAAGTCGAATACGGGGCGATGTCCGCGGATACGCGTTGATTCCGGTGTGCACGCACACCCGAATCAGCTTTCGCGAAATTCCACACGTCCGTAACGACGAAGCGCACGTATCTGTGAAGACCGCGCGCGACCAAGTCGTCCCGTTTGGCGGGGCGTACTCAGTTCCGGGGTGAAACAGGGCATGATTTTTCCTGTTTTTGGATCGCGGTGTGCGATCACCACAGGACGCGATGCCCCGAGCGGTTTGTCCGGGCACCGAGAGGGTCATACAGGCTACGCGTTGAAATTTACGGAATCGAAATCGGAGCTACGAGGTGTGAGATACGAGTACCTGAACGGGGCTCCTCGAAACTGGGTTTTCAGTGTCCGACACGTATCCTGTATCCTGGACGTGTCCACGCCGTGTCCACTGTGCCCGTGTCCGGCAGCTAGCTGTGTCCGGCCTAGGGTGCTTCTGGCGGTCCCGGCGGAGGCGGCCAGGGGCTGAGTTGGCCGACGACGGGTCGTCGATCGAGCGGAGCGGTTCACGACGGGGAAAGTGGAGGAGGAGGTGGCGCTGGAGTCGGGGAGGGGAGGCGTCGGGTCTGAGAGGGGAGGAGGGAAGAGACGAGGCCGGGGCGGCTCTCGACGGAGCTAGGCGCTGGGGCTGGCTGCTAGGGGGGTCGAGGCGGTGGCTGCCGGAGCTAGGGGAGCCGGCGTTAGGGTTCAGGGGAGATAGGGTTCGGGTTTGGGGGAGGAAGAGGGCGGAGGGGTAGGGTTTAAATAGGGGTTCGGGGGAGGGTCGTGGCCGGGTGAGGCGGTGCTGAGGGGGTCGTGGGTCGTGGAGCAGGGAGCGGGCGGTTCTCCGGCGACGTGGCCGGAGAACGCGGCGGGTTTCTCGGCACAGGCGTGGGGAAGGGGATGGGGGTCCGGGTCGGGTCGGGCGGCGGGTTCCGGGTTGGGCGGACCCGTCCGACCCGCTAATCAGGGCTGGCTGGGCTGGGCTTCGGCCCACTGGGCCGGGCCGGAGCCAAACAGTAAAAATAATAATAATAATAATAATAATAATAATAATAATAATAATAATAATAATAATAATAATAATAATAATTAGTTTTAAATAGTTTTTAGGTATTTAAAATTAGGTCTGAGGCCCAATAAATTCCAGAAAAATTACCCTAAGTCCGATTTTCTATTTTACACCATAAAATCATATTTTCATTATATTTTAATATTAGTTATTAGCAATCAAAAATTATATAATCACCACAGCACCTCTGTTAATTCTTGAAAAAATGCAGAAAATCCCAAAAATTGATTTTAACAAACTGAAAATTTTAGGGTGTTTACAATCTACCCCCTTAAGAGGATTGCGTCCTCGCAATCGAAGGGTAAACTACAAAGGGCACGAACTACAGAAATAAAAGAATGCTTAGGTTTTACCTGCATCTGCAAATAAGTGTGGGTAACGCTGGCGCATGGTATCCTCTCGTTCCCAGGTCGATTAGCCAGGAGAGTGTTGTTTCCAAGCTATTCGAACCAGTCTGATTGTCTGCCCTCACAGTGTCTTCTCACTGGTGTCGAGTATACCCACTGGTTGCTCATCGTATCTCAGGCTAGGGCCTACCGAAATCTCAGAATGATCAACTATGTGACTTGGGTCCGTCACGTATCGTCTCAGCTGCGAGACGTGGAATACATCATGCACTCCCTCTAAGGATGGAGGTAATGCAAGACGATAAGCCACCTCACCAATGCGCTCCAAGATATCAAATGGCCCAATATACCTTGGGCTTAACTTGCCTCTGCTTCCAAATCTGATAGTACCTCGAGTGGGCGAGATCCTCAAGAATACGTGCTCTCCTTCCTTAAACTCCAGGGGACGTCTGTGCGTATCGGCCCAATGCTTCTGTCTATCCTGGGCTGCACGGAGATGATTCTGAATCTGCTTTACTTTCTCTACTGTCTCCGTTACCAATTCTGGACCCAGTAATTGACGTTCGCCAACGTCACTCCAGCATATCGGCGATCTGCACTTTCTTCCGTACAATGCCTCGAAAGGTGCCATCTGAATGCTTGCCTGATAGCTGTTGTTGTAGGAGAACTCCACTAAGTGCAGATGATCTTCCCAAGATCCTCCAAAGTCCAGTATACATGATCGCACCATATCCTCCAATATCTGAATTGTGTGCTCCGATTGGTCATCTGTCTGAGGATGATAGGCAGTACTCAATTTGAGTCTGGTGCCGAGACTCTCTTGCATGCTTCGCCAGAAGTGAGACGTAAATCTCGAGTCTCGATCTGATACAATACTAACCGGCACTCCATGTAATCTTACGATTTGTCGCATATACATGTCGGCTAGTACTTCCGTGGATTGTCCGACTCTAAATGGCAAGAAGTGTGCCGACTTAATGAGCCGATCCACGATAACCCATACCGCATCCTTTCCCCTAGGGCTTCTTGGAAATCCGGTGACGAAATCCATGGTAATATGCTCCCACTTCCATTCAGGTATGGAAAGTGGCTGCAACATACCTGTAGTCCTTTGGTGCTCGGCCTTTACCTGCTGGCAGACTTGTAAGCCCCCTAAATTTCAGAATTTTTAATTGGGGATTTTTCTGGAAAATTTTTAGGATTTTCTGATGATTAAAACCTAGGCATTGGTAATTAAAGGATTTTTAATTTCGATTAATTAATATTAAAATATTATGAAAATAATATTTTATGGTATAAAATGGAAAACCGGACATAGGGTAATTTTCGGTGAATTTATTGGACTCCGGAATCATTTTTAAAGCCCTAGAAACCAATTTAGAATTTAACCGAATTAAATCCGTGTGACGCCCGACATCCCCAGGAGAGCCGAAGCCCAGCCCAAGGAGCGTTGACCCGTTGACCCAGCCCGAATCCTAGGTCTAACCCTAGTCCAATTTTGGCATGTATAAATACATGATTCCCTAGATTTTTCTCCACAATTAAAAAGAAAAGGAAATAGAAATCCCTAATCCCTAATTTCTAATACCTAACCCTAACCCTAACCCTAACCCTAATCCTAAGCCGCCCCAAGCCCAGCCGCTCCACCGCCGCCTCCTCTGGCGGATCTCCGGCCATCCTCCACCGCGAGCCGCCTCGCCCGGGCCTTTCCTCTTCTCCATCCTACTCCCCGCCGGCGACTCCCCTCTCAGCCCAGCCGATCAACCTCTCCGCTGCGCCGTCGCTCGACCCCGGCGCCACCCCCGCGAGGCCGCCCAGACCTCGCTGCAGCGCCGGCCGTCTCCAACCCATCAACTCCTCCGCCACCTAGCCCCGCCGTGCTCCTCCCCTGAACCTTAGCTCAGCCCGCTCCTCCCCGTCAGCGCCCCTCGGTCCACGACTCGACCGTCCTCCGCCTGTCGACCGGAGCGGACCGCCGGGGACTGACAGCAACAACTCCGTGAACGACTAGGCCGATCCCCCATCTCCGCGTCAACTGCTCAGCCGTGAGCGGTGCAACACCACCTCAGCACGGCCTCGAGGCGCTGCAACCGACGACCCCGACCACCTGAACGACCCCGACCGCCTGAGGACATCCCAGCCAGCCACCACCTGCACTCCACCACGACCCCTCGGCAGCCGACCACCTTCTCCCATCCTCGTCGAACACCACAGCCCTTCACCTTGCCGGGCCCTGTCCTCCTTTCTTCTCCTCCTCCGCGGTCTCCGGACACAGCAGGATCCGATACCGCTGCCCTAAACCCTAGCCTGGACTCAGCAGTGGACACGGACACAGCCTGGACACAGGACTCAGTCGACGCAAGACACAGGGACACGTCCAGGACACGAAGTTGACCCTCGGACACGTGGAATTCAGACTTCACGGAGCCCTGTTCAGGTAGCGTTTTCTCTCACCTCGTGATTCCGATTCCTGTTCCGTCAGTTGCGTCGTGTAGACTGTATAACCCTCTCGGTGACCGTGCAACCCGCTCGGGGCATCGCGTCCTGTGGTGATCGTACACCGCGATCCAAAAATAGGAAAAACGACGACTCGATTCACCCCGAAACTGGGTACGCCCCGCCAAACGGGATGACTTGGTCGCACGCGGTCTTTACCGAATCGTGCGTGACGTTGATACGGACGTGTGGGATTTCGCAGAAGTCGATTCGGATATGCGTGCACACCGGAATCAACGCGTATCCGCCGACACCGTCCCGTATCCGTCGATTTTGGAACACGCTGTAACTTTGTGTACACTCGTCGGATCGAGACGAAACTTGCGCCATCGGACTCGTAGCAATACGCTGGTCCTGTGAGCCAAGTTTGGTTCGATTCTGAGAACGTTGACAAAATCGTGTGTCGTGGGCCCCATAGGTTCCACCCGACGGGCGATTTTGTGATCGGCTCATCGGAATCCAATTCTGGAAGTTCCGTTGGGTTCGTATCATCGTTCCTGACTTGTTGACACTAAGTTTGGCAAATTTGGAGACCTTTGACCCTGACACGCTTTTCGGTGCAAAGTGGCCCACATGTGGACCCCGCTTTGACCCGGAAATATCGTTTTTGCCCTTGTGTCCAAATTGGACTCAAGGACAGGCGTTTCTAGCTATTTGATATTTTCTGAATCTAATGGTGATGTTTATTTCAGCAACCGGAGTAGTACCTGCCGATCACACTGAGACCAGAGCCACAATTGGAGCCAGGACCCCAGGCAAGTGTACCTTGCCAAACTCTGCAGTATTGTTACATATTTCCTTACTTTATTTATATTGCTGTGCATGCTTAACCTAGGACCGTGTGACGTACTTAGCGTCCGATTATTAGTCGGGTGCCAACACTGTACGCAGTGTTGAGTACGGTCATCTAGAGATGGACATTCGTGACACTATATATTCTCGTACTGGTCTTACCAAGTACACTTTGACCCAGGACACTTGACACTACTCATGAGACAGGATCTTCCCGAGATATTCGTGGTGATTCTGTATAGGATACAGGACATGGACATTATATTCTTAGATATAGTATGACTTGTTGCATTAGATATGATCCCGCTTGACATGGACATGAGACGTTATGGTCATGATATGCGTGGTTACATTGGGTGGGGAGAGACACACAGGCTACAGGCTGTTTCATATATCTATCTACTACTATTGTGAGGCCTCAGACTCTCGTAGCAGAGCTAGGCACATTACGTGTTATTACCGCTACCGGCTCCCCGACACAGAGCTTGTAGTGGCTTCGGCCTGAGCACTAGTGATGCTCTCACTTACATTTTCACATAGATGGTTATATAGCTTACCCTATTTATTGCATCTTCTGCTGCACTGCATTTATTTTGGCTTGTATTTTCTGTACCTTGCTGTCCCCTGAGGACCTGGATCCGGACTTTGTCCCCAGGACTAGCAGAGGAGATCCACTTAGAGTTATACAGTACTTGAGCTTTATCAAGAGCAGAAGCAGGAACAGGAGCAGATACAGGAGCTGTACCGACACCTGAGGACGAGATTGTGCTAGAGGACTTCTCCTGGGTATTGCCTTGAGATTGCTCATTTATTTCTATTTCCATTTCCTTTATTTTCCAGTCTATTGCATTGATGTATCAGACTTGTTCTCGGATTGTTCTCCGAGACACCTTTATTGAGATATGCTAGTTTGTTTTTATTTACATTATTCTGGCATTTGATCTGTGATTATCTGTTGTGGATGAGATTAGTATAGACTGTGACATATATCATTGGACCTACTTATTGTTATATTACAGCTTAAGTATGCCCCGATGGATCCATTAAATTGGGTTTGTCCATCGGTGTGTGCTGCTGGCCATTATCACGCGTCCGGTCCCTCGATATTTTGGGACTGGGGCGTGACATGGTTTTTGTGGTGGCCCATGCAGGTCAACGACTAAATTGTTCGGTTTCAACTTAGGGACCGAGCAAGCCTGCAATAAGAATAGGATAAGTTTCTAGGATCTCATCCACTTGCTTGAAACGTTATTGATATCTATATCGGATTCAAATTAATCTCTTGACTCGTATCCTGCCTTGATTCTTGAGCGCCCTTATAGTTTATTTTGGTTGCAGAGAAATGAATCCCCAAGTCGGCAAAGAGACTCATCCAGGAACACCACAAGGTGTTGTGGTTACCCACGAAGATGAAGTGACACCAGTTAGTGAAGGACCATCATCACAGCAAGCAAGTCAGCATGCCTCGAGAATCCAGGAAGATGACGTTCCACCATCGACGCAGTTGGCTCCACCGACGCCTACCGTTCCACAAGGGCAGACTATGGACGAACAACAAATGTTTCGAATGTTCTACGCGATGATGCAAGCCCACCAGAAGGTTCAGGAAGAAGCACAGCAGATCCAAGCGGAGAAGTTCATCGACAGATTCAGCTCAGAGTTACGGAAGTTAATCAGCCCCGCTGCAACTACCTTAGACGAGTATGTTCTCACTACAGCAAGACCCATGGAGTACATCACAAGGATCGAGTCCAGCCAGAAGCGGCCGTATGCAACAACACCAGACCAAGCACAACAGGAAAGAGCGGCAAAGCGACCACAGATGAATCCACCACCAAGAGCAGCACCCAGAGCCTTATTTCTTCCTACTTGTCAGCATTGTCGCAAGATAGGCCATACTGAAAGAGAATGCAGACGCAAGTTAGGATTATGCTTGATATGCGCGTCCAACCAACACTTAGCTAAGGACTGTTCTCAGCATCGAGAGAAAGCATTGATGATTCAACAACCAGCCACATCAGCACCAACCGGAGCACCACAGGAAGAAGCTATAAAGAAGTCTCACATGCGCCAGCCACCAGAAGCATCTCCGCAAGTACTACCTATCTGTCAATATTGTCGTAAACGAGGCCATATGGAGAACGATTGCAGACGCAAAAGAAAATTTTGCTTAGCTTGCGGATCCAGTCAACATTTAAAGAAGGAATGCCCCGAACGTCGAGACAAAGCACCAATGAATAACCAACAAGCACTACCAGCACCAAGGCCAGCCTCTCCAGCATTGGAAGCACCACAAACGAGAGTCGAAGGAGTCCTACCGCCAGCTCCAGGAGGGTATTAGCCGAGGCCACCTTTGATACCACAAGCAGCACTATTCCAGCAAGCCCAGCAGCAGCAGAGAAATCGACTACGAAGACGCGGACAAGCTCCAACGATGACTTTAGAGGACGCACAGACTCATGGAGTAGCTAATGCGCGTAATTCTTCATAATTTTCTGTTTCTATATTTGTTTTATCTCGTGCCTATTGGTTCGTGACCTCAGACTTAACATATGTAATTTTGAACTTGCTTATAATTGATAACCGTAGAGATTGTAGAGTCTTTTATTTTGTGCTTATTTTGGGTTGTTTTGTGAACTTGAATTAAGTTGTACCTCCTTTCATCATCATCTAGCGTACTTATAATTGTTGTACCACCTTGACTTATGCTGCTAATATAGCCTAGTTTTTGCAAGCTCATTCTTTATCAAGCTTGTTCATGACATATGTATTATTGGGTCGACACACTAATACAATTGTCTATTCAGAATCAGTGTATTACGGTCTGATCAACCTTAGTGCATTTTGGTTCGCTCTTCGCACGACTACTTTACGTGGATTGAGATACATAGTTGACTAGTATACTTGCCCTCTAGATATGTCTGAGCATGTCGTATCAGTTACATAACTGTACTAATACGAGCATACGAACAAAGGATTACCAGAATATGATTTCAATCCACAATTGTCTTGACAAATCCCATTTGAATTCGTTAAACGCCTTGATCCAGATACTCCTGCTCAATTAACTCACCCTTGAACTCTTTATCATTGATCTTCGTCTTCCCTTACTTCGGAAAGACGAAACCTCGTGCCTAGTATAAGTTGATATATAGACAGTACTAGATATATCCCACAGGCCGGTCACATTATTGATGACCCTTTTATATATGATTAAGGGAATATCATAGGTGATATATTGGTGTTAAAATCTTGAGAATTCAATAACATGAGTTGGGGCATAGCTTTATTAGATGTATAGCCTTAGATGATAGATGGATAAATTCTAAGTTGGGTAGAGACCGTAATGCCCACTTGAGAGAAATTCTTAGACTGTAATCAAGTGAGATTGGATAGAGAGCACCCTACCATATTTTAATTTCGAGGACGAAATTTTTATAAGTTGGGTAGATTGTAAGCCCCCTAAATTTCAGAATTTTTAATTGGGGATTTTTCTGGAAATTTTTTAGGATTTTCTGATGATTAAAACCTAGGCGTTGGTAATTAAAGGATTTTTAATTTTGGTTAATTAATATTAAAATATTATGAAAATAATATTTTATGGTATAAAATGGAAAACCGGACATAGGATAATTTTCGGTAAATTTATTGGACTCCGGAATCATTTTTAAAGCCCTAGAAACCAATTTAGAATTTAACCGAATTAAATCCGTGTGACGCCCGACATCCCCAGGAGAGCCGAAGCCCAGCCCAAGGAGCGTTGACCCGTTGACCCAGCCCGAATCCTAGGTCTAACCCTAGTCCAATTTTGGCATGTATAAATACATGATTCCCTAGGTTTTTCTCCACAATTAAAAAGAAAAGGAAATAGAAATCCCTAATCCCTAATTTCTAATACCTAACCCTAACCCTAACCCTAACCCTAATCCTAAGCCGCCCCAAGCCCAGCCGCTCCACCGTCGCCTCCTCTGGCGGATCTCCGGCCATCCTCCACCGCGAGCCGCCTCGCCCGGGCCTTTCCTCTTCTCCATCCTACTCCCCGCCGGCGACTCCCCTCTCAGCCCAGCCGATCAACCTCTCCGCTGCGCCGTCGCTCGACCCCGGCGCCACCCCCGCGAGGCCGCCCAGACCTCGCTGCAGCGCCGGCCTTCTCCAACCCATCAACTCCTCCGCCACCTAGCCCCGCCGTGCTCCTCCCCTGAACCCTAGCTCGGCCCGCTCCTCCCCGTCAGCGCCCCTCGGTCCACGACTCAACCGTCCTCCGCCTGTCGACCGGAGCGGACCGCCGGGGACTGACAGCAACAACTCCGTGAACGACTAGGCCGATCCCCCATCTCCGCGTCAACTGCTCAGCCGTGAGCGGTGCAACACCACCTCAGCACGGCCTCGAGGCGCTGCAACCGACGACCCCGACCACCTGAACGACCCCGACCGCCTGAGGACATCCCAGCCAGCCACCACCTGCACTCCACCACGACCCCTCGGCAGCCGACCACCTTCTTCCATCCTCGTCGAACACCACAGCCCTTCACCTTGCCGGGCCCTGTCCTCCTTTCTTCTCCTCCTCCGCTGTCTCCGGACACACCAGGATCCGATACCGCTGCCCTAAACCCTAGCCTGGACTCAGCAGTGGACACAGACACAGCCTGGACACAGGACTCGATCGACGCAAGACACGGGGACACGTCCAGGACACGAAGTTGACCCTCGGACACGTGGAATTCAGACTTCACGGAGCCCTGTTCAGGTAGCGTTTCCTCTCACCTCGTGATTCCGATTCCTGTTCCGTCAGTTGCGTCGTGTAGACTGTATAACCCTCTCGGTGACCGTGCAACCCGCTCGGGGCATCGCGTCCTGTGGTGATCGTACACCGCGATCCAAAAACAGGAAAAACGACGACCCGATTCACCCCGGAACTGGGTATGCCCCGCCAAACGGGACGACTTGGTCGCACGCGGTCTTTACCGAATCGTGCGTGACGTTGATACGGACGTGTGGGATTTCGCAGAAGTCGATTCGGATGTGCGTGCACACCGGAATCAACGCGTATCCGCCGACGCCGCCCCGTATCCATCGATTCTGGAACACGCTGTAACTTTGTGTACACTCGTCGGATCGAGACGAAACTTGTGCCATCGGACTCGTAGCAATACGCTGGTCCTGTGAGCCAAGTTTGGTTCGATTCTGAGAACGTTGACAAAATCGTGTGTCGTGGGCCCCATAGGTTCCACCCGACGGGCGATTTTGTGATTGGCTCATCGGAATCCAATTCTGGAAGTTCCGTTGGGTTCGTATCATCGTTCCTGACTTGTTGACACTAAGTTTGGCGAATTTGGAGACCTTTGACCCTGACACACTTTTCGGTACAAAGTGGCCCACATGTGGACCCCGCTTTGACCCGGAAATGTTGTTTTTGCCCTTGTGTCCAAATTGGACTCAAGGACAGGCGTTTCTAGCTATTTGATATTTTCTGAATCTAATGGTGATGTTTATTTCAGCAACCGGAGTAGTACCTGCCGATCACACTGAGACCAGAGCCACAATTGGAGCCAGGACCCCAGGCAAGTGTACCTTGCCAAACTCTGCAGTATTGTTACATATTTCCTTACTTCATTTATATTGCTGTGCATGCTTAACCTAGGACCGTGTGACGTACTTAGCGTCCGATTATTAGTCGGGTGCCAACACTGTACGCAGTGTTGAGTACGGTCATCTAGAGATGGACATTCGTGACACTATATATTCTCGTACTGGTCTTACCAAGTACACTTTGACCCAGGACACTTGACACTACTCATGAGACAGGATCTTCCCGAGATATTCGTGGTGATTCTGTATAGGATACAGGACATGGACATTATATTCTTAGATATAGTATGACTTGTTGCATTAGATATGATCCCGCTTGACATGGACATGAGACGTTATGGTCATGATATGCGTGGTTACATTGGGTGGGGAGAGACACACAGGCTACAGGCTGTTTCATATATCTATCTACTACTATTGTGAGACCTCAGACTCTCGTAGCAGAGCTAGGCACATTACATGTTATTACCGCTACCGGCTCCCCGACACAGAGCTTGTAGTGGCTTCGGTCTGAGCACTAGTGATGCTCTCACTTGCATTTTCACATAGATGGTTATATAGCTTACCCTATTTATTGCATCTTCTGCTGCACTGCATTTATTTTGGCTTGTATTTTCTGTACCTTGCTGTCCCCTGAGGACCTGGATCCGGACTTTGTCCCCAGGACTAGCAGAGGAGATCCACTTAGAGTTATACAGTACTTGAGCTTTATCAAGAGCAGAAGCAGGAACAGGAGCAGATACAGGAGCTGTACCGACACCTGAGGACGAGATTGTGCTAGAGGACTTCTCCTGGGTATTGCCTTGAGATTGCTCATTTATTTCTATTTCCATTTCCTTTATTTTCCAGTCTATTGCATTGATGTATCAGACTTGTTCTCGGATTGTTCTCCGAGACACCTTTATTGAGATATGCTAGTTTGTTTTTATTTACATTATTCTGGCATTTGATCTGTGATTATCTGTTGTGGATGAGATTAGTATAGACTGTGACATATATCATTGGACCTACTTATTGTTATATTACAACTTAAGTATGCCCCGATGGATCCATTAAATTGGGTTTGTCCATCGGTGTGTGCTGCTGGCCATTATCACGCGTCCGGTCCCTCGGTATTTTGGGACTGGGGCGTGACAGACTGAACATTTCGCCATAAATCGGACAATCTCCCTTTTCATTCCATGCCACCAATAATACTGTCTTAAGTCCCGGTACATCTTGGTTCCTCCTGGATGAACAGAGTATATGGAGCTATGTGCTTCCGACATCAATTCTTGCCTTAATTCCCTATTTGGAACATATAGGCGATTTTCGCACCTTAATGTCCTGTCCTCGTGGATGTGAAGTCCCGTCTGCATGCCTGTTTATGTTCTCTCTTTCAGCCTTCGGAATCTAGCATCAGTAGGCAAAGCTTCTTTGATCCTCTCCACAAGCGATGACTTAACTTCGAGGTTAGCTAGCAAGCCATTTTGGACAGGTAAAACAACCTCTATCTGGAGATCTTGTAAGTCTTGTAATAGCTGAGGCTGCTCCGTTAAGAAATAAGTCGAGGGTTTCCTGCTGAGGGCGTCGGCTACAACATTTGCTTTCCCCGGGTGGTACTGCATATCTATGTCAAAGTCCACCATCAACTCAAGCCAACGCCTTTGCCTCATGTTGAGCTCATTCTGAGTATATACATATTTCAAGCTCTTATGATCAGTGAATATTTTGACCTTCTCTCCATACAGATAGTGCCTCCAGATCTTCAGTGCAAAAATTACTGCAGCTAGCTCCAGGTCGTGCGTTGGGTAGTTCTTCTCGTGGACCTTCAACTGCCTCGATGCATAAGCGATAACCTTGCCATGTTGCATCAAGACACAACCTAGTCCACTACCGGACGCATCACTATAAACAACAAAACCTCCTGACCCTGAGAGAAGAGTCAAGACTGGTGATGTTGTTAGTCGCCTCTTCAATTCTTCAAAGGCATTCTGGCATCCTTCCGTCCATATGAACTCCTGATCCTTCCGTGTCAGCTTCGTCATCGGCTCTGCGATCCTTGAAAAAATTTCTACGAACTGCCGGTAATACCCAGCAAGTCCAAGAAAACTTCTCACTTCTGCAACAGAGGTAGTGGTAGGCCAGGTTTCTATTGCAGTGACCTTCTCTGGGTCCACAGACAGTCCTTCTCCTGAGATGATATGTCCCAAGAATGATACCTTGTCCATACAGTCCTTCTCCTCGTGCTCTTCGTGGTCCTTGGAGTAGACTAGAATATCATCAATGAATACCACCACGAACTTATCCAAGTACTGATGGAAGACTCCATTCATCAAACTCATAAATACGGCGGGTGCGTTGGTTAGACCAAACGGCATTACTAGGAACTCATAATGTCCATACTTAGTCCTGAAGGCCGTCTTTGGGATATCTTCCTTCTTCACCCTAATCTGGTGATAACCAGATCTAAGGTCAATCTTTGAGAATACCCTAGCACCACTCAATTGGTCAAATAAGTCATCAATGCATGCTAAGGGATACCGGTTCTTAATAGTTACAACATTAAGAGCTCTGTAGTCAATGTACAAGCGTACAGTTCCATCCTTCTTTGGTACAAAAAGTATGGGCGCTCCCCAAGGTGAAACACTAGGCCGGATGAATCCTTTCTCCAGAAGATCGTCCACTTGCGCTTTCAACTCCACTAACTCCTTAGGTGCTAGTCGATAGACCGATGAAGTGATAGGTTCGGCTCCTGGAGTTAGGTCTATTGTGAATTCTATCTCCCGATCAGGTGGTAAACCTGGAAGGTCGTCGGGAAATACATCCACAAACTCTGCTATGACTCTTGGGTAACCTGAATCCTCTTCTACAGTTAATACCCTAAGAGTTGGCTGGACCCCTTGCTCTACAGCTCCTCGAAGAAATTCAAACTCAGGATGGCTAGGGGGTCTAAATATCACTTTTCCAAGCCGGCAATCCAGTGTCGCATGGTACTGACTTAACCAGTCCATACCAAGTACAACATCATAATCAGGCATAGAAAAGATCAGAAATTGGGCTCGCATCTCTCGGCCACAGACTACTACCGAACATGATCTACAGATATTACTAACCGGGATAATTTCACCTCCCGTAAGAATTCTCTTCATCTTCGAGAGAGGTGCGGTAGCTACTCTATGTGTGGCTACGAAGCTAGCAGCAATGAATGAATGCGAGGCTCCAGAATCAAATAAAGCTACAGCAGGAATTGAAGCTACTAATATGGTACCTGCTATCACTTCGCCTGCAGTAGCTTCCTCTGTGACTGCTAGTGCATATGCCTGTCCTCGTCCCTGAGCTGGACCCCTCTGCTGACGAGCCTGCTAGAATAATGCTGCCTGAGGTGGTAGTGGTGGCCTGGCTCCTCCAGCTCCTGTTTGTGTTGCTGCCACAGCTGGAAGAACTGGCCTAGGTGCAGGTGGAGCTGGTCGATTTGGAACTCCCTCTCGACGTTCCGAGCAGTCCTTTGAGAAGTGTTGTCCGGATCCGCAAACCAGGCAGAGTCCCAGCTTGCGTCTACATTCCCTTTCAATGTGACCTACTTTGCCGCAGTAATGACAAGTAGGTAGGTTCTTTGATGCTGCTTTCTGAGGCAGGTTCTTCTGGGATCGTTTGGCAGAATCCCCAGGTGATGACTTGGACGGTGCTGAGGAGAATGGACGTTTCAGGCTTGACTCCCTCCGAGTAACGCGCTCCATACGACGTGCTGCAGCAAGGACGTCGGTGTATGATGTGGGCGCGACAGATCCGATTAACTTTTGGAGCTCGAACCTGAGTCCATCAAAGAACTTCTTCGCCTTATCTTCTTCGGTAGGAATTAGAGAAGGGGCGAAGCGGCTCAGGCGAATAAATTCGGCGTTGTATTCCTCCATCGACATATTTCCCTGGATCAGGCGGTTGAATTTGTCTCGGAGTTCTGACCGAGCAACAGCAGGGATGTATATTTCCTGGAAGAGTCTGGAGAACTCCTCCCAGGTGACTTGATCATGTCCGAGCCTCCTTTATTCGGATAGCCACCAATGGTGCGCGTTGTCCGTCAGTTGCATCCTGACGGCAATCATCCACTTGTCCCTTGGAAGTTCAGCGGCCTCCAACTGATGTTGCGTGTTCGTAAGCCATTCATGAACTTCAGTTGGTCCTTCCTTGCCCGAGAAGGTACGGGGTTTGAGTTGACGGAAATCTATGATAGATCCCGTCGCTGGTCGCCTATTTGGTGGATTTGCATATTCCAATGCTGCGACTATGTTGTTCCTTAGGTTCTTGGCCTCATGACGTTGGGCCTCCTGTTGGATCTGTTGTTGTGCCTGCATCATGGCGTAGAACATCTGGAACATTTGCTGTCCGTCCATTGCCTGCCCTGGGGGAAAGACAGGCATCGTAGGAGGGAACTGGAGAGGAGGCGGGATGTCATCACGCCTGAACCTGGAACTGGGCTGGCCAGATTGATTGCTCTGAGAGGATTGTCCTCTGGTATCTGGCGTCGTTCCAACTTCACAGGTAACCACAGCTTCAGGCGGTGTACCCAAGGGGTTCTCGTCACCACTTCTGGGATCCATTACTCTGCATCAAAAGGAAACAATGAGAACGCACAGAGGAATCAAAATATGATGCAATTCAAGCAATTAAATTGAATTCGACATAGAGTCCAAAAACGATTCAATCAATGGATGAGATCCTATAACTTATCATATCTTATTGCAGGCCTGTTCGGTCCCTAAGTTGAAACCGAACAATTTAGTTTGGACCTGCATGGGCCACCACAAAAACTATGTCACGCCCCAGTCCCAAAAATATCGAGGGACTGGACACGTGGCAATGGCCAGCAGCACGCACCGATGGTCAACCCAATTTAATGGAACCATCAGGGCGCACTTAAGCTGTAAAGAAGGTCTACTACAACAAGTCACACTAATCTCATCCATAAAAGATAAATAAATAAACTGCATAATGAAATGGAAATAAGTAGCAACAAATCCCAACAAGTCGGTCGGAGAAACAATCCGACATATGTCTGAATACACTGGCTCAATAGGCCAGGAACAAAAGAGATAAACATAAAGTAAATACTGAGTACGGGATCAGGTACTCAAGAGAAGTCTTCGGCAGTCACCTCGTCTTCAGGGTTCAGTTCTGCTCCAGTGTCAAGTCCAGCAACAGCTTCAGCTCCTGTCCCGTATACCTTGGGGTACTGCTCCTCAGCTAAACCTGGGGATATAATCCATTCCAGGTCCTCAGAGGACATAGCAAGGTACAGAAAATACAAGCCAAATAAATAAGCAGTGCAGAAATAAGTAAATAATTGGGTAAAGTATGTAACCAGCTAAGTGATATGCAATGTGAGAGCAGCACTAGAACTCAGGCTGAGACCGCTACAAGCTCTGTGTCGGGGAGACGGTAGCAGTAATAACAGGTAAAGGGTCTAGGTCTGCTGGAGAGTCTACAACCTCACAATAGTAGTGGATATATATATGAAACAGCCTGTAGCTTGTGTGTCTCTCCCCACCCAATGTAATCACGCATATCATGACCATAACGTCTCATGTCCATGTCAGCGGGATTATAGCTAATGCAACAAGTCATATTGTCTATAAATAAAATATCTCTGTCAAGTCCTGTATCCTATACAGAATCACCACGAATATCTCGGGAAGATCATGTCTCATGAATAGTGTCAAGTGTCCTGGGTTATGATGTACTTGATAAGACAAGTACGAGAAAGTAAAGGGTCCGAAATGTCCATCTCTAGGTGACGTACCCAACACCGCGTACGGGGTTGGCACCCGACTATGATCGGACACTAAGTACGTCATACGGTCCTAGGTTAAGCATGTACAACAATTATAAATAAAACAAGGAAATATGCAACAAGACTGTAAAGTTGGCAAGGTATACTTGCCCTCTGATGTATAACTAAGCCAAGGAAAATTTAGCAAGACTGCAAGTTTTGGCGAGGTACACTTGCCTGATGTTTGGATTCCACTACGGTTCTGTTCTCGGGAAATTTCCAGAGATGTCTCCGAATGCTGAAATAAATATTACCATCATGCTCAGAAGGTGTCAAATAGCTAGAAACGTCTGTCCTTGAGTCCAATTTGGAGACAAGGGCAAAAATGGCAATTTTGGGTCAAAACGGGGTCCACCGGTGGGCCCGTTTTGCACCGAAAAACGTGTCAGGGTCAACGGTCTCCAATTTCACCAAACTTAGTGTCAACAGGTCAGGAACGCTGATACGAACCCAACGGAACTTTCAGAATTGAATTACGATGAGCCGATCACAAAATCGCCCGTCGAGCGGGGCCTGTGGGGCCCACGACACACGATTTCGTCAACGTTCTCAGAATCGAACCAAACTTGGGTCACAGGACCAGCGTATTGCTACGAGTCCGATGGCACAAGTTTCGTTTCAATCCGACGTGTGTACACAAAGTTAGGGTAAATTGCAGAAAAGTCGGATACGGGGCGATGTCCGCGGATACGCGTTGATTTCGGTGTGCACGCACATCCGAATCAGCTTCCGCGAAATCCCACACGTCCGTATCGACGACGCGCACGTATCTGTGAAGACCGTGCGCGACCAAGTCGTCCCGTTTGGCGGAACGTACTCAGTTCCGGGGTGAAACAGGGCATAATTTTTTCTGTTTTTGGATCGCGGTGTGCGATCACCACAGGACGCGATGCCCCGAGCGGTTTGTCCGGGCACCGAGAGGGTCATACATGCTACACGTTGAAATTTGCGGAATCGAAATTGGAGCTACGAGGTGTGAGATACGAGTACCTGAACGGGGCTCCTCGAAACTGGGTTTTCAGTGTCCGACACGTATCCTGTGTCCTGGACGTGTCCACGCCGTGTCCACTGTGCCCGTGTCCGGCAGCTAGCTGTGTCCGGCGTAGGGTGCTTCTGGCGGTCCCGGCGGAGGCGGCCAGGGGCTGAGTTGGCCGACGGCGGGTCGTCGATCGAGCGGAGCGGTGCACGGCGGGGAAAGTGGAGGAGGAGGTAGCGCTGGAGTCGGGGAGGGGAGGCATCGGGTCTGAGAGGGGAGGAGGGAAGAGACGAGGCCGGGGCGGCTCTCGGCGGAGCTAGGCGCTGGGGCTGGCTGCTAGGGGGGTCGAGGCGGTGGCTGCCGGAGCTAGGGGAGTCGGCGTTAGGGTTCAGGGGAGATAGGGTTCGGGTTTGGGGGAGGAAGAGGGCGTAGGGGTAGGGTTTAAATAGGGGTTCGGGGGAGGGTCGTGGCCGGGTGAGGCGGTGCTGAGGGGGTCGTGGGTCGTGGAGCACGGAGCGGGCGGTTCTCCGGCGACGTGGCCGGAGAACGCGGCGGGTTTCTTGGCACAGGCGTGGGGAAGGGGATGGGGGTCCGGGTCGGGTCGGGCGGCGGGTTCCGGGTTGGGAGGACCCGCCCGACCCGCTAATCAGGGCTGGCTGGGCTGGGCTTCGGCCCACTGGGCCGGGCCGGAGCCAAAACAGTAAAATAATAATAATAATAATAATAACAATAATAATAATATTAATAATAATAATTAGTTTTAAATAGTTTTTAGGTATTTAAAATTAGGTCTGAGGCCCAATAAATTCCAAAAAATTACCCTAAGTCCGGTTTTCTATTTTACACCATAAAATCATATTTTCATTACATTTTAATATTAGTTATTAGCAATCAAAAATTATATAATCACCACAGCGCCTCTGTTAATTCTTGAAAAAATGCAGAAAATCCCAAAAATTGATTTTAACAAATTGAAAATTTTAGGGTGTTTACATAATGCAACGGCGGTGACCACCGTCGAAGAAGCATATATTGAAGTCGTTGATCTTTCATCCGCAGCATTCTCAGATATAACCCAGCCAGCAGCAGTTCAAATAATATCAGAGGAGGATGAAACCACCATCTCGACTGTGCCTCCTTCGTCGAGCATGCCAGCAACTTCGACTGTTGTTGGTGTCTCTTCTTTTGTCGCGCCATCTGTTGAAGCAACGACTGTGGCAACATCCTCTGCAGTCATTTCAGAAAGGAGATTTATCGATATTGCGGTCACTCCAAGCGTACATTCGACCTTTGCTATGCTAGTTGAACAATACACTAGCATATTCTACCTCACTTTGAAAGAATTGATATCCATGGTGCTGGAGAAGAATCTAGACTTTGATGCTCTGAAGACGTCCTCCAAGATCACTATAGCGCCGATTAGAAATTTCAATGACGCTGAAAGAGCTAATGCGCTAGAGCAAATGGTTAATGGTTTAGAACAACCCATTAACGAATATTTGCAACTATCCCGAGGCAACATCAATGACTTGGTTCAGGCTGAGTATGACTCCCTAACTGCTGACCTTGCTCAGAAGACAGAAAATCTAAACAAATCCATCCAGGAATGTCAACGAGAGATGGAGAAAGAGCAAGCAGTATTGGTGGAGAGTATTCCTCAGCTAGCTCAGTATCGTACGAAATGTGGGGGATAT
The DNA here is from genome assembly GCA_036927795.1 of Iris macrosiphon. NCBI lineage: Eukaryota > Viridiplantae > Streptophyta > Magnoliopsida > Asparagales > Iridaceae > Iris > Iris macrosiphon. Next base: position 7,333,918 of record JAYESA010000011.1, read on the forward strand.
GAAGTGAGGGTTCAAGAATTGGAAGCCGAACTTGCTCAAACCAAGGAGAGGCTTCTCAAAGCATCGCAAGTTCGTGATGTATTGAAGGGCCAAGTGGATTCAGCTCAACAGAACTTGACACATGTGGGTGTCATCCACGCAAGTTTTGTTGATTCTCTGTCCGAGCTATCCCTCTTGAGCAATGACGAGGCAAGGCTGGAACTGGCTCGCACTAACATTTTAAACTCCAGGAATGAGAGGATGGCTGCTTTGGCGCAACAGATCAGGGATTTAACTGCTCCTCCCAATGATGTACTTTTTTTTGTTTCTCCTGTAATTTCTCAGAGATAATAAAGATACATTTTCTGACTTTGTGGACCCATTACTTTTAGAATATAAATGATAGGCTAAGATGAAAGTGATATCAGAGGTAATATGAACATGATATACTTTCGGTAAGGTTTAGCTGAATGTAAATCTATTCAGAGGTAATATGAACCTGATAGAATATGATACAACTAAATTTGTATACAAAACACTATCAGAGGTAACATGAACATGATAGGTTTACAAATTAGTTAAGCATTATGAATTGAGATATCTTGACATGTACATATATTGTGTGAGATGTTTAGATGGTATTGTTGACCTAGACAACGTTCTACCGCCGATGCTGCGGCGTAGTAGGCTGAACGTCCCCACGTTCTCGTACCCTTACACCGAGTGCGGGTCGTGACAGCGGTGGCGGTAAGGGGGATACGGCGGTGTCGGGGAGGGGGGGTCAGGGTTGGGGACTGGGGGTGGCGGCGGTGGCGGGGAGGCGGGGAGGAGTAGAGGGGTGAGAGGGAAGAGGGTAGGCAGCGGCGGTGGCAGAGAGGGGGGCAGGATGGGGAGGGAGGGCGGCGGGGCGGGGGTGGGGAGGCGGGGCAGCGGTAACGGGGAGGGGGGGAGGAGGATTGTGAAGAAGACATTGAGGGACATTTTCGTCAAAAAATTTGGGTCAAAGAAGTTGACCGTCATGACTGGACGAATTTCGTCAAAAGTGGAAAGTCTTGTACCTTATGGAAACAATGTGGGGTGCACCATGAATATGGGTAAAAAAAAGTAGGGGGTAACTCAAAATTTCTAAAAAAAATGATGTCCGAATTTTACACTATTGATCCATTTTTATATTATTATTGACCTTTTACTAAGTAGAAATTTGTTATAAAAAAGAAAAATTTTGACTTACCATCCACTTTTTTTTATCCATATTCAGGGTGCACCCCGTAATTTTTTCATAATGTACAAGTCCCCCCATTTTTGACGAAAATCGTCCAGTCATGACGGTCAACTGCTTTGACCAAATTTTTTTGACCAAAATGTCCCTCTCATTTCTCTCTTCTCTCACCCCCTCCCCCTCGGACAGGCTGCCGCCGCCGCCCTTCTCCCCCCCTCCCAGCCATCGGGCCCCCTCTCCCCCCCCTCCCCGCCACCGCCACCGCCCCTTTCCCTGCTCCCAGCCAACAGCATCGGCGGCTGCCTCGCGCGCGCCACCACGCCGCTGCTTGCGTGCCACTTCTATTTATGCTGCTGCGACGAGGGAGCGGGGGCGGGGAGGGAGGGGGCAGTGGCAGGGAGGGGGGGGAGCGGAAGTGAACGGTGGGAAGGGGGCGGCGGGAAGGGGAGAGGGGTTTCGAGCGACGGGAAGGGGGGAGCGGGGCCTGCAACGAGGAGGGGGGAGGGAGAAGAAGACGGAGGTATTTTCGTCCAAAAAAATTAGTCATCCGAGTTGACCGTTAGGAAGAGACGGTTTCCATCAAAAGTGGAGAGACTTGTACATTATAGAAAAACTGTGGGATGCACCCTGAATATGGATAAAAAAAGTGGAGGATAAGTCAAAATTTTTATAAAAAAAACTCGAAACATATGGTAGGAGAAATTATTGTATGGGCCGGACGCAGTGCCTCCGATCCCTCTCCAACCGTTGGATTGTATAGAAATATGTGTATGCACATATTCCCATAATAATTTAATGGTTGACAAATAAATGATGCATTCGACTCGACACATACAATAATTTATGATATGGTAGGTTTTGCAACATGTGTTGTTTTAAGTATGGTGACAAGTCTTTCTTTTTGTGCTACTCGCTTCCTTCCTTCCTTCCTTCCTTCCTTCCTCCAAATGACAAAGAAACTACATGTGAATTCTACCTTCTTTTTGTGCCTACTCGCTTGCTTGCTTCCTTCCTCCAAATGACAAAGAAACTACATGTGAATTCTGCCGGTTCACCCAAAACCTTGGTGTGAAAGAATGGGAAATAAATAAATAAATAAATGTTTTTGTTTGTGAAATAATAATAATGAATTTCGTACTTTTAAGTCAAAACTAGAGCTAGTGTGAACACCATTCTAGCTCTCTTGTTGACAATTGTCACATTGATATTTGATTTTTTCTAGGAAGCACATACAACTCCAAATTTTGGTTCTCCTTCCGTGCCTCATCGTATCTACAACATGAACATTCTATAAAAAAAATAAAATTGCTGTACATAATTTTTTTTAAATAAATTAACTAAAATAATATTATTTTGAAAATATTTAAAGTTAACGAAATCTTTTGCCATCCCATATGACAAAAATATAAAAAAAAAATTATATTTGTCAAATTTTCTCCTTTTTAGATGGCGAAAATATAAAAAAAAGAAATTTTTTTTTTATATTTTGTCAAATTTTCCAAATGGCAAAAATATAAAAATATATTTTTTTTTTATATTTGTCAATTTTTACCCATCCGAGATGGCTAAAATCAGACAAATGGATTTTTTTTTTTTTTTTTTTGTTTTTTTAGGTTTTTTTGTTGGTTTTTTTTTATTTGTTCGTTATTTGTTAAATTGTGATATCTATTTTAATTATAATTTTTCATAAATATATGTTTTAAATTTTAAATATGTGTTATTTTTTAAATGTTGTCTGTTATACCGTAATTATCTATATGTTATTTAAATTTGATACCATAACTATAACAGACAATTACGATATCAAATATTTTTTATTTACGGTATAGATTTTTTTTTTTAAATACACTTATAGATTTTCTAAAGACAATTTAAAATTAACTAAAATATTTTTTCAAATATTAGATACCACATCTAGTATCATTCAAATGTAATTTTCTAAGGACATATTTAAAATTTATTATGGATAATAATATATTCAAAATTTAAATTATATTTAAACTAACTACATGATATCTACTAAACACATATTCAAAATTTAAAATATATATTTATAAGAAATCATAATTTAAATTTAACATTCTCGATTTTCACCATCGGAGATGGCAATTTCTATCGTCGGTTCAATTTTTTCAAAAATAGTATCGTTATAGATAATTTATTAAAATATATTTTCTGTAAAGTAAATTTTCTGTTCTATAATTGGAATTCCGAACTTTATGTTTCCCATTTTTTCGAGGGAGGTTTTTTTTTAAAACCACTACTAGTTCTATAAACATCAAGGCAAATATGTCTCCATGGTAAGTTTTAACATCGTAGATTTAGTCCAAACAGAACCGTTTCTGACATTCTAAAAAATTAACTTTTTTTATCCGCTCTTAAAAATAATTTTTATTGGTATTCTAAGAATTGTGTTATTACAATTTCTAAAAAAATTAGAGAGGCCAAAATCTAAAAATAAAAATTTTACGTTAATAATATATGTGGGGGTTACATTTTTTTTTAGATATTTTGAATTTTGGGGCCATGTGCGCACGACTTGCATATGCTCAAAAAGATCAAGATCAAAATACGTTCATGGATGTCTCTCCATGCGTCAAGGATTGCTCCTGAAGGTACACTAATTGCAAAGATACACCTACCATAGCCATTTGTTTTTTAACATTTCTTAGGACAACTAAAAGACGTCATGTTTTACTTTGCATGTACACCAATGTTGGCACTAAAAAATGATCAAGTTATAAGCCTATGAACTTTAAACCTCTCGTAAGATATCGCTCGACAGATAACGCGAAGCGCCCTCCTACGAGGGTTTTGCAATCTAATCAACGAACGGGGTTAAGAGGGTGGTGTCCCTCGTAGGGGTGCGGGGGCGAAGCCCACGTTAGAAAAACTATTCGTTGAAGAGAAGAAAAAAGCAAGCCATCCGCGGGAGGTTATCTCGCAGGAACACCCCTTCTTGCGAGCATAAGTATTCCAACAAAGAAGCACTGTAAAGCAGTCTTTTACTTCATGCAGATTTTACTTCCCGCAGACTTCGCTTCCTGCATTTTTGGCTTCACGAGAACGTACTTCCTGCAAGGTTATATGATGTGACAACCTGACGTGTCAGTGCACAGAAAATGCGAAGTAAATCACATAATTCAAGGTGGCTCATATTTTCAGTCAAAAACATGCGCTTCGTGGGACGTACAGTTACAATCGCAAGAGCCACGTGACAGAACATGCAACAGATCTCATAGAAACATGTCCCATCTCTCACATAATTGCTGCCACGCGGAAGCATCTCCTTACAGGTCGCGTAAACGTGTATCCACGTGGCATCATCGCCTTTAACCTCTCGCGAACGTGAGTTAACCAATTATGTACGAAGTCTGTGCTCCAAGGACAGTGCTTATTGCGAGTAGTCTTTTCCCAATAGACAACACTTCCCACGGGACTTCAGCATTAACCATTTTTTAGCCTTTTTGGCGATAGATAGTCTCAATTTCTTTGTCTTCCAGGCAGAACTCAGAACATATATGATTACACTCTGTCGAATTACTACCTCAGCATTTGGTGGCCATCACCACGTGTACATCATCTTTCTCCATGAGAATTCTAAGGGGTTCTCTTTGGGTCTACTACGTTCATATTATCTCTAGTAGATGCTCCATTAAAGAACACCGTATGGAAGATAGAAAATATTAAAAATATAAGTCACTCTTGAGCGTATAAGAGTCCCACTTTTAAATAGTGCAATTTAGCCTCCCAAGGGGATTTATGTGTACGGTGCTTCCATGCATAAATTATAGTTGTCACCCAAGCTTAAGGGATTTTTCTCACCAAGATATTCATGCAAAGATGTTACATTTTGAGAGGTAGTTCAACATGACAAACGTTGATTGTTGCAGTGTCCGATCAGCAGTAAACCAAGTATGTTATGATTTAATGCGCAGTTGTGCTCTTCGCCGAAAGGATCTAGTGCTCAAGTGAAGACTAATATACCATGTGCTCTCCACGTTGAAGACTCTCTATGTGGAAGACGTGCATTTGCGCTAGGTATGACAATTTTTTCCGAATCCGACAGGATCCGATTTTTTTTCCGGGGGGGGTTGAGGATTTAAAAATAGGGACCAGGTAGGGATGAGGATTAAAAGAATTTTTCGATTGATTTCGGGGTCGGATATGGGTATAATACTCCTCGTCCTGGTAAATTCTCGATCCCGATTTACCATACTCATATATTTTTTTATATAGAAATGTAGACCTCTATTTGTAATATATTTTGTGGCATTAATATTCGTTCTTTGTTGTTTTGTATTATAGACTTCTATTTGTTACTTGTATGTTTTAGTTAGATATATATTCTTTTTTTGTTTTATTGTGTCATTTTTTCTATCTAGTAGTATATTTGTTTTATTGAAACAAGATTTTATTAACACGTCTTGTATATAAAAACAAATTTGAATAAATTTTTTTTAATGCTTATGATGTACATAAATTTTTTTGTTAACGTGGCATGAGACATGGATGGAAAAACCTGAACGAAAGTGTTAAATCCGAACGGGAACGGGGATGGGTAGTACATGCATTGTTTAACGGGAACGGGAATGGGGAGTACATGCATTGTTTAACGGGAACGGAGATGGAAATAAAAAATTAAACCCGAATGGGAATGGGGATTCAAACATTACTCGGAGACGGAGATAGAAGATATAGTCCCCAGCCCCAACCTATCATGTTGCCATCCCTAATTTACGGCAAAGGACTCTCCTTGAATTTCTTTAATGAGCACACCAAAGAAAGAGGCCCTAACCCTTTTAAGAAGCCCAACCCAAGCTAGTTAGCACTAATCTGAAATGTCCACCACAGATCCAACGGTGTGAAAGAGTGGAAGAAATCCCAAATTGCCCAAAAGTACGTTGGACCGGCATATCGCCAACGATATGCTTATAATGTGCACAAATTTGTACAAAAAAACTGTTGAAAATTTCTTACAATATCTGGTACATCGTTGATATATAGATTTTTTTTGGCTCCAATACACGGTCACGCCACAAATGCCATCTTCACTGACGCTCCAGGCTATCATATACCTCAAAAACTAGACCGTGTTTCCAACAATTGGCATTAAGAGAGAGCAATTCGTTCGAGACTCCACGTGTTTTCTACTTTTTTTATGAATTCTTCTTATTCCACATATATATATATATATATATATATATATATATATATATATATATATATATATATATATATGTGACTTCTATTTCTAAGAGAAAAACATTTCTATCATCTCTAAGTGGTTAGAGTAAAACATATCTTACAAAGGGTTGCGGATTCAACCAAACTAAAAAGCACATTTAATTCTCTGTGAAAAAATAATGTTAAGTAGTGCGATAGAGGTGCTGTGCATGTGCAGGTGCTAGCCTTCAGACCGAGATGTGTGGAACCTTTGGACCGAATTTATATACATTCGGACCAATATATATATATATATATATATATATATATAAGATAATTTTATAAATTAAAGACGAGAGTATCAAAATGGAAGTAGGTTTCATATGCCCACCATCCTAGCCACCACCCACCCACACACTGACCGATCGAACAAGCTCCAGCGTATTCAACTACGTACGTGAGCGTTTATTCAATCCTTTGGTTACATGGTCAGAAAAACAAGCTCCAGCGTATTCAACTACGTACGTGAGCGTTTATTCAATCCTTTGGTTACATGGTCAGAAAAAGGAGTCCAACCACATACATCACAAGAGTGCGACTCCACTTCGACGATGGCAAGGCGACATTTTCGTTGGAGATGTCAGCCATGCACAACCCTTCTATAAGCACGGACGACTCCTTTGCTCTCATCTAGGGTTTATATATATATATATATATATATATATATAATTCTTTTTGATTTTGTGTACAATTTTCCAGTGTTTCATAAATTCGTGTCGGTGCAACAAAGATCATAGCTTGTTTTCCTTGGGAGCCATTTGATTCCTCCCATCTACTGGGGTATCCAAGCCTGATGTTTGTTTTCTATGCATGTTGCAACGGGGGATTCAAAAGCCCAATTACAATTTTACAACTTTAACACAAATTTGTATGGCATTGCCTGGCTGGTACATAAGCCAATAGAACCCCGCAATGCATACTAACTCTTTAACATTACAATAGTATGGCATTGCCTAGCTGATACATAGACAAGATAATACACATCATCAAATATTCTGTTAAATTGGGCGATGACGGATAATGAGCAAATGGGAAAACTGCACAAGATGATCAGGAACACCCCAGGCATCTCTTTACTGGGCCAAGTAGGTTCACGAAGCCTGGTGATGGCTCTTGCGGAACCTCATCTGGTGGTACACGGCGTGGAAGGTGCTTAAAAAATGCTTTTACTGCTCCGTTCACCCCATCCTCACATTCCATTGCCTTGGCCAGCTCAACAGCTTGTTCCTTCACCTATGAAGTCACAGAAGAAAAGAAAAAATCCACTTATCTTGGCAATTATGGGAGTAGCGGTTATGAGGTATTTTTAGAATACCAGTTATGAACGGTTATGAAAGGTCCGGTTTTGAGTGGTTTGAATGGCTTTTACAAGAATAAATGAAATAAAATTAATAAAATTGTTCAAAACCCACCGATTTGGGGTGTTTATAAAGCCACCCAAAATTACATTACACCGGTTTTGGAAGATTTTTGAGCCGACCAAAACCAGTGCCTCATAAAAATTACCAAGCAGTGATTTTCATAAACAATCGGTTCAAAAACACCTCGATGAAAATACCGTTACCAAACAGACCATTAGGTTCCCTTTCAGGTAAACAATCTTACTTCTAACTAATCTACAATGGTCACTACCAAAAACCTATGAAAAATAGTAAATAAAATAGTGAATAATCTGATCGCCATACGGATCATATGAAAAATAACACCGTTCTAAAAGACGTCTGTCTAGGCCACCTAGGCGCTAGGCGGTTGGTGTCCGTCCGTTGTCCGCCTATGCATGTTATGGAATTTCATGGACTTTTTATGCAATTTTTATTAGGTTTTTTAAAAAAAAAATTATATCTTTTGAACCGCCTATATCTAGACAGCTGCCTAGGCGGACTAGGCACTAGGCGGCGGGTACCCGTCCGACTAGCGCTCAGCGCTTTTCACAACCTTGAAAAATAGTGAATAAAACAAAATATGTTACCACTCATGGTTTTTCCGATTTAGGTTCCACGTATAATCCATGTCTCATCTGCGTTTTCTGTTCTTATAAGTTATCTAGTCTCTATTATCTGTAACACCATGAACAATTAGGTCTTTCTTAAAACAAGTGATGGCCCCAGTTCTTGTGCGCTTGCACCACCTTAACATAAAGGAAGGTTTCCATTTGTTTTGTTTGGACTTTTTTGGATAGGTAGCCAAGTGCTTACTTTTTCCTATATCTAAAAATATTTCGGGTGTCGATGCAAAAGAGGAGCATTGGTATTAAGAAAAGTGGATCCCCTTTTCTAAAAGGGTACATGACTTTGCCACCTCTAGAGACAAAAGTTCATCTAACCATCTGATAGCATTTGAAATAAGGTCATTCATATGTGCTTCCATATGTAACATGGGGAAAGAGGATGAAACAGGTTAATATTCTTAGGTTATGAGGTATAATGTCAAAATGTATCAAGAAAACAACAAAAGAGATTATAACAGTTTTTAAAAAGAATGGTTAGTCTTCGGAAGAAAAAGGTGATGATGGAACGATGGAGTCCAAAAGGAAATTAAGACAAGAATTTCTTGTAAAGATTGACGAAGTGTAGAAATAAATAAAACTTTTAGAGATCTAACTAGCAAAGAATGAATCTAAGAAAAACTTCATGAAGCTAAATCTAAAGGCTACTGTTATGCCTTAAAACTAAGAGTAGAAAAATGAGGAACAAAGACCAAAATAATATTAAATGTATTGCGAGGGAAGATTAAAAATCATTAGTAAGAGAATAATATTAAGGAGAGATGGAGGATTTATCTTCACAAGTTATTTAACGATAGCAACCTAGGGAAAAAAAATAACTTGGATGCAAAGTTAGTTCAGGATAAGTCATTTTTTTTATTGTCGTAAAATTAATTTTCCTAAATTTAGGGATGCTTTAAAAAAAATTAAAATAAATAAATAAATAAGTGGCAGGATCTGCTAACATTCTTATTGAGGTTTGAAAACTTTTAGGTGAGAAAGGATTGATCTTGCTTACTAATTTATTCAACAAAATCCTAAGGTTTAAGAGGACTATATAAATAGAATAGTACTATAGAACCCATATATAAAAATACAGGAGATAAATGGAGTTGTAATAAGTATTAAGGAACTAAGCTTATGAGTCATATTATGAAACTATGAGAGAGTAATTTAAAAATTAAGAAAATTACTAGAATTTTGGAAAATTAGATTTGTGAGAGCTATTATGGAAGCAATTTATTTATTAAGAAAACTAGAGAGAAAAAGATTTACATGTGGGTTTTATTGATTGTGATAAGAGTTTATAGGGAAATAATGTGGTGGATTTGGAGAAAGAATGGGTTAAATTACCTTAATGCCACTCCAACTTTAGCTCAGACGTTTTTGGCACATTAACTTCGCACTGCTCGATTTTGGCCCCCGACTTCATAAATTGCTCTTTTGAAGCACATTTTGTGGATTTTGAAGCACGTCGAAACCACTTCAAAAGCATATCTTGCAGTACAAGAGTGCAACTTAAATAATTGTATTGTCATATATTCTTTTGAAGTGGTCCCGATGTACTTCAAAATTGACGAAATGTGCTTCCAAAGAGCAATTTATAAAAGTTTAGGGGGGGGGGGGGTGTTGCCAAAATCGAACAATGAAAGTTAAGGTGACAAAAACGTCTGGGCGCTATAGTTGGGGTATCATTACGATAATTTAGCAGAAAAACAAATGTCCAGTAGCTAGATTGAGACAACTCGGGATATGTACAATGAAGTTATGACAATGGTAGGAACCATTGACGGAGAAATTTAGGAAGATAATGTGGTGGATTTGGAGATCAACAAGTATCGAGTAGCTAGATCGAGACAACTAGGGATATGTACAATAAAGTTATGACAATGGTTGGAACCATTGGCGGAGAAATTGGCTGACATCAAGATCAAAATCAAATCCTTACCTTTTTTTTGCACAACTATGGATGAAACTATTAGACGTATTAAGTAGGAGGTTTCATGGTATACACGTTGCCGACCATATATGTTGGTTGATGACACTAGATAAGAGTTGGATGCTAAAATATAATTTGGAGAGGATCTTTAGAATCTATGGATTTTAAAATTACTAGGACGGAAGAAAAGCATCTGAAATATAACTTCAATCATAAGACAAAGAGACGAGGGAAAATAAATAGATGGTCAAGTGATTCCTGTGAGTACTAAATTTTTGGTATTTATAATCAATCATCCATTATGATGGAGAGACTAAGAAAGATATAGTGCGTAGAATTAAAATGAGTATTTCAGGAGTACCTTGTGTATTGCATGATACATTTGAAGTTAAAAAGAAAGTTCTATAAGTTTGTTATAAGAAAGGTGCTTTATGGATTAAAGTATTGGATAATAGAGAAATATGTTCAGAAAATTATCATAGCTGAAACAAAAATGTTAGATGGATGGGTGGCAATATGTAAAAGATACCATAAAAAATGAGTGTGCTCGTCGTAGTAAGTTGGAGGTTTGGAATTTTGGATATGTGCATGCTCCAGTAAAGAGGAGAGGCGCGATAAGATAGTAATTAAAGGAGCCTCTTGGATAAGAGGTAGGCTTAAACGAACATGGATTTAAGTTATAAAGAAGGATAGGGTGATGACACATGACCAGGCCCTTGACAGAGTTGAATGGAAGAAAAGCATTCAAACAGCTAACCCCAAAAAACTTGGGACATAGGCTTACAGAGTTGAATGGAAGAAAAGCACTCAAACAGCTAACCCCCAAAACTTGGGATATAGGCTTTGTTGTTCGTGTTGTCTATGTAATCACTTCCATCACTCTGATTTTTTATATTCAAGAATCAAGCCCTTCATATGTGATCACTTGCAGTCTCTTTTTCTACAGCACTAGACCTTTGAAAATATGAGCATGGGGCTTCGACGAGGATAATGGTGGGTGTCTAAGAGTGAGGAAGAAGGAAAGAACCATGAACAATTAATTACCTTTGGGTCCAGCATATATTTTATTGCATCCACTAGCTTTGGCAATGTAAACTGATCCACAGGTATTGGATGGGGTCCTACTCCTCTTGCATGCACTCGGTCTCCCCAAAATGGTTGATCCCCAAAAAAGGGTACAACTGTAGTTGGACACTACACCAAAAACCAGCCAGTGACATTGTTAATTGATACTCAACTTCAATAACTCAAAATGTGGACAAAAGGAAAGCTATCAGAGACCGCAGCTTTAAGGCCAGCAGCTGTCGTTCCAGCACCACCATGATGCACCTGAAAGAACAACCAAGTGAGTCAAGCAACAGTTCAATCTTCAGTTTCAACAATCAGCCAAATTTATAAGGGTAGGGTACTTCAAGAATAGTCATATCGTAACTTTGCATAAAAATGTCGCAATCATTCAAGTGTAAGCATCCAACTAATCCTTTATAATCAAATCTTGCATAGACAAGTGCCATCTGGCCTCTGACTTGATAGAAAGCTGATTGTATGCAAGTGAGAAACCACCCACCTATAACATCCAAAGCGAACCTCGATGGCAGCACACTGGGTCTCATGTACATTATGAGCAAGAAAATTTACAATAGAAGATGAGCAAAGAAGGTAAATAGCAAAATATTAGGAAATCTTCAAGAAATATCTATAAGATTAACAATGGCTGGGTGCATGTAATTGGCTCAAACATCTGCTAAGCCACAGAATTTTTTTGCAGATGAACAGGATGGCAATGATGGCAATTAGCTAGACATATTAAACAAGCTGTTTGGAGAAGGTGCTAATTTCAGATCAAACAAGGCCAACTTATAGTCAACAGCATGATAAGTATTGCCTACACAAAGGTTCCTTTATACTTTAATAGTTCATAATTGTCTATGCGGGTGTACATTAAGAGAGAATTATTATTGAGCTGTAAATTGAGCTCACTTTTGAGCTGACAGAACAATAGCATCTAAGAAGGATGGATACCTATATCTAGGTGCCATACAAATGTCTAACATGCCTTGGACAACCAACAAGCCTCAAATACACTTCTAAGTTGTAACATTTGTCAGAAACATGGAACTTTACACCAAGAATAAAACAGGACGAAATTGATCATGGCAGGGCTTTGAGTGGCCAATTTTTCAGCTTTGTTTCAAGCCAATTCAAAAAACTTAGGGTTTTTTATTGAGAAATTTTGACTTACCCTCCACTATTTTTACCCATATTCAGGGTGCACCCTACTGTTTTACATTAATGTACAAAACCCTCCACTTTTGACGGAAACCGTCTCTTCCTGACGGTCAATTGCTTTGACCAATTTTTTGGGACCAAAATGCCCCTCCCACTCACGCCCCTCCCCGCCACCTTCCTGCCCCCTCGCCGCTGCTATTGCTGCGTGGGAAGGGAAGGGCGCGGTGGCGGAGAGGGGGGCGGGGAGCGACAGCAGCCTGCTGGCGGGGGGCGGTGTGGTTGGGGGGGGAGGGGAGGGGGGTGAGTGGAAGGGACATTTTAGTCAAAAACAATTGGTCAAAGAAGTTGACCGTCAGGAAGAGACGATTTCCGTCAAAGTGGGGGATCTTGTACATTAATGTAAAACAGTGTGATACATCTTGAATATAGGTAAAAAAAAAAAGTGGAGGGTAAGTCAAAATTTCTCTTTTTTATTCACACGTCCATAACATCCACACATTACCTAGTCATTTAGTACTCATTGGTAATCCCAATGAGTAATCCCCATGGAGGCAAGCCATTGAATTTTAAGCAAATATCAGATCAATGAATCCTGTAGAGACCTTGAGAGTTCCTTTAACAAATAGTTTGAAAATCTTTTTCTCTACAAAGAGGGGAGAAATAGTTCAAATACGAGAGTGAGTAACATAATATTACATAACATTAAGCCACACAAAATACATATCGATAAGATAACACACATGATGCAGAGCCATTGTCTTAAAAGTAAATTGAAGCATAGGTAAATGTACAAAGACGGAATGCTATTTATGACATAAATTAACATTAAAAGCAAGCAACAAAGGAGTATTACCACTGCCTTGCACTGCAAGAATAACCAATCATGGGGAACATTGTCCAACAGATATACTGATTCCTTAGGTTCTGCCACTGGTAGAACAATTTATTAACAGAAAATTTGGTAGACATTAAACAAAACATTTGGAAAATCAAAAAAAGTTGTCAATAGATTGGTAATCAGGACCCACATACTTACAATTTCCAAGGCCACCCCATCCTTTGTTAATGATGCCTCTCTGTCCTGTGATGTCCAGAGCATCCACAATAATTTGAGTCATTTTTGCTGGTTCTTGAACAGGCTTTTAATTTCATAGAAGTATAACAGTACAGGTATCAGATTACAATATAAAGAAAGTATCAATATAATTAATCTAGAAAATTACTGACAAATCAAACTCACAAGGCTTCCAAATCCAATATAAATTGGCCTTTCACCAGCTTCAATCCATCTCACAAGCTCCTCTGGAGGCTGATAGTTCGATGCAAGGTCAAGGAAGCAAAATCCAACAACATCAATTTTAGGTCCCCAGTCTACAAACAAAATGATAATAATAAAAATATTATAATTGCATTAGGAATTGAATATCCTGAAAAGGTGATAGCATAAAACTCATCCTCGCAGATCACTTTGCATGGAGACCTTACGAAAACAAACGAACATAGCAAGCTATATAGAATTAATGAAAATTTAAGCTGAACATCAAGTGAACATCGAGTTAAACCAAATTTGTAGAAAACAAACTCAAGTCATCATGCATTTTTAATTGGACATTGATCAGATAAACTAAGAAACTATTCAGACTTCTCTTAAGAGTTGTACTGCCTGCTAAATGCTGGTTTCCTTAAAGTGCAGTACCTATTAAGTGGATTATCTTCGTAGTTCAATTTCGATGATAATAAAAACACCCCTCTTGGTCATAACACATGAACAAGGTCTTACCTTTAGGTTTGGGAACTAGATGAGGGCTCCAAATATACCCATGAGGCACATCTGATGCAGACGACCCCTGGGAACCACTTAGATAGGTGACTGGTCGCAGCTTCAGCTTTTTCTTTCTGTACTCGTTTATCATGTCCCGTATTCCAAGCCAAATCATAGAATCAACTATTTGATATGAAAGCTGCAAAAAGAATTCAAGAGAAGACCAGATAGGAACCAAAGTAGTGTTCTATGAGGAAGGAGTGACCAAACAAATGGGATTAAAATTCATCATAGTACTGGAATACAGGCAAACTCAAATTACTAGCCACAAAGAAATTCGTTGAAGCCGGAAATTGATATATTGAAGCTAAAGCAACAGTTAAAAAGGCTTCCAATGTGATATCTGACAAATTTAGTTAAAGAATGCCACAAACATAGTTAAAATCCATGTGAAAAAAATTGCACGTGATGCAGGACAGCCACGAATCTGAACTGGATATAGTTTTGGAAGAAAAAAGTAGAAAACAAAAACCAAGATATGGGTATTATAGATATTAGAGTTGAAACTTGGGGGAAATATAGATATATTGATTAAGGGGGTTGTTTTAGGGTTTTCTAAAAATACAAAGGGTTGTTGGGCAGAATTGTAAAAATGAGCTTTGCGTATAGTGAAGTTTTGGAGATGGAGAGGAGAAGGAAAAAAAGTAGGAGAAGAGAAAATATGAAAGGAGATTGCAAGGACCTTGAACCCTAGGTTGCATCTCATATCTATTTATATTGATATGCAATACACCCACAACTACTATTATACCCTCATATGATAAATAACAAAATAAAATAACTCTAACACCCTCCCTCAAGCAGGAGATATAGATCAGACATGCCCAGCTTGCTACATAAATCAGAAAATGGACCACGAGCAAGTGGTTTGGTGAGGATATCATCTAATTGATCATCTGACCGAACATAAGAAGTGACAATATGTTTCTTTAGCAACAAATCACGAACAAAATGACAATCTACCTCGATATGCTTCGTGTGCTCATGAAACACCGGATTACTTGCGATAAACATTGCCGACTGATTATTACAATACATCTCCATCGGAATAGGAATCATAATTCTCATTTCATGAAGAAGAGACTGCACCCACATCATCTCAGAAGTTGTATGAGCCATCGCACGGTACTCGGCCTCTGCACTATAACGAGCCACAACATTCTGCTTCTTACTACGTCACATGACAATATTGCCACCCACAAACATACAATAGCCAGAAGTAGACCTATTACTGCGACTGCCTGTCCCATCAGCATCACTGAACCCAGTCACCGTAAGCAACTGGGAAGGTTTGTACAACAAACCCTTTCCAGGTGCACCCTTCAAGTATCGAAGAATGCGAGAGATAGCCTCACAATGTGGTTGCCGAGGGGCATACATAAACTGACTAACTGCTCCAACTACATATGATGTCTGGTCGAGTAACAGTAAGATATATAAGTTTGCCAACCAAACGTCTATAATATCCAACATCCTCAAATAACTCTCCCCTGTCAACATCAAGCTTGTCATGATAATCCATAGGAGTCTCAACTGGCCGACACTCCAACATTCCAGTCTCGGAGAGCAAGTCTAGAACATACTTGCGTTGTGACAGATACACACCCTTCTTAGATCGAGCAACCTCGATTCCAAAAAAATATCGAAGAAGACCCAAATTCTTAGTATGAAACTGACGACTAAGGTAGACCTTCAAGTCCACAATCCCAGCATGATCACTCCCAGATATAATGATATCATCAACATAAACAATCAACACGATAATACCTGCTGAGAAAGAATGACAAAATACTGAATGATCTGATATGGTGCGCCGAAAATCACACTGAATGAGAACTGAACTGAGCTTGTCAAACCAAGCACGAGGTGATTGTTTCAGTCCATATAATGCTTTCCTCAATCGACATACGCGTTTTTCATTTCCTGCTACAACATATCCCGGTGGTTGATCCATATAAACCTCCTCATGTAAATCAACATACAAGAAAGCATTCTTTATGTCCAGCTGATATATAGGCCATTGGTGATTAACCGACACAGAAATAAGAATCCGAACTGAATTCAGCCGAGCCGCTGGAAAGAAAGTCTCTATATAATCCATACCATATGTCTGAGTATACCCTTCGACAACCAACCGTACCTTGAGGCGCTCAACAGACCATCGGGATGATACTTAACAGTGTACGTCCATCTACAACCCACTGTCTGCTTTCCAACAGGAAGTGATGTAAGCTCCCGAGTCTGATTTTGATGTAAAGCATACATCTCCTCATCCATTTCACTTGACATAGCCTGCTTGTAAGTTTTGGAATGAAAATAGAAGACAATGAAACAGCAAATGCATGAAAAGATAATAAAGCACGGTATAATAAAAGATAGTTAGAAATGAGATGTTTATTCTTTGTGGTACAACGGCGTTTTCTTTTTCTGAGAGCAATAGGAAGATCATATGGATCTGTGGTGATGGGAGCAGAAACCTCGGGCACGGAAGCTGATTGGTTGAGGGTGAATTCTGCAGAACCACTGTTTGTCCTTAGATTTCTGATAAACCTGTAAATGGGGAATGGAGACAGAAATTGATTCAGGAATGACAGGAAGTGATATGGAAGATATCAAATCTGTTGTAAAAGGAATACAACGGTCTCCTAAAGGAAAGAAAGGGGTAGACTCAAAGAATGTAACATCTGCACTGACATAATATTTGCGTGACTGTGGACTGTAACAACGATAACCTTTTTGAGCACGGGGATAACCAAAAAAGACACTTCAGAGATCTAGGAGCCAACTTATCTCAAATAGGTTCCAAGTTATGAATAAAAACGACACATCCAAACACTCGAGGAGGTAAGAAAAAAGGTGCGACATCTGTATGTAATATGGTAAATGAAACTTTGTTATTTAATACAGATGATGGCATGCGATTAATTAGATAACATGCAATAAGAACGACATATACCCAATACTGTTTAGGGACATGCATATTGAACATGAGAGTTCAAGCCACATCTAAAATGTGTCGATGTTTGCGTTCGGCTATACCATTTTGTTGAGAGGTGTGGACACAACTGGTTTGATGAATCATACCACGATCAACACAGAAACTGTTCACGGAAGATTGAGTATAGTCCAAAACATTATCAGAACGCGGAATTTTGATACGTTTATCAAACTGAACATAGACTTCATTATAAAAGACAGATAACACATTTGGAAACTCAGATCTTTCTTTCATTAAATAACACCAAGTCATTCTGGAATAATCATTAATAAAAATAATAAAATACTGAAATCATTTCGGACTTTTGACTCTAGACGGACCCCATATATCAAAATGAACAAGATAAAAAGACTAATTGACGACTCTCACTACAACAAGGGAAGGAACTACGGTGATGCTTGCCTAACTAACAAGTCTCACATTCAAGACTAGAAACATGACTCAAACAAGGAACAACTTGACGCAACTTAGCCAAAGACGGATGTCCTAAACGATAATATCACTGCAACAGAGAAGTAGAAACATAAGTGAAGACCTTTCCAGGTAGATCCAAGTAGTACAATCTATCTTTTTTATGCTCCGAATCAATTATCTTCTTCGTCCTGAGGTCCTGAAAAATACACGAATTGGAAGAAAATATCACAGAACATTGAAGAGATTTGGTCAACTGGCTCACAGATAACAAATTAAATAGAAAATTAGGCACATAATGAATCAAATAATGATAGTAATTGAGTAGGGTGAATGACACATTTTCCAAACACAGGACGAGTAGACCCATCAGCCAAGATAATATTATGTTTTATGGAACTGCGATTATGAAAGAAAGATGTTATACCTATATGTGCCATGGTTGCAGTAGGTTGGGAGGTAGTACTAGCAAGCGCGTTCAACTTCTGGAGGATCTGTTCAAATGGAGATGAGGTATCGGACGTTGAAGTCTGATTAAAACCCAAAGTATCATCTCTGGGAGCAGAAATGGTGACCTGGGACTGCATATTTTTATCATGCACTTGATGTGCATATTCTGGTTTGCCCACTTGTCACAACAATAATCTTCCACATGACCGAGCATTCCACAATAGTTACACTTTTATGGTTGACCACGGTCACCACGGCCTCCTCCTCGACCAAAACTACGACCATCATCTCTACCGCCACGTCCACTACCACGTCCACCACCACGACCAACGACACTAGAAACTAGAGCAGAAGAGTCAGTACTCAGTACCACAGAATTCTGTCCCAGAAAGGAACGATTGAGACGGAAGAAAGTATCTGACACCGTAGGTAACTGCTCTCCAGTAATGATTTGAGCTTTATAAGGTTCGAGTGCAGAATCCAAGCCGGCTAGGATAAGTGAAACATGAAACTCTTTCTTCTGTCTCTGAGCTTCCTTCAAATCAGTAGTAACATGATATCGAAGCAGTTCCTCCCACAAAGCATTCTTTGAAGCCAGATATTCATTCACAGACTTCCCATTTTGTTTTGTATTAAACAATAACCCGTACAACTCATAGATACGGACAACGTTTCGCTTCTGCGAATATGATTCTTCCAGAGATGCCCAAATCTGTTTGCTTGATTCACACCACTGAACATTAGCAGCGATATGCGGTTCCATACTATGCCACAACCACGACATAACGTATGCATCTGCACTCATCCAATCTTCATACTCAGCGGAAGTTTCAGGCAGAGGGTTCTTCCGTCAAAAACTTCAACTTCTTCTTCGTCCTTAACACCACTTTAGTAGACTTGGACCAGGCAAGGTAGTTCGCACCATTGAGTTTCACCGCTGGAATAGACTTTCCCCTCTGCTCTGAAGCAGGACGGACTTTCAAGTCAAGCGGAACTCTCTCTTTATTTAAATAAGTTGAACCCAATTCATCATTATGAATAACAGTAAAAGGAGAACCACCTCCGCTACCACCACTACTATTAACCTCGCTAGAAGATTCGGTCACCACCATACTTGTAGATGCAACAGAAAGACGAGGTCTTTGAAACCCTAGATCTCACAACGAACCTCAATCGACGACAAACAACCAACGAAGATCTATAGAAACCCTAGATCTCATAAACGAACCACGAACGACTACGAACAACGAACGAACGAACGGCGAATCATAAAAAGTAGACGAAAACCAGCCAAAAAAAGTAGAAGAGAAGGAATATGAGAAAGGAGATTTATCAAGTGAAGTTTGGAGATGTACAGTACTTTCAAATATATGCTCTAATACCAAGTGAAGTTTGGAGATGGAGAGGAGAAGGAAAAAAAGTAGGAGAAGAGAATATGTGAAAGTTGATTGCAAGGGCCTTGAACCCTAGGTTGCATCTCATGTCCATTTATATTGATATACAATACACCCACAATTACTATTATACCCTCATATGATAAATAACAAAATAAAATAACTATAACAGGTATGAAACAAAGCAATTTTACTCGAAACCTAGGATTTATCTTTATGATTGGCAATTGATATGAGTAGGCAAGGTATGGGTTGTTTGGGGGTATTTTCAAAAAAATTATGGGAACTTTTGTAATGCTGAATAGTAAAAAAAAAGGATCAGATTTCAATAAGGAAAATAACAATCATGCAAGATTTTGACGTAAAGAAAGAAGAAGAGAAAAAATTATGGTTAGGGTTTGGGTGTGGGATTAACATCTAGGATTGGGGTTTGGGCTGCCGACCCTGCACTTCACAAGCAATAATTTCATGAAGTGGTTATAAATCTTCCTGAAAGGCTAATATTTCTGATTTCATAAGATCCTTTTGGTTTTGAGTTGTATGTGAAGTTAATCAATACAGAAGAATTTGATGAAATTCAGTTAAGGTAAAACTAATGATAATTTGAGGATTTCCAATTATTTTGAGACAATTTGACTATAGCCTCCACGGTGTCTTAGAGTGCAAGAAAACAAAAAATTGTTAGCATGAAACAATCTTAAATTGATGCCTAATTGATAAAATGATGCAAACCATCTCATTAAATATTCCATTTTACTACATAAATGGAACCTAATAATTGAATGATTCTCACTCGGTATCCAGCAGGTTGCTTGACACGAGAAAGAGGATGAGGAAATTCACTGGTTGGCCTGCCATGAAGTATTGATGGACGAAGAATCAACAAAACTGAATATATCTAAGTCAATTGCTAGCAAAGAACTTCAAAAGTCTAGATAATATCTCCTATAATCATATGATTCAACATTTAAACTAAAAAAGAAGTGAGATCCAATAAACTGTACAAAGAATAATACTCACGTCCACGGCATTGTGAAAAATATGTGGATTGGTACTTTCATTGCCTCTGCCACATGTGTATGTCCTGAACAAGCATTCGTCCAGGTCAGGACTTGGACTCAAGACTTCCAATTGTGTATAATACAAAAATACTACTAATCCCCTGGATTCAAGAAAAATGAAAATATCAAAACCAACACAGCTTCCCCCGATCAATCAAGAAAACAAAGTGCAGGCAATATTGGTCCCAGATCCAATTTTTACTCCATCAGGTAAATGACTGCACAATTAATTAAAACTCTACATGATCCTCACTTGTGGAGAAGTTAATGCTATGAAATGAAAACCAGGGAAGCGAGTAAATTTAAGAGATTAAAAAAATATCAAAACCATAAAATCACAGAATATAAAACAGTTAAAATTTTCTGTGTACATGACATGAAAGCTGGATAAGATGAGCAAAAAGAAAAATTCATGTTGAGCTACTAGTATAAGACATAAACCTAAGAGCTGAGAATTGTTAAACCAGCATAAGGAAACGTCCAGCTTAAATCAGCTACAGACATCTAAATGTATGGTCTAAGCTTCTAGAAAGAAGCATTTTGCGTATGTTCAAAATTATTAAGGACGTCCAATATTTATAGGTTAATTTTCATTTAAATACCCTCAACTATCACCATATAACGTTTTTTTTACTTTAATACCTTGTACTTTTTTTATCAACTAAATACCCTGAACTCTTTTTTTTTTTACTTAAATGGCCTCACCTATTGCTCTTTTTTCAACTTGGCCATCAGTAAACACAAAAAATATCATAATGCCCCTCACTTATTTTCTCATAGTAAATTAATAATAATACGTTAATAAAAATACTAATAAATTATATTTCATAAATAACAATATCACACTTCAAGTGCAAATTAAGCACACAAAAAAAGAGAGATACATGCTTCAAAATTAAGATTACTCTAATATTTTAATCAAAATATTTTTATATCAAGAAAAATCTATTATTTTGAAAATAACCCTAAAAAGAACCCTAAACCCAACCTTCCCCAAATCCCCAATGTCGGCCTCCTCCTCGTCACCACGTCAATCGCACTCCCCGAGACCTCAACTCCATTGCCCCCACCCCAACCCCCCTGCACGCAGCCCTACAACATCAGTCGCCTTGTTGTACAGCGTACAACAACAGGGGCAGCGGAGGTTGAGGCCGCTTGGTGCGGCCAACAGTGAGAGAAATTAGGGTTAGGTGTCTTTTTATTTGAAAAGTTCTTTTATGCCTATAATGTTTTAGGGGGCAAAATATTTTTAATCAGTCATGTTGTGTGCACATGACTGTTAAATGTAACGGTAGACTAACGAAGGGTTGAACTTGTAAAAACTCAAATAGTTTAGGGTAGTTTAGTTGATTAAAAAAACAGTATGAGGTATTAAAATGAACGAATGTGATAGTTGAGGGTAATTAAGTGGGGAAAAAAAATCCTAGCTAGATATCATATATGATTTGTAAATGCCACTACATATTCCGGTCCATAGGCTCTATATACTGACTAAAACTTGGACTGGTGTTCTCCAAATGAGCAATACAGGTTCAGAGGTTCCCAAGTGGAAGGATCATTGCAATCATTTGGTCAAGGTAACACAGTTTTTTTTGGACAAACCTGATATGACGTATTAGGCTAACCAAGAGTTGTGCTAGTTAAAAACTTAAAAATGATCTACTAGGCGCCAATCTCAATCTCTAGGCAACTTCATGCAAAAAACTAACTTTATGTTTTTGGCCTAAAATTAATTAATTATATCAATTCATTTAAAACAGTACTAGATTAATATGATTAATCAATTTAATGACATACTCTGAAAAACCTTGGTATCTAAAGGTTCTTAATTAGTAGAACGAATCTATGGAAAAATATAAGAAAAAAAAAGATGATACATAATGATGCACGAGAGATACTAAGAGTTAACTATTTTCACTATCATTCATGGTGACATCGTGATGGAGAGATTGAGAATGATATTCTCCATAGAACTAAGGTGGCAAGGTTGAAGTGAAGTAGTGCTTTACGATCACAAGATACCCTTAAACTTGAAAGAAAAATTATATGACAACTATAGAACATATGTGTACACTATGAACCTAAGGGGCTGTTTGGTTGTCCGTAAATGGAAATTTCATGCAACATTTGCTACATGCAATTTGTTGTTGAAAGTGGTATTGCAAATCCATTGTTTAGTTGCATGTGAATGTTAATGAAGATTTTGAAATCCATTGATTGGAATGATGTAATTAGGATGCTAGGCTGCATCATTTGTTGTTGTAAATACAAATCCACTGTTTGGTTGAGATTGAATGAAGACATAATGATATGAAATGGTGTAAGTGGTGTAATAATGTTGTTAAAAATGGTGTGGAACAAATGCCACAATAGTTAAAGGAAATGATGCAACATTTATCTCACCAAATACACCATTTACATCCAACCAAACATGGGAAATGGTGTAAATGATGCAACACTGTTCCATGTAACTCCATTTACAGCCCCAACCAAACACCCTGTAAGTGTTGGATATTTAATAAATAAGTATTAAAAAAAAAGTATAGCTGAAATGGACTAGCATAAGAAATTAGTGTATTCTTGGAATGTTGGAGGTGGTCCCAATTGAGGCAACACTGCAGAAAATAGTCTCAGGTGGCTTGGAAATCTATAATAGAGACTAACAAATTCATTGGTTAGAAGGATCAATAGAGAATTAGTTAAAAGAGTAACTAAACTAGGGGTAAGATTAAACTAACTTGGATAGGAGAACTAACTTGGGTTGAGGTTGCAAAGAAGCATTCGTTTTTGCCCATGTTACTGTGGACATAATTAAAAAGTGAAAAGTAAGAAATCATCCCTAATACACCAAATCTATCGAAAATGCTTATAATGAGAATTGAATATTTGAAATTTTGTTGAACATGGGCCATCCTAACGGAATAGGAAAACAACTCATCATATGTGGCAAAATATCCGTACAAAAATAAAGAAGAAATGTGAAATGTACTCCACTTATTCTTCTTTTTGTTATATAGTTTTAACTTGTCTCCATCCTTCACATCATTATTGATAGTTCCATCTCAAAGGAGACCCCTCCTTATTTGTATACGTCTATACTTTTGTAGTGAATAATTTTTGAATTTTCTTGTCAATGACCCATATTCTGCTGCTTTAGCTGTGTAAGCATCCTAACATTGAGTTCTTACAATAGGTAACATGTTCAGTTAGATGCAAGGAAAAAAGATATAATGGAGTGCGATGATGATGCACACGAAATGTATAAATTACCACTAACCATATGCTGGTGGATTTGCAATTATGGCATCTGCCTTGAAGGGAATACCCGAATCCATATCTGGGTCCTTGCAGGCTGGAAGCAAAGAAAATATGATTTCCTTTATTTGTTTCCGTTGGACAGGTATCTCAGAAGGTGCAGAAGGTAAGAACCCCTTGTTCTTGACCATATCTGTTAAAATCCAAAAGATTTGTGATCAAGTCAATGCCTTGACAAATTAATCATCATGAATATGCACTTGAAAAGAAGAGAGAAGACGAGGTGCCCATACACCCAGCAAGAATTTTTGGGTCTCCTCCTAAAGGATAGAACTCCAGACCAGCAGTTAGTACGAATTCTTTGAAATTAGCATGAGTCGCAAGCCTAACACGATGCCCATAATCCTGCAAGAAAGCTCTTAACATCATTTTCCACAACTTTAACACTTAACTTCTTTAGTAGAATCAATTATTCATAACACCTCAGAGCTCTTTACTACTACTTACACTATATGACTGACTCGTCCCCTTCTTCCTATCTTTTGATACTTGGAATGCAGTAAGCAATGTGTACATGTAGCATCTAATGTTACAAATTGCAATCTAAGTGATGAATGAAGACAGACGGCAAATACGTTTATTTTTTCATTATTATTTTGAGGTCGTTGTAAGTTTGTAACATAAAGGTATCTTTTCCAACTGTAAATAATCTCGGTGAAGCAATAATAAAAATGTGGAAATCTTATCCAAAATTTGAGAAATCCAAAAAAATAAAATAAACGAAAGAAAACATGATCTTAAGTATGTTAGAAAATTTTCCACACATCAAGCATAACTTTCCTGAATGAGTTAATCAAATTCCTAGAGCTATAATATACGGGTTACATATGCTTATTGTTTTAATCTGAACCAACACGTGTGAATATGATAGACGGGTCAAGAAGCAACCTGTATCTATTATTTGAAGGTAGGTGATGATAGATAAAAAAATAAACAAGTACCTTTATGGACAAAGTATAATGTTTCATCGATATGACCCCCTCAAATCTTGCTTTGTTTAACGTCCCCCAAATCTTGTTATTTGGAAGGAGACCCCTCAAGTAATTAAGATTACTTATATTAAAACTAATCTACAAACTCATCAACCCTAACCATCCTCCTCCATCTCCAACACAACCATCAACCCTCCTCAACTGTTGCCAACTTTCACCTCCTCCTTCTCCCATCACCCCCTCCCTCCGTTCCTTAATCCTCAAACCAAGAAACCCAAACTCATCCTCCAACACTTGCATGTCATCCTCCTCCCTTTCTCCCTCATACACCCAGTGATCTCCCTCCTCCCTCTCTCGCCAACCACCTCCTCTCTTGGTCATCTCCCTCCCTACTCTTCTTTAATATCAAACTCAAAAGAATCCTACCAAACCCTAGGGTTAAAAAGGACATTCACCAAGTATGCTTAAGGTTAACTCTCGGGCTATTTAAACTGGAAAGAAATCTAACAGGAGAGCTTACGTTGACATAGACAAAGATTTGAGAGGTATCCTTCCAATAAGTAGATTACAAGCTAAATCAAGAGAGAAGAAATAAAACACAAGAAATGACCCTTCCATTCAGCCTTCCAGACTGGTTGATATCCTTCTGATAGTCTACCAAATATGTCATTTTTCTTTGAAATTTTCCCTTAACTATTAGCCAACTCTTTAACTCCGGCCCAAATATGATTAGAAGGATAGGAATTTAGTCCAAACCCAAAATGCTTATAGGATTCCTGTTCAAATCTTACATAAACCCAACCCATAGACAAGCCTAGTTGGCCTTGGTTGCTTTCTTGAAAAGAGTTGGACTTCTGTAGATTGGAACTATGAAGACATTATGAAATATTATGTTGTACCTTTTGCATTATGATAATCATTAATGCACTTGCAGTATACTAAGAAGTGTTGTTGACTCTGCTGCTATAAATAGATTGATGTAATATGAATCATGATGGTAAAAAATGCAATAAATAATAAATAATCTATGCAAGATAAATTCAATAGATAATTGTATATGGAAAGCAATTTAGGCCAAGTTATGTTGACTTACCTGACAGAACACTTCATCTGCTATCCAGTGTCCAAAGAAGTACCCCAAGCCTTGGTTCAAAATTTTATTTTAATTCGTGTGTGTGTGTGTGTGTGTATATATATATATATATGAGGAGGGATCGGGATCACCGCATTTTTGCATCCCCAAAGCTACCCATGATCACAACAGTTGGATCTTGTTTAAGTCGTATAATATTAACCATTGATTTGAATGGTTCAAATCAATGGTTAAGATTAGATGACTTAAGCAAGATCCATCGGCTGTGATCGTGAAAATTTTAGAGATACATAATAGTGGGGATTCTCTCTCTCTCTCTCTCTCTCTCTCTCTCTCTCTATATATATATATATATATATATAAAAGGTGACATATACAATTTGTCATCTAAAAAAATACGTAATCTCAACCGCACGTCATTTGAAATGAATGATTCAGATTTAAATGCATACCAAACTTACATGCATGGATGTAAAATTTGACATGCATGATAATTAACAGAAGGTTGTATTAATTAGTGGGATATTCAATTTGACATGTATGCTAATTAATATAAATTACCCCAACAAATATGAACCATTCATTTTAATCCCGATCCTATATATATATATATATATATATATATATATATCGTAAGGTAGTTGATGTGGACCAAGGCGGCTGAGTCGGGTGCCTCAAAACAATAGGCAAGCGCCTCATGACCAACCTGCCTAAATCCTAGTTGCCTAGGCGCCAACATTGTTGAGGTGCCTAGGTGGGTGCACCTAAGGCGGAAAGTCGGCCACCTTTTAAAAGCTTGCTATCCAATATTGACCATCAATAACAACGATATTGAATCCCGATCCAATGTCGTCAACACGGCATTTACAACCCTAATTGCAATCCACAAGAGTGGCCACTGTCATAGGCAACACAGCAGTCGCTCAAATGCCAACAAGTTGCGGTAACTGACACAAGCTTTGGTCATATGACCTCTCTGCAAAGATCAATAATATTAACAGACGTGGCATGAGCATAACCTACTTCCCTGGACCAACTGGGTGACAGGTCAACCTAGCCTAGCTTACTACAGCCAACAAAATCAACAGGTCCACAATAAGATATAACTATTATTCCCGTTATATTTGGGTTTAGCCTAAATAGGCCAAACATAACTGGGTCAAAGCAAACACCGACTGAGCTGAGCATTAATTGGTCATTATCCCATACTTTAAATTACCGTGATACGAAGATAACACAAAATAAGCCTCATATTAGTCATCTCAAAGTAAGAATGAATTTTTGTTTCTCAAAAGAAAAGTATGCTCGAGAGATCTTCGAGAAATCCAAGGGGGAGAACTTGAAGCCCTTCAGCACACCAGTTAGTAGTATGAGAGGCAAGGTTAACTAGTGGGTCCTGCGTACTTCAAAAGTTTCATAGAAAACCTTCGCTATTAGACTGCATGATGCATGATATTATTTATTTATGGTGTTTGGTGGGTTTGTTGATATATGGAAACTTCTACTAAGATCATATACAAGCAACAAAGAGAATATTGTGCTACATAAGGGGAACATTAGACTACAGCTTGTTTTATACTTCTAGTGATATACGTACAGTTGTTGGATTCTCTGAAAGTGATTGGATTGGAAGTTCAGATGATCGCAAAGCAGCTCGGGTAACGTAATTTTTCTATGGGAATACTAGTATACTACTTTTACATGGTCATAGAAGAAGTAAGAACTAAGAAGTGGTTGCATTATCTACAACTGAAGCAGAGTACATCATTGCTTCATCGTGTGCCACTCAAGCTATGTGGCTTAGAAGATCGTTTGAAGAGCTTGGACATATCCAAGATGGGCAGATAGAGATCTATTGCGACGACAACTCTGCTATTTCAATTACGAAGAATCTATGTTTCAAAGAAGATGCAAGCACATCGTGTTCGTTATGATTACATTCGGGATTTAGTCATCGCTAAGTTGCTGACATGTACAAAGTCGTTGAAGCAAGAACCATTTATGCTACTAAGAGGATGGCAGGGAATGTGTTCTGAGGAGGAATTGGTTCAAGGGAAAATGTTGAAAATATAAACCAATCCGAATATAATTATATTTATAATTAAAACCTAGTTGGTTAAAATTATATTAGATGTCATAGTTAGATATGAGTTACATTGAATAAGATATGGAATCCTAATTCTATTCTTGTATAGGAAGTAGTCAGTGATCAATCTTACAGTATAGGACTAATATATATGGTCGGTTATTTTCTTATATATGAGAGTTGTCAGAGTTTTAATTTTGTTTTTAAGTAATAAACAATTGAGAGAGAGTGAGAGATCTCAAAGCAGAGAGAGGAGGCATCAAGCTCCTGGTGCTACAATAAAGAGAAATTAGAATATTATATATACTGGTTTTTTATTTTCTTCTCTCTTATCCTTCATCAAATACAATGGTCCTTTAAACCCAGAGTGACCCGACCTAGCTCGATTGACACCCCCAGATTTTAACACCACCAAAGAACTACAAGAACATTCTACAACAATAGAATCAAAGATGCAATGACAACATACATGCCATCTGGTAAGAATTACCTGTAAGCGTTTACCAATAGCAACAAATGGCTGCACGTCTCCTCGTGTACCCACAATAAGAATAACTATTTGTAAAGGAGGTATGTATTGAAGGTCAGTTGACCCTAAAGGTTCGTCATCAACAACTTCAACATGCACATCCTCATATCCAACATCAAATGGGGCAGGCTCAATATTGCTGGGAACTTTAACTTCCACAGTACCGTCATCTTTCACTGTAGCCATTCGATTTAACATTTTAAGCTGCAATGCCAAGAAAATAATAACCAACAACAGCAAAAAAAAAAAAAAAAACCTGCAATCACTCATAGAAATTAAACAAAGATATATACCATTAATTAACAACTTTCTTCAGAAAAATACATGGAAAGAAGCAAGAGTAATCATATAACACGATGGCGAACAAAATGTTTAAGCTATATATTCAATATTCAGAATTAGTCAACACCAACAAAATTGCTTGATCCGAAAATTATCAGTGAGCTATGACAGATATCGAAGAGATAAATGCATAGCAGATTCCAAATTTGTCAGGAAGAAGTGACAAGTTCACACCACTCATGCCTTTAAGAGCTTGTCCCAGGGAGATATGGCAAGAAATGGTGGTTATGCATAGTCATTGTTATACCTCTGAATCATTTAATATCCTTCTTTATATGTCCATAAAGAGGGCCGGATTTGGTGTCCTGGTGGTTATGCGCAGTCATTGTTACACCTCTGAATCATTTAATACCCATTATTTATGTCCATAAACATGGACGGACCTACGTACAGGAATAAATGCTGAAACGTGGGAGCCAACCGATTAAGAACTACCGAAACCCCCTAAAACTGCCGAGACAGATACTCATAGGAATGGTTTGAAACATAAACAAACCAAGTTTTTGAACCTTGTGATATTTAGTAGGAATTTGGAAACTCAAAGTAAGATCATTATAGCAAATTGATGTGGTTTACATTATAACAAATGAACAATTTCCATGTCATAACATTCCTACATTTGGTAACACTTTGAAAATCACCAAAAGCAAATCAAAGTTCCAAATTTTCAATCAAGGTTGTGCTCCATATACAGCTTCCAAACTCACCAGTCTAGATATGATGATAAGATCCTATATGGCTACTTTCTTTGTATATGGTTCGTGTTTGCACTTTGCACATTGAAGAACTCGAGAGAATAAAAAAATGGAAAGAAAGAAAAAAGTAGAAATATGATAACTATTTGCTAAAATAGGGGCATAACACTCTTCCTCATGCATATTTTTATCCAATTTAAAGTTCACAACTTTGTGTCTCCAGATGAATGTCGATACTGACACTGTATGGTGTTGGACATGGATATACAAAACAATTTATAAGTACGAAGAGGTATCCTGCATAGCATAGCTTCAAGGAGAATAATCAGATGTCCGTCTTTTCAAGAACTGCAATATTGTGTGATATATCAGGAACTAGAACTAGAAGAATCTTTCAAGATTCAAGGGTGGAGGAAGAAGAATCTAGATGGTAATCTAAACTTACAGAAAAACTGCAGAAATAAGACTTGATAACAGTAGGACTAACAGAACATCTCGGATAATTATGGAAGGGCATAACCAAAGTTACTCTTGAGATGATCTTGCACTGTATATTTACTCCCTCCACTCAGAAAAGGTAGCTCAATTAGCCCACATCAAAGGATTCTAATGTTCCATATATGTAACATAAATCTTAAAATTTCGAGGGACATTGGTGGCTAGTAACTCATACAACAAGGTATAGTTTCTCTTTTGGGTCTATTACGTTCCATAGGAAATTGCCATAAAAGAATCCAGTCCATAGAAAATAAACATACAAAACAGAAAAAATAAAAACCTTTTTAGTGACTATGAATATGATAATACTACATGCACCAATTGCCATACTCGAGCACTAAACAAAATAAACAAAAAAAAACTAGGGAAAAAGGCCTTCTGTGAACATGTCTACTTTAACCCATTTTTCTTGTAAAAGCAGTTAATAATCTATAGTATTATAGACAGGAACTTGTTACTAGGAAGTAATACTTGAGCAACCAAAATAATTTCATTCAAGTGTATGCTATCATATTAAGGACAAGGATTTGACGGCAAAGTGAAAAGGACAAACCTTCTTTTTGTCAGAAATATTTTCATTAAACAACTGTGACGTGGTGCCAGTTTGTAGATTTTGCCTCCGCCTCTCAGTTTTTGATCTTTCCAGATTTTGTGGCCCAGAGGAAATGCCTGATATTTCAACAATTTGTTTTCCTCCTGGCATAGTATTTGCCCTGGGTAGATTCCTGTCGTTTATAACTGGAAAAAGACCATAAGTAAGGGCACAAAAAACCAGTATTTATACTCTTTGCTTATAAGAAAGCGAATGAAGCCCATTATCATCCCACAGGAGACGTTTCTATGTACAATCAACCAAGCACACAGAGTAACCACAAATTATTATTGTTTTTTTTTTTTTGTTTTTTTTTTTGTTGTTGTTGTTGTTCCTGCTATCATTTTGTTTAGCCAACTTTCTTGCATGAATAAGGCGGCTGTATTTCCTACTAGGAAGCATGGACACTGAAAACCGGTGCCATGTCCATCTTGAATTGCGACGAACGTGTATCTAACACGACACAGACCAAAATACACTGGGATACGTCAATCAACGGCATGTATTGTATCTGACACAAACACTCAAAAATAAACAAACACTTTTTTCGTACAAACATTGAAGAAATTATTATGATTTCTTGTATGTCCCCTACTCTCTTTTTCATAACCTTTTTTAATCCGAGTACGGTTATATTGATTAGAATTTAAATTATTTATTTAATTAAATTAGACCATATTTAAATTACGGCATATTATTATTATTTTGCATTGATGTCAGGGCTCGAACCTTGACCTCCCAAATAACCCACACCATCTACAAACATTGGGCCACCCCAGTGGAAATTGTTATTAAAACATAAACTTTGGAGATGGAATAATCCGATGAAAAAAAAATTCATTCATAATTAAAACAGATAGGAACTTTTTAGTAATTTTCACGTACAAAAATATATTTTTGTTATACATGTCCACACACTTTTTGGTTTCCAAACCAAATCTCAAACACCATATATAAATATATATATATATATATATATATATATATATATATAGTTTATCAAAACTTGGTTTTCTAAATTGGGTTTTCAAAACAAAATACCAAAAGTACCGTTGTTTGTCGACCTAGTGTATTTTGGAGTGTCCATGGTGTGTTTGACAAATCACGTCATGACATGGGTTTTTGGTCGTCGGTGCTTCATAGCCCATTGATTTCTTGTTTCTAAATTGTCTAGACTATATTTTAATTTATACTATGGAAAAAAAAAAAAACCATTCCTAATTTAAAGTACAAGGTTCAAAGTATCGGTATCGGAATCGGTATCGGACCATTCCTATGAGTATCGGGATCGGCGGTATCGGTAGTATCGGCTGTTTCGGATTGGAGTATCGGATTTTTTGGTATCGAAAAGCAAACAACTATTAGTAAATTATTAACATTTTAGAGAATATTTTTTATACATTTATGCATAATTTAAAGTATTTCCAGTATTGTTTCTTAGTATTTTTTATATTGAATGAAATAGTAGTCATCATTGTCGATTGATTTATATGTGATAGGTAAGTTTTCCTCTTTTATATGTTTTTACAACCTTACTATGCTTTTACACCATTTCTAATTGGTCTTTTTAATTCAAATTTTTTTGCCGAATTGACTGGAAAGGAGACCCCTAATGTCGGTATCGGTCAGTATCGGGTATCGGTCGGTATCGGATCGGGACATGTCAAACTGTATCGGTATCGGCCGTATCGGATCGGTATCGGCCGATACTTTAAACTATGATTTAAACCTGTAGGAACTTTGTAGTAATTTTCACATACAAAAAGATATTTTTGTTATACATGTCCAAACACTTTTTGATTTCCGAAACCAAATCTCAAACACCATATATATATATATATATATATATATATATATATATATATATAGTTTATCAAAACTTGGTTTTCTAAATTGGGTTTTCAAAACAAAATACCTCCAAAGTGTATTTTTGAGTGTCCATGGTGTGTGAAAATCACGACATGACCTGGGTTTTTGGCCGTCGGTGCTTCATAGCCCGTTGATTTCCTGTTTCTAGATTGTCTAGACTATATTTAAATTCATAAACTTATTTTAAATAACAAAAACAATATTTCTTTTTTAAATAAAAAATATGCAATATGTATACCCAATTAAGTCGAGATGCAATAATAAAGTAATATGAGTTGACTAGGGTCGACATGGATTTGAGAATCCAAGCATAGAGTGCATTTCGTAATGCAAATGAATGTTTCAAGATACACAAAATGACAGTTATTGGGTCCTGTCTCCTTCTCTGCTTGAACCTAATGAAAGCAACTGTATCTGTACTCTGCCGTGTCCGTGTCATCGCCAATTTGGTCAAGTTTTTGGCGAGGAAGAGAGAAACAAGTGATATAGCTGGATTACAAACTACGAACACCAGAACAACTAGATCGCAACTTAGCAACACTATCATGAATTAGAACCCTAATTTCCATCAAATTTAACTAACACTCCACCAAATCCACTGCATAGAAACCCTAATCTACCGACCGTTACTTAACCTCTATTGATCAAATTTTGTACCGATCGAGAGATCAAGAAGAGGAGAGAGAGTACTGACCGGACGGAGAGGAATCGGAGCTCTCACCGCCGTTGGTTCTCTCCGCGCCGCCGCCGTTGGCCGCCATAAGAGACCGCTTCGAGAACCCTCCGAGATTCGTTACTTCTTTGAGCAAAGAAAGAAAAAAGGAGGAGAAGAGGAGAGGAGAAGAGTATTGGGAACGTTAAAAGGAACGCTCTAGCGCATCTGACCGTCCATCTGGTGGTCACGAATATAATGGACGGCGGGCGGAGACTGGACAAAAACCGTGAGTTTTTTTTTTTTTTTGGAATATTTAGACTTTGGATTCACATAAGATATAAAATTAGTATTTGGATTACCAAAATAATTAGTGACACTTTTGATCTTAAGAGTGTTATCAAAAGTATAACAAAGGTGTCACTAATTATTTTTTATTACACTTTTGAATCCAAATATTAATTATTATTTTTTTAGATTCAAACACAAATTTTATAATACATGTGAGATCTAAAGTCTAAATATTTTATTTTATTTTTCTGTCGGAAGGAAGGATGGGCCCGTGTGAGGACGTTAGGTGTAGAAATAGGTGCGAAATTGAGGTGTGGATCGGTTTGGTACGTTAATGGGTCTAGTCTGGGTCGGATTAAAAATCGGTTGGAATCTTTCCTTTTTTTTACATATATTTTTTGATTTTACATATATATATATATATATATATATATATATATATCATGGCAGAATGATACTTGCAAAAGGTCCAAACTTATCTTGTATAAACAGCAAACTTGAAATAACAGCTCATGACACATTTAAAAAAAAGAAATATTTTAGCAAATATCTCTATTGCAAACATACAAATTAGCATATATTCTCACAAAATAATTAAACTAGTAAATATTTTCATTCCTTTATATAAAATATTTAAAAATTTAAGATATATTTCCATTATTTTAAATTTTTTTACACATAATAGAAATATTTGCTAGTTAAAATTTTTTTTTTTGGATATATGCTAGTTTACATGCACATTTGTTAAAATATTCCTATAAAAAATACCAACATGTGTGGTATATGACACATCTTTAAAAAAAAAAAAAGTGCAAAACGTGTAGTAGTGATTTAGAATCTTTAATGTTAGTTATTAAACAAGCAACCATATTTAAAAATTAGATAATAACTAATTGGCTAAAATGTAAATAATCAAACATCTATACTATTATAAAATGGCTTGAAAAATAATTCAAAATGAACCATTTAAGTTGTATATATATATCCTCGTATAATTAAAAATTAAAAAATTTAACTAATAACTTAATTGTCTTATATTATCTATTTGCATGCACATATATTTATAATAAATTTTAATTAAAATATAAACATACATCTACCAATTCTTAATTAACATATATTCAAATCATATCTAAAATATATTAATTAAAATATATTCAAATTATATCTAAAATATATATTAATTAAATATATTCAAATTAGATTTATATCAAATATGCATTAAAACTATTTTTCAACAATATCACAAGAATACTTTTTTACGTGTAATGTAGGTACACTGGACTAGTATAAAATAACTTAAACAAACTTGATACCATTTAGTTAAGGGTGATTCTATAGGCACTACAAAATTTACTTAGACTAGTCAAAAAAAATTAAATTATTTACAAATTTGCCATCGAAAAATGCTTAGGCCAAATTTTTCTTCTAGGTGACAGTCTTATTTATTTAGGACTGTCAACATTTTTGACAGTCCTACTTATTTAGGACAGTCAACATTGTGACGGTCCTAGAAGAAGAAGTAGCAGCAACAGCAACAGCAGCTGCAACAGCGAGGGGGTAGACGGAGGGTGCGGGCGGCAGCGGCGGGGGTGGGCTGCGGCGACGGCGGACTGGTGCCTTGCGAGCGGTGGCATCAGCAACAGGTCCTCCTCCTCCTCCTCCTCCTCCTCCTCCTCCTACGACGGCTGTGATTAGGGTTCGAATTTGGGTTTGGAAAGGGGGGATTGGATTGTCCTGAGTAAATTTGGGACTGTCATGAATAAAAATTACAAAAATATGGGTTGTCCTGAAGTAATAGGTTGCCTTAAGCAAAAGTTGTAATGCATGTAGAATTACCCTTAGTTAAAACCATATGCACTAACTAACCAAATCGTCATTTAATTATTTTTTATTAATATATATTTTTATATGGGGCAGGATATTGCACAAAGCAATCTCAACCACAATTTTTTTTAAATGTGTGGTTATAAATTATTCCATAAAATTCTTGCCAAGTCAGCATACTTTATAACTACACATTTAAAAAAATATGTGGCTAAAATTGCTTGGTGTAATAAATGGTGCAATAAGCCTTCGTACAATATATATATATATATATATATATATATATATATATATATATATATATATATATATATATATATATGTATATGTATATATATGTATATGTATATATATATATATATATATATATATATATATATATGTATATATATATAACCAACCGGGTTGTTTCATATTATGGAACATTTCTATATTACATGGAAAACGTGTCACGACCCGCACCCGGATATTCGTGCACGAGTACGTGGGTACGCCCAGCCTACGCCGCAGCATCGGCGGTAGAACGTTGTCTGGGTTAATTCTACTATCTAAATATCTCACACAATATATATAAGGTATATGTCAATAATCTCAACTCCAAACGGAGGAACAATATGGTATCTCACAAATGTAACTATACTGTAAACCCCCTGAATTTTCAAAATTTTAGAAGCTGGATTTTACACAATTTTCTGGAATTTTCTGGGATTTTTCTGTAATTTAAAAACAGGGTTTTAATTATTCAATAATTTTTAATTGATATTAAACAGTATTAAAATATTATGAAAATAATATTTTTGGGTGTAAAATAAAAAACCGGACTTAGGGTAATTTTCTGGGATTTTATTGGGCATCAGACCTATTTTTAAAAGCCTAAAAACTAATTTCTAATTAAATTAATTTATTATTATTATTATTATTATTATTATAATTTACTGTTATTTTATATTTTATTTTTAGTTGGGCCCGGCCCGGCCCAGTGGGCCGAGCCCGTTAGGCTGACCCAACCCAGCCCCCTGAGCTTAGCGGGTCGGACGGGTCCGCTCACCCGGAGCCCGCCGCCCGACCCGACCCGCCTACGGTCACCCCTGTCCCCCGACTCCCCCACGACCCGAGAAACCCGCCGCCCGCCGCGAATTCGGCCACCACGACCGCCACGACCCTCCGACCTTTCCGCCACGCCCTATAAGAACCCCCTATCTCCGCCTCCTTTTCCCCCAAAACCCGAGCCCTAGCTCCGCCGCACCTAGCTCCGGCGACCCCGACCGCCCTCTGCACCGCACGCCGCCGCCCAGCCAGCGCCGACCTCCCAGAGCCGCCGTCCACCACCCTCCAGCGTCTCCCCCTCGACAGAACCACTCCTCCTTCCTCCCCTCTTCTTCTCGAACCCGCCGCCGGCCTCCCTGCGAGCCGACCTCGCCGTAGCCGCCGTCCAACGACCCCGCCGGACCCCCAGGGCCTCGCCGACCGTCGGCCAGTCCCCCAGAGCCTCGGACACGGCGGCAGTACGCGGACACAGCTCCGACACAAGATTCGGACACGAACTCGCGTGTCGGACACAGTTCAAAACCCCGGTTTTTCGGGTCCCTTCAGGTACTCATAACTTCCTGCTCGTAACCCCGATTTCGATTCCGTAAATTCCTACGCGAAGCCTGTATGACCCTCTCGGTGCCCGGACAAACTGTTCGAGGCATCGCGGCCTGTGGCGATCGCACACCGCGATCCAAAAACAGGAGAAACCAGACCCTGTTTCACCCCGGAACTGGGTACGCTCCGCCAAACGGGACGACTTGATCACGCGCGGTCTTCACAGATATGTGCGCCTCGTCGATACGGACGTGTGGGATTTCGCGAAAGTCGATTTGGGTGTGCGTGCACACCGGAATCAACGCGTATCCGCGGACATCGCCCCATATCCGTACTTTCTGGAATTTACCCTAACTTTGTGTACACACGTCGGATCGAGACAAAACTTGCGCCATCGGACTCGTAGCGATACGCTGGTCCTGTGGGTCAAGTTTGGTTCGATTCTGAGAACGTTGACGAAATCACGTGTCGTGGGCCCCACAGGCCCCGCCCGACGGGCGATTTTGTGATCGGCTCATCGGAATTCAATTCTGAAAGTTCCGTTGGGTTCGTATCAGCATTTCTGACCTGTGGATACTAAGTTTGGTGAAATTGGAGACCTTTGACCCTGACGCGTTTTTCGGTGCAAAGCGGGCCCACATGTGGACCCCGTCTTGACCCGAAACTGCCGTTTTTGCCCTTGTCTCCAAATTGGACTCAAGGACAGGCGTTTCTAGCTGATTGATATTTTTTGGATCTGATGGTGATATTTGTTTCAGCAACCGGAGTACCGTCTGCAAATCCAACTGAAGTCAGTGCCGAAAATATAGCCGGAACCACAGGCAAGTGTACCTTGCCAAATCCTGCAGCTTGCTACTTATTTTTCTTGACTTGTTTATACATCAGTGGGCAATTAAAGCTTGCCAAATTGCATTAATTCCTGTTATAGAACTTTGCCTGAATTCCTGTTTAAATACATATAAACTTGTTTCAACTGTTAAAACCTAGGACCGAGTGGCGTACTTAGCGTCCGATTACCAGTCGGGTGCCAACTCCGTACGCGGAGTTGTGTAACGTCACATAGAGATGGATTTCGAGACCCGATAATTCTCGTACTTGTCTTATCAAGTACCCCAGAACCCAGGACACTTGACACTATTCATGAGACAGAGTCTTCCTGAGACATTCATGGTGATTCTGTATAGGATACAGGACCGACAGAGATATTTTATAGACAGTATGACTTGTTGCATTAGCTATAATCCCGCTGACATGGACATGAGACGTTATGGTCATGATATGCGTGATTACATTGGGTGGGAAGAGACACACAGGCTACAGGTTGATGTTATATTATGCCGGCGTCTTAAGTCTCACTACGAGCTAGACAACTACATGATATCACTGCTACCGGCTCCCCGACACAGAGCTTGTAGTAGTTTCAGCCTGAGTTCTTGTACTGCTCTCATGTTGCATATCACTTAGCTGGTTATCTAGTTTACCCTATTGCTTATTTATTGCTGCACTGCATCTATTTTGGCTTGTATTTTCTGTACCTTGCTGTCCCCTGAGGACCTGGATCCGGATTATGTCCCCAGGTATAGCCGAAGAGCTCCATCCAGAGATATACCGTACAGGAGCACTTCCAGGAGCTGTACCAGGACCGGAAGACGAGCTCGCACCAGAGGACTTCTCCTGAGCATTGGCCGTATGTAGTCAGTTATTTCTATTTCCAGATGGTTATTTCCTGTCTATTTGTATCTGTTGTACCAGACATATTCTCGGATTGTTTCCCGAGATAAGCTTATTTGATATTGCTCATTTATTTCATTGCATTATTTCTGGCAATTAATCTGTGTTTATTCCGTGGATGAGATTAGTAATACCTGAGACTTGTACTTAGTACTGCTAGACTACAGCTTAAGCATGCCCTGATGGATCCATTAAATTGGGTTGTCCATCGGTGCGTGCTGCTGGCCATTGCTCACGTGCTCAGTCCCTCGATATTTTGGGACTGGGGCGTGACATAATTTTTGTGGTGGCCCATGCAGGTCTTCGACTAAATTGTTCGGTTTCAACTCAGGGACCGAACAGGCCTGCAATAAGATAGGATAAGTTTTTAGGATCTCATCCACTTGCTTGAAACCTTCTTGGTATCCCTATCGACTTCGAATTAATTCCTTGACTTGCATCCTGCATTGATTCCTGTGCGCCTCTTATTGTTTATTTTGGTTGCAGGGTTATGGATTCACGAGGAAACGACGAGACTCCCATAACGTCACCACGAGATGCTGAGGTAACCAACGAAGATGAAGTAACACCAGTAGATGAAGGACAATCAGCTCGACAACATGCCTCGAGAATCCAGCAAGATGACATTCCACCAACGACGCCAGTTACTCCATCAATGCCCGTAATTCCACCAGGACAGGCCATGGACGGAAATCAGCTGTTTCAAATGGTCTATGCAATAATGCAAGCTCAACAAGAGGCTTTGAGTCACAGCCTAATAACTGCACTGGAGCAGGCTAACCTACCAACTCGACGGTCAACAACGGGCTCTATCACCGACTTTCGACAGCTGAAGCCTCGTACATTCTCAGGCAAGGAAGAGCCCACCGAAGTTTATGAGTGGCTCACCAATACTCAACATCAACTAGAAGCAGCTGAGCTTCCAAAGGAACGTTGGATGACTGCCGTCAGAATGCAGTTGACGGATAATGCGCATCACTGGTGGCTATCTGAGGAAGCACGGCTCGGACCAGACCGAGTCACTTGGAAAGAGTTCTCTAGACTCTTTCAAGAGATGTACATTCCAGCTATCGCTCGATCAGAACTTCGGGATAAGTTCAATTATCTCACTCAGGATACTAAGACGGTGGAAGAGTACAACGCGGAGTTCATTCGTCTAAGTCGTTTCGCTCCAACGTTGATCCCGACAGAAGAAGAGAAGGCCGAGAAATTCTTCGACGGACTAAACATTGAGCTACAGAAACTAATTGGATCCGTTGCACCTACTTCGTACTCGGACGTCCTTGCTGCAGCGCGACGCATTGAGCGCGTCATCATGAGAGAGACTAGTCTGAAACGGACTTCCACTTCAGCACTACAAGAAGAAGTTACAAAAAGACCTCACGTACACCAGCCACCGGAAGCATCTCCACAGACAATACCTGTTTGTCCATATTGTCGCAAGCGAGGCCATACTGAAGACGAGTGCAGACGAAAGAAGAGATTATGCATAGTTTGTGGGTCCAGTCAGCATTTATTAAAGGAATGCCCTGAGCGTCGAGACAGAGCACCAAAGGGTAACCAGCAAGCGTTACCAATACCGAGGCCAGTCTATCCAGCATTAGGAGCACCGCAAACGGAAGTTCAAGGAGTCCTACCACCAGCTCCAGCAGGGTATCAGCCGAGGCCACCCTTGATACCCCAAGAACTACTCTTCCAGCAGGCTCAATAACAGAAGAATCGACTGCAAGGACGCGAGCAAGCCCTGACGATGACAGTGGAGAACGCGCAGACTCGTGGAGTAGCCAATGCGCGTAAGTGATTTGTAGTTATCCGTTTCTAGTCTTGTTGTAGCTCGTGCCTACTGGTTCGTGACCTCAGCCCCAACCTAGTAATTTGCAACTTGTTAATAATAACCCGGTTTTCATAAAAGTTATAGTTTTAACTAGATTTTCCTGGAAAGTGTAAACTTTCAATTTTTCAGGGAAACGGTATTTCCCTGAAGCCTCTTGTGATGTGTTTTCAAACGATGCCTGCGACCGTGTCATCTCTGCTGACCGATTATTCTTTGATTGCGAGGACGCAATCCTCTTAAGGGGGGTAGATTGTAAACCCCCTGAATTTTCAAAATTTTAGAAGCTGGATTTTACACAATTTTCTGGAATTTTCTGGGAATTTTCTGTAATTTAAAAACAGGGTTTTAATTATTCAATAATTTTTAATTGATATTAAACAGTATTAAAATATTATGAAAATAATATTTTTGGGTGTAAAATGAAAAACCGGACTTAGGATAATTTTCTGGGATTTTATTGGACATCAGACCTATTTTTAAAAGCCTAAAAACTAATTTCTAATTAAATTAATTTATTATTATTATTATTATTATTATTATTTACTGTTATTTTATATTTTATTTTTAGTTGGGCCCGGCCCGGCCCAGTGGGCCGAGCCCGTTAGGCTGACCCAACCCAGCCCCCTGAGCTTAACGGGTCGGGCGGGTCCGCTCACCCGGAGCCCGCCGCCCGACCCGACCCGCCTACGGTCACCCCTGTCCCCCGACTCCCCCACGACCCGAGAAACCCGCCGCCCGCCGCGAATTCGGCCGCCACGACCGCCACGACCCTCCGACCTTTCCACCACGTCGTCCCGACCTCACCTCCCACCGACGCCCTATAAGAACCCCCTATCTCCGCCTCCTTTTCCCTCAAAACCCGAGCCCTAGCTCCGCCGCACCTAGCTCCGGCGACCCCGACCGCCCTCTGCACCGCACGACGCCGCCCAGCCAGCGCCGACCTCCCAGAGCCGCCGTCCACCACCCTCCAGCGTCTCCCCCTCGACAGAACCACTCCTCCTTCCTCCCCTCTTCTTCTCGAACCCGCCGCCGGCCTCCCTGCGAGCCGACCTCGCCGTAGCCGCCGTCCAACGACCCCGCCGGACCCCCAGGGCCTCGCCGACCGTCGGCCAGTCCCCCAGAGCCTCGGACACGGCCGCAGTACGCGGACACAGCTCCGACACAGGATTCGGACACGAACTCGCGTGTCGGACACAGTTCAAAACCCCAGTTTTTCGGGTCCCTTCAGGTACTCATAACTTCCTGCTCGTAACCCCGATTTCGATTCCGTAAATTCCTACGCGAAGCCTGTATGACCCTCTCGGTGCCCGGACAAACAGTTCGAGGCATCGCGGCCTGTGGCGATCGCACACCACGATCCAAAAATAGGAGAAACCAGACCCTGTTTCACCCCGAAACTGGGTACGCCCCGCCAAACGGGACGACTTGGTCGCGCGCGGTCTTCACAGATACGTGCGACTCGTCGATACGGACGTGTGGGATTTTGCGGAAGTCGATTTGGGTGTGCGTGCACACCGGAATCAACGCGTATCCGCGGACATCGCCCCATATCCGTACTTTCTAGAATTCACCCTAACTTTGTGTACACACGTCGGATCGAGACGAAACTTGCGCCATCGGACTCGTAGCGATACGCTGGTCCTGTGGGTCAAGTTTGGTTCGATTCTGAGAACGTTGACGAAATCGCGTGTCGTGGGCCCCACAAGCCCCGCCCGACGGGCGATTTTGTGATCGGCTCATCGGAATTCAATTCTGAAAGTTCCGTTGGGTTCGTATCAGCGTTTCTGACCTGTGGACACTAAGTTTGGTAAAATTGGAGACCTTTGACCCTGACGCATTTTTCGGTGCAAAGCGGGCCCACATGTGGACCCCGTCTTGACCCAAAACTGCCGTTTTTGCCCTTGTCTCCAAATTGGACTCAAGGACAGGCGTTTCTAGCTGATTGATATTTTCTGGATCTGATGGTGATGTTTGTTTCAGCAACCGGAGTACCGCCTGTAAATCCAACTGAAGTCAGAGCCGAAAACATAGCCGGAACCACAGGCAAGTGTACCTTGCCAAATCCTGCAGCTTGCTACTTATTTTCCTTGACTTGTTTATACATCAGTGGGCAATTAAAGTTTGCCAAATTGCATTAATTTCTGTTATAGAACTTTGCCTGAATTCCTGTTTAAATACATATAAACTTGTTTCAACTGTTAAAACCTAGGATCGAGTGGCGTACTTAGCGTCCGATTACCAGTCGGGTGCCAACTCCGTACGCGGAGTTGTGTAACGTCACATAGAGATGGATTTCGAGACCCGATAATTCTCGTACTTGTCTTATCAAGTACCCCAGAACCCAGGACACTTGACACTATTCATGAGACAGAGTCTTCCTGAGACATTTATGGTGATTCTGTATAGGATACAGGACCGACAGAGATATTTTATAGACAGTATGACTTGTTGCATTAGCTATAATCCCGCTGACATGGACATGAGACGTTATGGTCATGATATGCGTGATTACATTGGGTGGGGAGAGACACACAGGCTACAGGTTGATGTTATATTATGCCGGCGTCTTAAGTCTCACTACGAGCTAGACAACTACATGATATCACTGCTACCGGCTCCCCGACATAGAGCTTGTAGTAGTTTCAGCCTGAGTTCTTGTACTGCTCTCATGTTGTATATCACTTAGCTGGTTATCTAGTTTACCCTATTGCTTATTTATTGCTGCACTGCATCTATTTTGGCTTGTATTTTCTGTACCTTGCTGTCCCCTGAGGACCTGGATCCGGATTATGTCCCCAGGTATAGCCGAAGAGCTCCATCCAGAGATATACCGTACAGGAGCACTTCCAGGAGCTGTACCAGGACCGGAAGACGAGCTCGCACCAGAGGACTTCTCCTGAGCATTGGCCGTATGTAGTCAGTTATTTCTATTTCCAGATGGTTATTTCCTGTCTATTTGTATCTGTTGTACCAGACATATTCTCGAATTGTTTCCCGAGATAAGCTTATTTGATATTGCTCATTTATTTCATTGCATTATTTCTGGCAATTAATCTGTGTTTATTCCGTGGATGAGATTAGTAATACCTGAGACTTGTACTTAGTACTGCTAGACTACAGCTTAAGCATGCCCTGATGGATCCATTAAATTGGGTTGTCCATCGGTGCGTGCTGCTGGCCATTGCTCACGTGCTCAGTCCCTCGACATTTTGGGACTGGGGCGTGACATATACTGAATCACAATACAACTAAGGAAGATAGAGCACAAATGGAATAACGAAGAAAAGAATCAAGATACAATCCACAAGTCTGAAATAATATACATGCCATGAATCTTAATAAAAGTCTAATACAAGTCCACCAAAATAAACTAAATCTCCTCAGGCTCTGGTACTAAGTCCTCCTGGTCTATAGGAGTATCCTTTAATGGAACACCGTCATGTGGTCCGTAGAATGTAGGATACTGATCTATGAGCCAATCATCTGGAAAAATATATCCAGTCAGGATTGGAGCAAAGTACATACCTCTGAAAGCAGTTTTAAA
This sequence comes from Iris macrosiphon, assembly GCA_036927795.1. Classification (NCBI taxonomy): domain Eukaryota; kingdom Viridiplantae; phylum Streptophyta; class Magnoliopsida; order Asparagales; family Iridaceae; genus Iris; species Iris macrosiphon. The sequence goes on from JAYESA010000011.1 coordinate 7,378,047, forward strand.
TACATAATCGAACATATAAAACAGATAATAAAAAAGAATACGAGATAACTAATCAACATAATAAAATGAACTAGAGTGAACATGTAATGTACTGGAATGAAGAACAAGCAATATGCATATCTGCAATAACGAAAATAACTGAAATCTAACTAATGTGCCATGGAATACAAGTTCATTATGTGATCGGTTTAGGTTGAACACGAATACAATAAGGTAACTCGATTACAAGTGTGGTATATAATCGACATGTACACGAATACACTAGGGCTAGATCACATAATCAACTCATACTCCCCCATCCCCAACTAATACAAATTGATCAAATCATGTCATGTTACGAATACGAATATGGGCACACTGAACACGAGCAGTGTGTGTACACGAATATAAGCATACCCTGATACACACGATGAAATACATGTGAAGGAGTATCCGCTGAACACGGTAAGAAATATCTTCTGATAGGATCCATGTAGTACCAGTCCGTGAAACCACTATGTCGGAATCAAGTATACAGTTCTAGAACATGAGATATATACACTATTATGAAATAAAAACTAACAGATAAATGTACTCGCCTGAGGTCCTGAGCAAGGTGTGTCTCTCGATGCCCAAGCTGGTGTCATACAGACCTATATATGGTATATTGCATCAATACAATATTTTAGAATAAAAATAAGTTAAACTGGTTCAATTTCAGGTCATAAAGCCATTTTCTAAGTCAAAACAGTCAAACTAGGTCAACTCTAGGTCAAACTTGGTCAAACTAGCTATTTCTAGGTTGTATGAGTCCAACTCTAGGATATTTGGTCCATACACTATGTAACTAGGCTATACTAGCTATGCTAGGATACTAGGATACAAACAAAATACCGTATCATAGGATACACAAGTTATTAGATATAAAAATACTATAATATATATATACAAGACAATATATATAGTACTCTTAGTCAAACTAATGCTAAGTGGATGCATTGGCTTTGAACCAATGTGGTATCACACCACATACACACCCATCTTGATATACAAGTTCAATACCTTGACTATAAACCAATATATTGACATTACCTTGGTATCACAAGGTAATTCAAATTCTAACATGTAACTAACTACCCATACACCTAACTATATACTAACATGCATTTAAACTTATACAATACTATACTAACTAACATACTAACATACCTCTATATTTAATACCCATACCCAAGATACCTCAACTCTTATTACCTCGGTATCACACAAGGTAATCTATAATATAATACCAACCAATGCTAACTAGTGCTTATCTACATATCTCTCTCTCATATATATATATATATATATATATATATATATATATATATAGCTAGCTAGCTTATCAATATATATACATATAACTAACTAGTTTATCAAGATAACTAACTAGCTCTATCTACTCAGAACTGCACTATCTTGAGCTATAAGTTCAAGGCTAACCTCCCCTTTCTCAAGTGCACATCATGTTAAGTTGCTGCATATGCTACTATGCTAGCTATTGCTGCTACTGTGCCCTGCACTTATTGATGCATTGCTGCTTGCTGTTGTTGCTGCTATTGCTGCACAGTTGCTGCTATTTGCTACTGCAGTTGCTGCTCTTTGTTGCTGCAGTTGCTTGCTCTTTGTTGTTGCAGCTTCTTGCTCTTTTTTGCTGCAACTGCTTGCTCTTCTTTTGCTGATACCAGCAACCCGACCCCCTCTCATTGATACACTGATACTCGACACTCACACACTTGTGAAGCCTGTCCTGCATGGGCCACCACTAAAATGTGTCACGATCCGCACCCGATAGGGGCATGAGTACGCGGATATGTCCAGCCTATGTCGCAGCATCGATGGTAGAATTTTGTCTAGGTCACAATATTATCTAATCAATCTCACACAAATATCCAACTCCATAAGGAGACACAGATATAACAATATAATATGAAATACTCAACCACAAAACTAAAGCACGATAAGATATCGAAAGAATAACTAAAACACAACCACAAAGTCTAAACAACAATATAATATAAACTTCAAACAATAACATCCAAGTCTCAATATATGCCGGAGACAAATCTGGTACCAAAATCTGCAAAAAGGAACTAACTAATATAACTAGTGATTCTGGCTAGACCTTTCGGCAATCACACCTGAGCTACAAGGTCCAAGACTGCAGCTACTCTTCCTGTGGTCCGTAATATGTCGAACACCAGTCCTCTAAGTCGCAGTCTGAACAATATATCCAGTCATAATTGGAGCAAAGTACAACCCAATAGCAGTTTCAAATAATTAAAAAGAACTATAAAACAATAAATAGAGGATGCTATATGCAGTGAGGAAATAATAAACTGATACAATAGAAAATAGAAAAGATAACAGACAATGTAGAGAATAGGGTATAGTCAGTGCATATATAAAACGAAAGAGAAAGGAACTACAATATCATATTCAAGACAATATAATCTATGAAGCTGAATATGAAGAACTGCAACTATTTTAAGTGTTTGAAATACTAGTTTCGATATGTGATCGGCTTGAAAACTTGTACGATAGCTAAATGTCCTGGTTAATCATACGTGAGGTGTATGATTAACACTAACAATATTTTACAATTTACAATAGGAATATGATCATATTTTTTACTAGCATTTTTTCTACCCCGACTAGTACAGTGGATCCAACAATGACACGTTACGATACATGATCAATGTCCAATAATAATACCATGTACAATATCGTGTACGATGTCAATACGATAACCGTTGTAACATCTCATGACTGAAGATCCAAGCTACATACCAGTCCGTGTACCATAGTATCAAGAATCAGATGTAACATTTCTAAGTGTTTGAAATATAAAAATTATCAAATAATGAAAACTATCAGAGAATGTACTCGCCTGAAATCCAGAGTGAAGTATCAATAATATCCGTATCAGTGCCTCAAAGACCTAAATATGGAATATTATGTCAACACAATATTTTGTAGTGATAAAGAAGTATAACTAGTTAATTTTTAAGTCATACTAGGTCAAAATAGTTAAATTATGTCAACTGTAAGTCAAACTAGTCAAACATGGTCAAACTAGTCAATTCTATGTATTACTAGTCTATACCTAGGTTTTTAGGTCCATTCCTTGAAGGTATTAGCTATACTAGCTAATATTACTAAGTATTATATATAACTTATATATACTAGTTAATCATCAAGTATTTATATATATAACTTATGCATGTATACTAGTCATCTATATTACTTATATTACCTTAGTGTATAACTGATACTCTAACATTACCTTAGCTATAACTAAAGCCTATCAATACCTCAATCCACAATAACACACTTTACACTAAAATACAAGGTATTACCTGGTTAATACCATGTAATTGTTATACCTAGACTATTAACTCAAGCCCAATATCATATACAATTATCTACACCCTCATATATCATAGATACACTGATACTCTTTCCATGATACACTAACCTATACTTAACTGACACACTCACTTCCTTTAACAATACCTGAGAAATATCCTACCTGTGCACAGGCACACTTGCCTAACGTTGCTGAACCCCCAAGCGCCAAGTACCTGCAATAATGCATTGCCTACAGGGAACCATCCCCATGCTTGTTGCACCCAAGATCTGCCTCCCTTTTCCCCTTGCTGCCAATAACATGTCTCTCTTGCAGTGACTGCACTCATGCAATGATATGTAGTTCAGTGCAACCTATGTTTCTTCCAATACCTGAACCTAAGTGCAACTATAACACAACAATCAGATACACCCCCGACTCACTATTTACAACAGGACATATGTTACTACAGTTGCTATTTCCCACAACATGTGCACAAGCACCGTCACCCCCCCCCCCCTTGTCAGACCTAAACCTCTGTACTGCCCATACTTTGTAGAATCTGATCTACACACTTGATCCTTCCCTACTCTCTAACCTTGCCACACTTCAAAACATACCTGATACCAGAGTATCAGTCCCCCTTAACCACTTCTCCTTGATCTTGCTGATACTCTTCTTGTCAATGACTGCTGTTGTTACTTCTTCTTATTAATCAGCAACTAATGTTGTTGCTATTGTTGATATTGTTACTGCTCTTGTCGTTCAATATTTGTATTTGGCACTGCAGTGCCTGACCCTCAAATCTAACTCGGAACACAGCTTCACCTTCATTGCAAGTGTGCATTTAGATGTTGTCTACACCTGAATTTTGCTCTACCCAAACCCCCACCTGCTGTTACAGAGCTTCCCTAGGTTTCTACTGACTTGCAACCTGGTACATACAGCCCCCCTTGTCAAGTTGCAGTAGACACTCAACTGCAGAGAAATAGCTCTATAGTGCACTGGTACTACTAATGCAATGAACCCAAGCACACTGCACACTTTCTTCCTCTTCTCCAAATCGTACACTCGCCACACATACATGATTGGCACTTATATACACATACTTGCACTTCTCTTGCCTGACACCAAATTTGTTGTTGTTGGCTTCTCAAACCATGACAGTTGCTTCCAAGTGCAGTATCTGTCCAAACACGAACCCCCCTCCCTTTTAACTGCACACACAACACCTACCTGCTACACCTTATGGGATACCTTGCACCATTTCCCTTCACTGAACACTCAGGTTTCTCTCCCTATCGACTTGATACTGAAACACACAGTCATGATACCAATGCAAACATTTGCACCCGACTGTGTTGCAGTGTATGTGCACTGTACACTGCACACTCAAAAGTTTACTCCCACACACAGTCCATACTTAAAGTGAACACAATACAACACACACCCGTATACACAATACACACACACACACACACACACACCCACCCCTCTATACATATATGTAATACTCATAATATGGATATGGATAGACACAAACACCTACACACAATATCAAACACTTGGTGTGCACCAATGAGATACTTCATGATACACTCAAGATACTCCTTCCAAATATCACCAAACACCACTAAAACTATGAGAACACATCTAAAATAGTCAATAGAGTATAAATAGCACAATAGATATTTCATTAAACACTTTGTGTGCCAAATTCGGAGTTTGTTCCAAATTAGCACAAAACTCAATGTAAAGAGGAAAACCTAGATCTAGCAAAATGAAAGCTTCTAACACATAGATCTAGACATATAGACTCAATTACACCTATGAGAGGGTTCCTATAGATCCAATGGGTGTTCTTAACCATGAATAGAGTGGAAAATAAGAAATTATCTAGGTTTTGAGTGACCTCCTTGAAGAACTCCAAATTTGGACACGAGAAAGACAAAGCGGACACAACTTGGACTCCTCTTCAAGCTTCCTCTAGCAATGCCAAGCTCCTTAGCCTCCTTGGAAAATAAAAATAAGAGGGATGGGATTTGGAGTAAAGAAATTAGGATTTGCTCTTCAAATTTGGGGATGAACTAAATAGAAATAAATGGAGGCTATTCATGAATAAAGAGATTTATATAGACTCTCTATTAGGATTAGGGTTAGGTTGAGGAATGTTTGAAATGACACAAGTGCCCCTCTCATTCCTTTATGAATACGATCTAACTAAACCATAGGAGTAATATTCTATTCTTGAGTATAAATAGGTTAAATAGATTTAATCTAGTCATGACCAACTAATGACTCAAGTCAAATAGTTCAAACTCAATACTAACTCATTCTCCTAATCTAATGAGTCATCCATGACTAACTAATTAATTGTATCAATAGGTCAAGTCAAATCTAGTTAGGCCCACTAATGTCAAGTCTAATTAAAATGGACTAATCAACTAACCAATAATAATAATAGTCAAATATATGTAATACACATTTTATATTAAAAAAATATAAACACAATATTTATACATGCAAAAATGACAAAAATATTCCTATTTTGAAAATGTGGTAGTGACAAGTATACATGTCAGGCTTCTCAAAATATTTATATAATGCTATAGAACCAACTGGGTGATTTCATATTATGAAACCTTCCTATATTACATGGATTGGATTGAGATTGAGTGATTAAGATTAAAATGTGTGGACCCCACAACCTTTTAATCTCAACCACCCGGTCCAAATACAACCCATATAACATAGGATGGTTCCATAATATGAAAGCAACTGGAAGATTTTATATCGTTTATGATATATATATATATATATATATATATATATATATATATATATATATATATATATATATATATATATATATATATATATATATATATATATATAATGCGGCTTGTAATCGACTCAAAATTGAGCCGTCAAAGCCATAACTAATTCACTTTTTTTTTTAAACTTAAGGAGATAAATAAAAACTAAAACCAACTTCTCACTTATCTTTTTTTTTTAAAAATTTACGGAAGAATTAAAATTATTAAGTAAATACTCAAGCAATTTTTTAATTTTTTTAATTTAAGGAAGATACATATTTTTTTATAAATAGTTGAGATATATCAATAACAAATTATAAATAAATCTATAATAAATTATATTAAATATATATATATATATATAATATTTTTTTAATTCAAATATATTTAAAATTTTAAACTATTTTAAATAATATAAGAAAAATATTATTTTACGTACAACGCACGTGCATTTACTAGTATATATAATGATGTTTGGTAACAACTCAAAATTGAACTGTCTAAACCGTTTGTAAATACTCCATCATTTACTAAAAGTTAAATATTACGTTAACAAAATATTGAAAACAATTAAATTTAATATAAATAACACCATGAGAAATCGATCATAACCAACCAAAGATTTTTTTATATATAAATAATGGAGATATATCCACAGCAAATTATAATTAAAATATAATCAAATCTATAAAAAATTGTAACAAAAATATAAACATATATATAATAAATTTTAATTTCAATATATTTAAATATTTAAAATACTTCATAATAATATATAGAAATTTATTTTACGTTTACTAGTATATATAAGAAGGACTCCTGAAACTCAAAGAAATACTAACAAGTTTTATGTGATCAAATTTACGAAGCCATTACGTTTTAGATACACAAGAATTCATAAAAACGAAGTGCTCTTGAGAGGAGTGGAAAAATATTTGCGCTAGAGCAAAGTGGGAAATACACATAATAATAACACTCATGTCACCATTGACTGACTATGACGTGGGTAGGCCTGACTTGTTCATGATTATTTCAAAAAAAAAAGATTCGAATCGTGTACATCTCCACAAAAGTCCCCTATCGTAATTAACAGGCCACGACCCTGCGGACATATAGTCTAGAGGAGTCAAGTGGGCCGGGTCAGACCCGGCTAAATCAAGCATTGTAGCGGACCGTGCCTAAAACCTCAGGCAACCCGTCACGTGGCCCCGATGATCAAATTACAAGCTTATCCTGTAACCAATAAGAAATTTAATTAATTGTGACTTAGAAAAAAAATGAGTGAAGACTTAAAAAAAAAAATAATAATTATGCCTAAAGCATAATATTAACTAATTTACTAGACGACTTAGCCTTTACTAGTAAACCATATATATGATCGGGATCAGATAATACATACAATTTGACATCTAAAAAATTATACAATTTCAGCCACATGTCATGTGAAATGAATGGTTCAGATTTAAATACATACCAATTTTACATGCATTGATGTCAAATTTGACATACATGCTAATTAATACGAATTAATCTATTAAACCTGAATCATTTATTTCAAATGACGTGTGACTGGAATTGCGTATTTTTTTTATATGTCAAATTGTATGTGTCACCCGAACCCGATATATATATATATATATATATATATATATATATATATATATATATCCTTTCCACCGAATAAAAAATAAAGTTTTCAAGGGGAGATTCCAATCGTACCCAAGTCCACGAGAAACCCCAATCGTAACCAACATGCTACGACCCCACAAACATATAGTCTGGAGCTGTCAAATGGTTAGGCTTCGGGTCGAATAGGACTAAACTTAGGCCAAGCAAAATAAAATCAATGACTGCAAAATAAAAAAAAATAAAAAAAAAATTCAATTATAACCTGAATTTTATTTTTTCCACTTATATTTAGGTGATTAATTAGTTTATATCCAACAAATAACACTTTAATTTGGGATTTTTTTTTTACTATATATAGGTAATTAATTGGCCAATATCAAAAATAATTTCTCACTATATCTAGATAATCAATTAGTCCATCTTTAACTTCGGACTGGAGCAGACCTCGGGTCGAGACGGGACGGGACGGGACGAACCTTGGGTCGGATCGGACTTCGGATTGAACTTCTCTTATGGACCGAGAAAATGAGGTCCAATATGTCTAGGACGGATTAGTCTGGACCCACGATTAATCGGACAAAACTAACACATGTATCAATTTTTTTGGACCGAACTCGTACCGAGTTTGGTCGGTCCGGCCCAATTTTACGAGTCTACTTGAGCCATCGCACCATCCTGGCAGGAGAGTGATCCAAAAAACGGGCATTTAATCGTGTCAATGCAATTTAATGTCGATACACAAAGCACACAAGTCTTTGATAGACTCAAAGCTTGGTCTACTGTTTTTATTTCTTTCAGAAAAGTTTACACAGAGAAAAAAAGATTATATATATATATATATATATATATATATATATATATGGGGGTAAACGAAATATGAGCCATAGTATTCATTTTCTTAAATGAGCCATGCACATATGGATCAATAGAAATGAATTCCTACATCCCATGTGTACCGATGTGCACTAGTACACTATATTTTTATTGGTCCACTATGCATGTCTTATTTAGAAAAATAAAAACTATGACTCATATCTCGTTTATCCACACACACACACACACACATATATATATATATATATATATATATATATATATATATATATATATATATATAAATGGACGTATTCGATGACCCCCTTAAACCTAACTCAGCCAAGTTTAAAACCAACTACAAACGCCATTCATATATATATATATATATATATATATATATATATATATATAATCTGATATATTTCTATATTTATGATTGCTCTTGGAGGTACAACTAAATTCAAGAGACCTGTAAAAATTTATAACCATTGATTTTGAGATATAAATTAACTAATTCTAAAAAATTTCTATGAGTTAAAGATAAAGTCAAATTAGGATAAACATTGAAATAGACTGGTTCATGACAAAAACTATATATATATATATATATATACACAACCCGAAAAAGAAAAAAGAAATTCAACGTCCACACCCTATAAATGTTCCTACTAAGGACGTTGGATACATTTTTTTTTTCTGAAAATATTAAAAAAAAATTAAAAAACCTGTTTTTCATACGTACACCATCTTATAGCCGCTAATAGGAAGATGGGTGTTTGAAGAAGTTTTAAAAAAAGTTAGCAAAATATATTAAAAAAAAATCGGCCAAAGCAAGGGCGTTTGAAGCTTTAGATCTACCCTTAGCACGGACATTGGAAGCTTTTTTTTTTTTAATTTTTTTTCGAATAAAAAATAAGAAACCGCATGTAGTAAGTACATTTTTGACTTAGACTACGCGACATATTCTTCAAGGACGTTTGGGTTCTCTATCTACAAATAGTCATAACTATTTTCTTTATATATAATTTCGATAAAATATAATGCTTTATTGGAAAACATCTGCTTTATTTTTCAAGAGACCTTCCATTTCCCACTAGTTTCAAAATATACCAAAAGCTAACTAGTTTATGAAAAAAAAAAAAAAAAAACCCAACTTTACCATCAAACTTATGTTGTTTATTAAAAAATGTTTCATCAGACAAGTCCCTTATATCTTCAACATTTATAGTTTAGTATTCTAAATCTTGTAAATGTACTCAAATTTCAAATAATGTGAGTTAACAGTCCGCCGTCGTCTCCGATGACAAAAATTTAACTCAAACATCATGTTAATACTATAAAATTGCACTTTTGCTCTTCCATTCTTCCTTAAATTTTTCTTGTTCTATCATGAAATCAAAAATAATCCACAAAGCTTCATTTTTTTAGCATGAGCTTAAAAAAAACTCATGAACCCAAACAATTCTCCCTCCATAAGTCAGTTGCTATCATGAGCTCAAGAACACCCTATGAAAATAAAAAAATATTAACTACCCAAGTATTAATTAATTGTCCGTAGAGTTGATACATGTTGGTTGCGATGGAAGACTTTAGTAGGGATGAACAAGATTTGAATCCTCTATTGAAAACTTAGTATTAGAGTGGAAGAGGTTCCTAACCTATGTGAAAAATATCCCGGAGTTAGATTGAGTATTCCTACATATAATAGGAATACCTCAATATATTTAGATTGGGTATTCCTACATATAATATGAATATGTTAATGAATTTAGATTTGGATTGAATATTTCTACATATAATAGAAATATGTCAATGGATTTGAATTTGGATTGGGTTTTCCTATATATAATAGGAATACTAGTTATGGGTTTGAGGCTATATATATTAGGTGTCTCCTAGCCCTAAAATATATCTCATATCTAAAAAAATATTGCAAAAGGAGACAATAGTACTTTTACAACATTGGAAGGAGAGAGGAAGAGATTGAAGGCTATTTCGAAGAGGAGATCGGTTTCAGTAATTATTTTCTCGTCATCTCCGTTCTTCATTTGTCTGTAATCAATTTTCTATTCCAAAGAGTTGTGGTGATCCGTTTGGATCGGTGAGAAGTTTGTAAGGAGTTGGTATATTTCTTATTCCATTAGTGGAGGCTTTTCATGGTTGGACTCCGATCGTCCCGTAGTTTTTTTTCATTTGGATTTTTCACCTAAAAATTTCTGTGTCTGCGATTTGTGTTTGGTATTTTTGGTTTGTGTGCTTTTGCTCGGTTCTCTTGCAGGTACTATCGGATTTGGGGAACGATTTTCACACTTTCGTTCCCAACAAAGTGGTATCAGAGCCAGGTTCTGGAGTTCAGAGAGGTCAGGAGTTGACAGACAAACCAGGGAGGAGAGATGGACGCGAAGCCGGTGCGCATGGTAAACCTGAACGGTACCAACTATCATTATTGGTGGAACAAGATGAAGGATTTGATGTTCGTCAAGAAGCTGTATCTTTCAGTATTTGCATCTGAGAAGCCCAGTGACAAATCCGAAGAGTACTAAAAGTTTGAGCATATACAGATGTATGGATATATCAGACAATTCATTGACGAGAACGTGTATAACCACGTTGTCAATATTGAGGACGCGAAGACACTGTGGGATAAGCTGGAACATTTTTATGCGAAGAAGACCGGAATAAACAAGTTGTTCCTTATCCGAACGATGATGAGTCTGCGATACAAAGATGGTGCATCTATTACAGATCACTTGAGTGAGTTCCGGGGCGTGGTGGACCAGCTATCCTCGATGGGAGTGAAGTTCGACGATGAAGTACAGGGACTATAATTGCTGTGTACATTGTCAGACCCGTAAAAAACCATACGAGTGTCTATGATCGCCTCTGCTCCGGAAGACATGATCAGTCTGGAGTTTGCCAAGAGCGGGGGTACTGAATGAAGAGATGCAAAGACGTTCTCAGGACACTTCATCCATATCCCACTCAGAGGCACTAGTTTCAGAGAGCCGTGGAAGGAGCAAGAGCAGGGGTCCAGGTGGTGGCAGATACAAGAGCAGGGTTAAGTCCAAGGGTCGATAAAATGACTCGGAGTGTTACCATTGTGGCAAGAATGGCCACATCAAGCAAAACTGTTTCGCTTAGAAGAGAGAGAAGAAGGACGACAAGGGGAAGAAGGGCGAGAACACTACAACGACTCCCTCAAAACATAGAGGATCATTGTAGGTGATGAGGTTGTCATGAACCTCGCTTGCGATGACAACTCTTGGTTGGTGGACTCAGGTGCTTCAGCGCACATATCTCACAATATGATACTGTTTGCTACTTACACAACATACGACTGTGGAGTATTGAAGATGGACAATGGAGATGTGTCGAAGGCTGTTGCTATTGGAGATGTGCATTTGAGGATGAAGACGGGTGCGGTTCTTATTCTCAAAGATGTCTGTCATGTCCCTGATATCTGTTTCAACCTGGTGTCGGTTGGAAGGTTGGATGACGAAGTTTTCTTCAATCTCTTCGGGAACGGTCAGTGAAATCTTTCCAGAGGTTCGATGGTGATTTCCATAAGAAGCAAGAAGTCCAGACTCTATTATATAGAAGGGATCACACATGGGGCACATGAGGTGAACGCAACTACTGATGCGTCTACTGAGTTGTGGCTCAGTGATATCAGCGAGAAAGGGATGAGCTACTTGGTGAACGAGAATATGATTCTAGGGATAAAGTCTACAAAATTGGAGAGGTGTACGTACTGTTTGGTGGAGAAGCAAAATATGATATCTTTCCAAAGTCACCCAAGTTCAAGGAAGCCGACGTTGCTCAAGTTGATTCACTCGAATGTCTGCGGTCCTATACAGGTAAAGTCCATTGTTGGTGCTTCTTATTTTGTGACTTTTTTGATAATTATTCCAGGAAGGTTTGGGTCTATGCAATAAAGACCAAGGATCAGGTGCTGCCCACTTTCAAAGAGTTTCAGGCCTCTGTTGAAAGGGAGACGGGCAAGAAGCTACTATGTGTTCGGTCCGACAACGGCGGCGAGTATATTGGTCCCTTTGATGCTTATTGCAGAGAGCAAGGGATATAACATCAGAAGACTCCACCAAAGATACCGCAGCTCAATGTTGTAGCGGAGCGAATGAACATGAAGCTGACGGAGAGGGTGCAATATTTACTGTCAGAAGCAAACTTGACGGACAGCTAATGGGGTGGGGCTCTTTAACCTGCTGCTTATATTATTAATTTATCTCCTAGTGTTCATTTACAGGGTGATGTGCCTCACAAAGTATGGTATGGCAAAGAGCTATCATACAATCACTTACGAGTATTTGGTTGTAAGGCCTTCGTGCATGTACCGAATGACGAAAGATCCAAACTTGAGCTGAAGACGAGACATTGCGTCTTTGTCGGCTACGGTCGGGATGAGTTTGGCTATAGACTCTACAATTCAGTGGAAAGAAAGCTCTATAGAAGCAGGGACATAGTTTTCGTTGAGGATCAGACCATGACCAACACTCAGGATTCTGAGATGCCTTCTGAGGTTGAGGAATTGCTTGAGTTAGAGTCATTTCGCTTCGAACAGTTTTCAAAGGACATCGCAGAGGATCCAGTTATGGGGTAGCAAGTACATGGAGTTGCTCCCAACCTTGATCATCAGCGTGCTGATGGTAATCAGGGTGACCCTCAGGAGGATAAGTATGCCGAGGAGGCAGTTCCTGAAGGGGATGAGGCTGTTGATATACAGCCAGCACCAGTGGTTCCGTTGAGGAGGAGCTATAGAGAGCGTTGACCATCTACAAGATACTCACTGGGTGATTATGTGCTACTGACCGACAAGGGAGAGCCAACAAATTTTGCAGAGGCTATGGAAGACGAACACATGCAGGAGTGGATGAAGACTATGCATGAGGAGATGCGTTTCTTATAGGCCAACTCCACTTATGATCTGGTGCGGTTGCCAAAGGAGAAGAAGGCTTTGAAAAATTAATGGATGTTCAGAGTGAAGCAAACAAATAATGCTACTCGCCTTCGATACAAAGCGAGGCTGATAGTTAAAGGATACAGTCAGCAAAAGGGCATAGATTATGATGAGATCTTTTCGTCAGTCGTCAAGCAGTTGTCTATTCGGGTAGTACTAGCATTGGCAACCATTTTCTACTTGGAGGTCGAGCAGATGGACGTGAAGATGATATTCCTCCACGGTGATCTTGAGGAGGAGTTGTACATGGAGCAGCCAGAGGGATTATGTAAGAAGGGCAAGTCATACTTGGTCTGCCGGTTGAGGAAGAGCTTGTATGGTCTAAAGCAGGCTCCGGGGCAGTGGTACAGGAAGTTTGAGTCGTTTATGGGGAAGCATGGTTATGCACGGACGACGTCGGACCACTGTGTATTTGTGTGGTACTTTGCCGAGGATGATTTCATCATTTTACTTCTCTATGTTGATGATATGCTAATGGTGGATCGAAATACCACTATGATAGCGTAGTTGAAGCGTCAACTGTGCGCGGTCTTCTCTATGAAGGATTTAGGCGCAACGAAGACTATTCTTGGGATGGAGATCAACCGAGAGAGAGAGTCCAAGCTGCTACACTTGTCCCAAAAGAAGTACATTCACCGGATACTTCAGCGTTTCGGGATGGATGTGTCAAAGAAAGTGAGTAACCCTCTTGCGGCTCACTTTAAGTTCACTAAGGAGCAATGTCCATCTACCAATGATGAGAAGGAAGATATGGAGCGGGTTCCATATGCCTCAGCTGTGGTGAGTCTCACGTATGCTATGGTGTGTACGAGACCTGACATCGCTTACGCAATTGGCACAGCTAGCAGGTATACTTCCAATCTTGGAATGGTACATTGGAGTGCGGTCAAGTGGATTCTACGATACCTTCAGGGCACTGCTGATTGAAGACTTTCTATTGGTGATGACGAGCCGAAGCTGGTTGGGTATACCAATATTGATATGGCTGGAGATGTAGACACGAGACGATCGACTTTGGGCTATGCGATGATATTTGCTGGTGGAGCGGTATCGTGGCAGTCGCGGTTGCAGAAGTGTGTTGCCTTGTCGACGACAGAGACAGTACATTGTGGCGATGGAGGCTTGCAAGGAGTTGTTGTGGATGAAGAAGCTGCTGCAGAAAATGGGACTAAAGCAAGAGCAGTACCCTTTGCTTTGCGATAGCCAGAGTGTAATTCACCTTGTGAAGAACCAGACATTTCATAGCCGGTCCAAGCACATTGATACCCGGTATCATTGGATACGGGATGTGGTTGAAAAGAAGCAAGCGACGCTTGAGAAGGTTCATACGGATGACAACGGAGCATACATTTTCATAAAAATTCTTCAAAGGAGAAAGTTCAAGTACTGCAGGCGGATCGTCAAAATGACGACCCCCTCCATATAGTTGTGAAGGGAAAGATCTGTTGGAGTGAGTGGAGTTCCCAACCTATGTGAAAAATACCCCGGAGTTGGATTGAGTATTCCTACATATAATAGAAATACCTCAATATATTTGGATTGGGTATTCCTAAATATAATAGGAATATGTCAACGAATTTAGATTTGGATTGGATATTCCTACATATAATAGGAATATGTCAATGGATTTGGATGTTGATTGTATATTCCTATATATAAAAGGAATACTAGTTGTGGGTTTGAGAGTATATATATTAGATGTCTCATAACCCTAAAATATATCTCATATCTCAAAAATATTGTAAAAGAAGGCAATAGTACTTTTACTCAAATTCCAAATAATGTGAGTTAACAGTCGGTCGTCGTCTCCAACGACAAAAAATTAACTCAAGCGTCATGTTAATACTATAAAATTGCACTTTTGCTCTTCAATTCTTCCTTAAACGTTCCTTCTTCTATCATGATATCGAAAATAATCCACAAAGCTTCATTTTCTAGCATGAGCTTAACAAAAACTCATGAACCCAAACAATTCTCTCTCCATAAGTCAGTTGCTATCATGAGCTCAACAGCACCCTATGAAAATACGAAAATATTAACTACCCATGTATTAATTAATTGTCTGTAGAGTTGTGACATGTTGGTTACGATGGAAGACTTTTCTGGAAAAGAACAAGATTTGAATTCTTCCTTGAAAACTTATTTTTTAATCGGATAAAAAGGACATATATAAAAAAAAGTATTAATTAATTGCATATCACAAGATCGTTCAAGAAAAGTCCATAAACATTTTGTTTACTAAGAAATCAATAAGAGTCCATTGTCAACCAGGAGGTCGAGAAAGGAGAGGAGAGGGAGAAGGCGAGGACAAAATGGTCAAAAATAGTAACGTGGCTAAAGTTAACGGAATATTCTCTTATCATATAAGTTAAATAAATTTTGGGAACTCTCAACTGACATTATGAAAGATTACAATTATTAGGATTTGTCGATACTTATCCACAATTATTAGGATTTGGATAGATAATTCTAAATATCAAAGACTTGAGGGATCTATATCTAAAAAAGTTAAAGAAGAAGAAGAAAAAATTATGAAGAAATAAGAGCATCAATAGTAGATAAAGTTAAAAATGCTTTTGAATCCAAATTTATAAGAAAAAATAAATCTAGAATATGTTGGATCTATACGAAAATAGTAAAAACTAATAAAATGAATTTGGTCATAAAAGTTATGTAGTAAAAAAATAATGTAAAATCTAGAATCTATAAATTGAGGTTTCAAATTGAGTCTTATTATTCTACAAAATGAGTTACTACATTCTGAATGTAGAAATTATGAGGCCCAAGTTATAACCAGTGTTTTAAAAATCGGACCGGAAATCGTCCCGACCAAAACACAAGATTTGGTCAAATCGATTCAACCAGTTGGTATACTGATTTTTACAAAAATATTTATTTATAATAGAATTTTGAAAAAACAAATGGATCAACACTGTACCGAACCGAAAAAGTGACCGGTTCACGGACCAACCGGTTGAACCGGCCGGTCCGATCCGATTTTTAAAACACTGATTATTACTCCCATGGATGGGTTGAGACCATTATGATATTTCAATTTAACTTTACTATTCTACACAATGGTCTCTTGCATTCTGAATCTAAAATCTAAAAATTGGGGATGAGTGTTACTACTGATGCTCTAATAAGAACAACTCCCACGTCCATGCACTGTACAATGTTGAATACACTTTTGGGATCACTTTGGCTACAATAGTACAATCACAACTTAGCATGATGATGATGATGATGAAAATGGAGAACAAAGCACAGAATCTTGTTTTTCTTAGACGGAATGGGATGAGACAATTCTAATTTCCGAGTACTACCAAAAGACAAGTTGTACAGCCTTACAAAATTGGGCTGGGCTCATTTGTTTACACATCTTACAAGTAGGGGTCATTTCTTGAACGTTTACAAGTAGTTAGGGTTCATTTCTTGAGCATACATAGGGTTCATTTCTTGATGATATTCAGTCAAACGTAAGATGCAGACTAAACACTGAACTCGAATGACTCTTGTGGTTATTGAAAAGAGATATAAGAATCCAATTGGGTGACAGAAGGTCAGTGGATCGAGCCACGGAAGCGTATTATTTTTTTCATTTATAAATGGTGGGAGTTGAGAGTTGAGGACTTTGAATCCAAAGACATACAATGCGACATGCAATACAGTGTGTACAAAGTCAAAAAAAAAAGATGCAAGCTAAACGAACAGTTTCTAATTGGATGGACGCTCTTCTTCTCCCTTTTTTTTTATATGTTCTTTCCATTGGATTAGAAATTAAGTTTCCAAAAAAGAATTCGAATCATGTTCATTCCCACAAAAGTCTTCCATCGTAACTAATATGCCACAATCCCAATATCTCTTCTTCTCCCTTTTCAAATGTGTCATCATTCATGGATTCATTATGTTATATAGTAGGAAAAAAAATGAGCCCAACAACTTGTAAACGTTCAAGAAATGACCCCTACGATTTAGAATTAATACTCAATTAGAGAGGAAGCGGAGGAGGGGGGAGGGGGGAGCAGGGGGCTATTGCGGGGGATAGGAGGTGGGGTGGGGGAAGCGGGGGGCTACTGCGGGGGGGGGGGGGGGGGGGGGGGGATAGGGAGAGGAAGGAGGAAGAAGATAAAGTGAGGGACATTTTGGTCAAAGCAATTGACCGTTAATTGCAGATGAATTTCGTCAGAAGTGGGAGTCTTGTACATTATGAAAAAACTGTGGGATGTACCCTTAAATATGGTAAATAAAGTGGAAGGTAAGTCAAAATTTCTCTTATTTTTTTGGTAAAAATTTGTCATATCAGCTGCCATGTTAGATATTGTATTAACATGCCACATCAGCTATCACATAAGGATGAATGATTTGAAGAAATGGTTTGGATATACGAATAGCATTACTATAAAACATTGTTTAGTTCGCGGAAATAAAACGAAACAAAATGAAATCAATTTCTTGTCCTTTCATTTCCTTTGAAAAATTGTAATTTCTATCGATTTTTCTTTCTACTGTTCGGAAATGTCAAAGAAATTGAAAGAAAAAATAAATATTTAAAGGTGGAAAAGTGAATTCTTGGATTTGTGGAAGTAACAACTTTTCTTCCTATCTTCTTTCATCACTTTCCTTTTTCCGTATATTTCTTTGACATTCAAGCATAGAAAAAGAATAAAAAAAAATTTCCCAATGTTTTGATTGCATGAACCAAACGAGACCTAACGAATAATCTAACGCCAAGTCCAACCAACAAGAAGAAGGTATCGACAACGCTGACACGTGACAGTTGGGGGGCAGTGGATCCAAAGATATGAGATGCAGTGTGCACAAAAGTTTCGAACGTTATGTCGGATTCCATACGTTAAGCCAGAATTTCAAAAAAAAAAAAAGAAAAAAAAGAAAAGAGAAGTGGCAATGCACATGGGGTCCAATCCAACAAGGTGGGGTCCAGGCCCAGACAAGGGGCATATGGCCCTAAAGTGATCAAGAGATTGGGACACAAGGGACTTCCAAGGGACACAGGAAATCCACCCTGGCCTTTCTTATCTGTATGTTGTCCCTACGCCAACTTGGTCCCAAATGGAGATGGGACTCTTTTGAGAAAGCACCCTCTCTCCATGTGAGGAGAGAATGAGCTTGTGGGCTAGCTATAGCTAGCAACAGCAGCTTCCTGTCCAACCAAAGTGCAGCTTGCATGAGGAGGAAGGACAGATTCTGAAGAGGAAAAAAAGGATTGGCCACTGAAGTCTTATGTATGGCTTGAATGGATGGATATGTTTGTCCAAAAGCTCTACGCAGTCTGAAAAATTGGACCCAAAATCAAACCGAACTGTCACGTGGTAGGTCTTGATTGGACGGACTAAAAGACAATGACTTCAACCTCTCTGTTTACCTAGGCCAAATTTTTTTTGGCCAATCTGCACATGACACGTGGTATCGATTTAATTTTCGGACTGGTTCGGCTTGGTTTATGTTATTTGGACATGTATGATACTGACCAATAAATACATGCATGAAGAAAAGTAATTAAATAGCAGTTAAAAATAAGGATCCTGTTATTGACATTCCTATAATGTTATTATGTATTTTTTTTTTTAAATTTCTATCATTCAAATTTTAAATCTGTACTTACTTTATTGTTGTTTGGAGTTTGGTTTCAGAAAACTTGTGAGTAAAGATAGGCTTGAAATATCAAATAATATTGATCGGAGTTCGGTTTCAAAAAACTTGGAATAAAAACTTTTGCGGTTGTTGTTGTTAGTGTACTTTGTGGATGGGTTAAGTCTTAGCTATGTCGGAATAAGTAAGGGTGAGCATTATTCAGTTTTGGACCGAAAATTTAATCGAACCGAATCAGATAAGAGATTCAGTTCGGTTTAAAAAAAAAACGGTTTAGTTTTGGGTTTAGGTTTCGATCCAAAACCGAAAACCGAATAAAATTTATACAATTACGTAAATATCCCGATTCTATGTATATTTCGAAAACAATAATTTTATGTATATGTTTTGAAACCCAACTTTGGACACAACTTTGAATTATAATATATGCGCGTATACAATTATAATTTTTAATATAATTTAACCTCGATTTCAACTTCGGATCCCATTCATTAAACAGTAGCAACAGTCCAACCGAACAAACCGAGTAGCTTATTCGGTTTGGTTTTGGTTTTGACTAATTTCGGTTTGGCTCGGTTCGGTTTCGAAATTCTTAGAATTTTGGTTTGTTTGAATTTTTGACTATTTCGGTTCGATTGAAATCGAATGCTCTCCCCTCTCTCGCTCGGCGATGCCATGCCATGCCACTGAACAGCTGGCAGCACATGTATTCCTAAATTCTACAGCATTGATGCGTGCGGGACTTCTCTGGGTGGCATTCAATTCTTCAGTCCACCCACCAAGGGCGGGAGTTAGTTATTTCCAGAACGGGACTTTGGGACTATTCTTTCGTAGTAGCTTCATCAATGCAAGGAAACTCCCAGGGCTTGTAGGGAGCATTTTGGGCTCTAATTCCTTTCTACAGTGCCCAATTCAAAGTTTGTTTTCGAAACTAAGATCAGAAGAAGTAGGGTTGAGCATAAACAATCCGGTTTCCAAAGTATGCCTCTATTCTCGGTCGAGTCCATTTTTGTTCATCCATCAAAACTTGAATGATGTGCACCGTTATATTTAAGGGTTGCCGTCGAATAATTTTTTTTTTTGGAAATTCCGACATAGCACACGGGGTCCGACGTAACGCACTCCCACCATTTTTGAATGGAAGGAATAATACGCTCTTGTGACTCGATCCACTGATCTTCTGCCACCCAGTCGAAATTTTATACCTCTCCTCGATAACCACAAGAGCCACTCGAATTCGGTTAGTGGGTGTAGGTTGACATATAATATCATCGAGTTTTGGTAGGTAAAACGAAAATTGACTCATTTACGGTTCCGTGAAAAACTGAATTTTTTTTTCCCTTATCGTTCGGACGTCTATTTTGGTCTTGAAAAACTCGAACCAAAATTTAATATAATATTACCTATATACTTTTGACTCCGTGTTGTTCAATTTTATTTTAATTTTTACACTGCATAATTACATTTATTTGTTGGTTTAGTGTATAAATATATCATTTTATTGATTTGTAATTAATTGATGTTTGTTTAATTGATACACGATATCATATTTATAAAATACTTTAGTCCTATCCATTACCCAATAGGTCCAGCAAAATCAATCCAACCGATATAACCGACTATCGAACCGATGTGGTTCTATTCGATTTAGGTCGGTTTAAAAAAAAATTAGGTCCGGTTACAAAATTTTAGGTTCGGTCTGAGTTTGATTCGAGAAAATTCATATTTGGTTTAAACCGAATGCTCCAACCACTCGTTTCTTTTTATTCTTCATGAAAAGTGAGCCTAAAATACCCAAGTGCAAACCAGAATACAGAGATCAGCAGACAAATGGGGGGCGTTATAGAAGCCAAATCTTGCATATATATATATTTCCTCCTTTACTGACAATATATATGCATCTGTTACTACAGAGCAACCACACCCAATTAACATCATCATCATCATCATCATCATCAAATACAAAGCATATACTGCAAAGTTAGCGATAAAATTAAAAAAAAGAAAAAAAAAAAAAAAAGGTAAGAAAAGCCATTCCCTCCTATAAGTGGGGGATGGATAGAGAGACGACGAAGAAGAACAACACTGTGGCACAGTAGAGATCGAATCAGCAACGCTTCCGCTCCTGCTCCATAGACAGAGGTTACAATGGAAGCAGTGGGGAGGTTGAGGAAACAGAGGAATGGTTGTTGTTACTGGTAGCAGCAGCAGTAGTAGTGTACCATAACCAAATTTAGAAAGAAAAAAAAGAGAGAAAGAAAAAAATCTGTAACCCTGTCATGAGGAGGGAATGTCAGCACTGGTTGCCCCTGCGGCAAGAGAGAGAGCCCGCGCCGGAGGTGATGGAGGCTACCATGGAGGAGGACTTGGCCCCGAGGCTGGACGCTCTCGAGTAGCTGGCGGAGGCTCCAGCTCCGGACGGAGTGAAGTAGGCCCCGTTCAATAGGAGGTCCCCTTCCGACCTCCAGTTCCAGCTCTTCCAAATGCTGCCCTCCGTCTCCACTCTCTTCGTGACCTATATATTGTCCAGGAGAGGATTATCGTTGGATCTCGTTTAGGTCTCCATAATATTCGAAATTTATGTTTAGTTTTAGCGTCTCGTATAATATTCTCAAGTGTCAGAGAGTACGGATTGGAGTGCGAATATAATAATTAAAAGAAAGATCTATATAGGAGCAAAAGTGGAGTACCTCTTTGGCCCAGGGGTTTACAGGGGCAAGGTACCTGTTCCCCTGGCTGTTGATGGTCGGCTCGGCGCTGCCACCAAGGGCGTACATCTCCCAGTGAGTGTAGTCGTTGTTAACAACGTGGAAGTAGCCATGGCGGCACCTGAAGCATATTTAGTTGCAGAGAAATCGTCATGGCAGGCTGGCAGCCGATAAAAAAGTACTGTGTTTCAGCAAGGCTAAATCAGCCTAATGACAACTCAATTATAGACACTTTCGGACGTTGTTTGCACATTAACTTCATATAAAACGTTCTTTGGAAGCACATTTCTTTTGAAGTGTTTCTGTTGTGTTTCAAAATCGACTAAAAGTACTTCAAAATAGCAATCTATAAAATTGGGATACCAAAATCGAACAGCAAAAAATTAAGGTCTAAGAAAACGCTTGAACGATATAGTTAAAATGTTGTCAGGATAATTTAGCCTTTCAGTAGTAATTGCATAAATTTCAAGTACATATATTTATATATATATACCTAGGCATCCTCTGGATTAGGCCTTCACCGAAATGGTTGAAAGCAATGGTAACTTGCATTGCCTTGTCCCTCACGTAAGAATCACTGTGTCCCAACAGCATCACCTGCACCCCCATTTTCATCGATGTTTTCAGGTTGCAGAACTATGGAAAGCATTCAATCGAGTATAGAGACTTCACTAGTTTACAATAAATTATCCAGTGTAGATTCTCTTCCACTTGATTGCCTGAGGACAGATATGCAATTAAGTGGAGTTGAATCAAGACTCATGGTAAGTCCGGTTCACCGAATAATTTCTCGTAGTTTATATACATGAGTCTCCATTCTCCTCCATTTGATTTGATGACGTGAGACTCAGGCCATCAAGTGGAGTGGAGGAGAATCAAGGCTCATGGTGAGTCCGACTCACTGAATAATTTCTCTAGTAGTTTAGATTGTATGTATACCTCGTTGTGGTGGGTGAAGTAATTGTTGGAGATGGTGATGGCAGTGGATCCCATGATGGCATCGACGAGCCCGTCGGCGCAGTTGGAGAGGGAGCAGTGGTCGACCCAGACGTGGCTGGAGCCGAAGATGGACACCGCGTCGCCGTCGGCCATGGTCCTCCACCCGTAGTGGGACGGCGAGCTGCGCACCATGGCGTTGCCCGTGGGCTTGCAGTCGTGGATGTTGAGGCCGTGGACGATGACGTTGGTGACGAACTGGATGGTGAGGCACGCCCCGTTGGCGATGTGCACGTTGGTGCCGCGGCCGTCGAGGGTCTTGAAGCTGTTCATGATGAGCTCCTGCTTGAGGGTGATGACCATGTCGCGCTTGAACACGATCCAGAGGGGCTCCTCCTGGATCACGGCGTGGCGGATGGTGCCCGGGCGGGGGTTCACGGGGTCGTCGTCGCCCGAGTCGGTCACGACGTAGTAGCGGCCGTCGCGGCCGCCGATGGCGTTGCGGCCGAAGCCGATGCCGCAGTCGGCGAGGCGCTTGCGGTGGAGGTGCCAGTCCGGGTCGCAGCGCCAGCAGTCGTCGATGGGGTTGCCGGTGCCGCAGGAGAGGTAGCCGAGGGAACGGCGGGCTGTGTGGTTGTTGATTGTCCTGATACATGGTAATTCAAAAAAATAAAAAATAAAATTATTTGCAAGAATTATGAATCGAACTAGACTTTCTGAGGATGGTTCTGAACAACGCCAGACAGCCTCTCTTTGGTAGTTTCTTGTAGTACAATAGAGTTGATAGCCATTGGTTGAAAGTTCGCCCAAATATCCCGACACTTCATTTAAGCAAACAACACTAAAATCTAAGGCCATTTTAGTTCACGAAATTATGGTATTGAAAAAAAAAAATAAAGAAAATTTAGACTTTGGATCTCAATTAAGTTCTGAAATTTGCGTTTGGGTCTCCATAATATACATAATCAGTTTTTGGATCTCAAAAATTTCACTAATGTCTAAAAAGTGTCACAAAAATGTACCAAAAGTGTCACTAATTATTTTTGGTGACACTTTTGAGACACAAACATTAATCACATATATTATAGAGATACAAACACAAATTTCTGAACCTATCTGAGACCTAAAGTCTAAATATTCCGGATTTTTTTTCTTCTATGTTTGGATGTATAAAAAAAAAGAAAAAGAAAATAAATTTCCAATAGAAAGAAAAACAAAATAGAAGAGAAAAGGGTTCTCTCATTCACCCAAAAATTCACTTTTTCACATTAAGAATTCTCTTTTTCTCCCACTGAAAAAAAACAAAAAAAATAATAGGACCCAGAGGAAAGAAAATAGCAAAATTTTTTTTTTTCCACAAACCCATCAAGGCCTAACAGTAACCATAAAAGGCCTCTTTTGGTTGTGGGAAGGAAATCCAATTCTTTTATCTTTACCAATGAGATGAAAAATTAGAATTCATACCAGTAAGAAAGATTATTTGATTTTTTTTTTCCGGAAAAATTGTTAATGTTGCAATAATATTTTTGAATTTAAAATAAAAATATTGTAGAAATTCATAAATAATGAATAAAATAGGTAATAACACATTTAAGTATGGGTCATGTCCTAAAATTTCGTAATAAATGCCGAAAAATAAGAAAGAAAAATCATTCCCATTAGTTCTCAAGGAACCATCTTTCACTAACTTTTTCTAAGTGACTTGGTCAGAAAAATAGTTTCCAAATTTATGACTATCAAACAAAGAAAATGAACCACTGTTCTTTCTTAAATCTGCGAACAAAACATGAGGACATGACCTAAAATCAACAAAGCATGAATTTTATTCGAACTCAAGATGGCTTTATCTTAGTTTTCTAATAATTTACAGTGTCCTAAGGTTTTCTAATAATTTAAGGTGCCAAGAATAAACCACTGGTATAGTACAGTGTCCTAAGGTTTCCTAATAATTTACAACCAAGTTGTTTGATGAAGCTAACAACGGCTTGAAGCAACCAAATTGCCTAATAATTAATTTTAAACAACCTCAATAACGACAGAAATGTGACTTGTACTTTGGAAGAGAAAATATACTTGAAATAGAAGAAACAGAGGTCAAAACACTTGAAAAAGACTTGCATCAAAGCTGCTTCCCATCGCATCTGCATGTGAGGCCACATAAATACACCACCACCACCACTGGGCCAGCAGCAGCACATGGCCTAATCAATTCTAACGGTGGGATTGTGGCACTTGTAGTCACCAAACGCAGGAAAAATGGAAAGTGTCATTCCGTAAAGTGACTGCAGTACCATATGGAGAGGCTACCAATAATAAACAGGGATAACAGACCCAACAACTGGAGTTAAAGAAGAAATTTGGGGACATAAACGCACCCCCACCGCGAGTGGCACCCACGCTCACGGAACGGAGAAGAATTTATTAAATGAGTTTTCCGTACATAATGTAAAAAAAAATTTAAACTAAAATAAAATAAATATTACAGAAGAATAATTTTATTATCCGGAATTGAACTAAAAACTTATAGTGTGTTAGTTAACATAATAACCACAGCATCGTAAATCTTTTGAGTTAAAGATGACTCATAGTACATCATGTTAGATACGTCCATGTTGATAGTCTTGTAGTTTTTGGCTAGACTGTTCTGAACCAGGATCACCCATGGATCCAATGCCAATACACGCATATTACACTACCAACCGGATTCTTTCCAATGCATTGCCAAGTTGCCTAAGAATCAAGACCGGCCCTAAGTTCATGGGGGTCTGAAACGAACATTCAAAATAAAGTCCACATACATAATGTAAAAAAGAATGAAATAAAAGTAAAATAAAAAAAATATCTACAACAAGATTTAAACTACGAATCTCTTGTCTACAAGTCTAACATAATATCTACTAGACCATAATTGTTTTGTGATAAGAAGCACCAATGGTACATGCTAGTTATATTTTCGGTAAAAAATTACTTATATATTTAAACTATTTTTTATTTGGACCCTGTCCATGTGGTTCTGGACGGTCGTCCTGGCTGTCTTGGACCAGAGCTGGCACTGCTAAGAACTCGATCCCATTCTATGAAATTTGCGTTTTAACGGACACAACGGAGACAAGACAATAAAGACACGACGTTGACCCATATTAACGTTAGGATGCTGTGATAAAACGTGACTGTAACCCAAATAAATCCTAATATCACAATACAGATTTTAAATGTTGCACATAACTAACAACATAGTAGAGAGTGAAGAGACGTACATGTGGACCTCGGACGCAACGAGTTCCGGATCGTCCACCGCGCCCACTACAGGTTCGCGCCCAAACCTGCCAAAAATAGAAAAAGAACGCACCGCAAAAAAAAAAAAAAACATGTCAGCCAAATTACCAGAATGTCCCTCGTCCAGTCAATTTGCGATATTATCGAGATACAAGAAAATAAAAGAAGTAATATAAAATGCTAAAAGTGGTTAGGGGGGAGGAGTGCTTAAAATCTCCTCTCGGGAGACGATATTTTTAGAAAAGACTCCACGAGCAAGCAACAAAAAGAAAATTACACTGCACGAGACGGTCGGTACACTTAAAAAAAAAGCAAAAGAAACTTCTTCCCGCCCCTATAAAACTTTTCTATAGTTACAAACGCTTCCAAGAATAAGTAAATTTATGCAAATTTGAGAAATCATAAGGTTACCGACTAAATGAACAAATGCCCCCAAATTTAATTCTTTTTAAGGACACGAAAACGACTCCAAACTAAATCGATGAATTATAATCAAATTATAGGTACTTTAGAGCAAATTGTAAGAATTGAGGCGACTCGTTAAAGGAAATTCCGCAACTTTTCACGGAACTGACCCAAAACTGGCGGTAATTACGAAAAAGCCCCTAATTTAAGAAACCGAAAGTAGTATAACGGGCGTAACGGTTTCATTTAACGGCGGAGATCTCTGCCGGACCGGATCATGACGGAGAGAACCGGATCGGATCCGAGGACCAGATCGTACGGTGTAGATCACACGAAGATAAAAAAGCACGGCTCGTATTTAACGCGTAAGTTGAGTGTAAATGGTGCGGAACTCACTTCTCTGCAGTGGAAGTGGAGGAGGAAGTGGAAGTGGAAGTGGAAATGGAAGCTTCCGCGGCCGCCACCGGCATTTCTTTGAGACCTCTTCTCGCCATTGTTCCAATCCTGCAAAAAGAATTCATGATTTTTTTTTTCTTATAAGTCCCTCCGTAGTTTTATACATTAAAAAAAAAAAATCATCAAATCGTATAAGATTCTTCATGTGTAAAATTTTATTTTATTTTAGAGGGAAATTTATATCAAGAAAACCCAAATCTGAAAAAATGCATAAAGTAAAAAAAAACGAAAATATTCAAGAGATTGCACAGAAGAGTGTCTACATTATTTCTTATTTTTTTGAAACTTTCTTGAAACGAAATACTGACAAAAAAAGAAACTGAAGAAGCACTACAAATCCATGCTTCCACTGAGAATTTAAAAAGAAAATGTACTCCGAGAATGTCTCATAGAGCATTCTAGTCCTTGAATCGACAAATTGTAGCTGAGCATTCTACTGCTACTAGCAAAAAAAAAAAAAATGGGATCGGAAAAATTCGATTTTTTTTTGAAGAACCACTCGAAATCGAAACCGTACCTAGAGACGGAGATCCGTTCCCGGCCGAGCCACCCGACGCCGCCGGCGAGGAGCACCAGCAGCGCCAGGAGAAGCAGCGAGAGCCACTTCACGGACGACGACTTCGCCATGGCCGAGCTTTCTCACTCTCTCTCTATATATATAGAAATGTGCACTTTCTCTCTCTAGAAATGGAGTGGAGAGAGAGAGAGAGAGACGAGTCGAAGAAGAAGGGGGGGTGGAGGCGCCATTTTATAGAAGCTTCCACTCCCTCCCACCCATTTTGGGTTATTAACTTAACCATGGTTAAATTATATTTTTAAAGTTGATGTTTACTGTGCCTAAACCACCACTAACTGACCTGACCTAGAAAGGAGGTTTAACTGTCAGTAACGGATTCAGTTACATCCATTTGTCTGAAACTTTATCATATTGGTCCCTCACAAACCTTTTATTATTAAATTTTTTCGCTACTGAAATGCAATAGAGCTCAGTAAGTATATAAATCAAACTACAAATGTCGTTCTTTAACCTAATGAATATGTTCTTAAGGCTTGATCTCGCGTTCTCGATCTCAAAGGCAGGTCTCACGAGCTCAGGGACGAAGCCAGAACTCGCGTTGGACAAGGACCGAACATGAAAGAAATTGAACCATGTTAAATAATTTTTTGTACCTAGATATTTCTTTATATATAAAAAAAATTGTTTGGTCCCTGGTCAATAGTATATATCCTAGGAAAGTAAAAGCTGAGGACTTGGCATTTAAATATTGATGTAGCAACTCTTCAATAGTGAGACAAAAAGATGAAGGCATATATTCAAGTATCTTTAGGTAGAAAAAATACAAGTTAAATGTTCAAAATGAAAAGAGTATTATATCATGTTTGTTTATAGAAGCTAATACATTCTCTAACTATTAATCATATAATACCTTGTATAAAATATTATGCATATTTTTGTAACTCTTCAATTGTTTTATAGACTTTTTATCAAAGTCAGGGGAGCCAGGGCCCCTTTGGCTCTAGCACAGTTTTGTTCCTTCACGAGCTTTTCAGCGAGTTGAGCACGAGCCAGTTTATGAATAGTTTGGTCCGTCAACATCACTATGTGCCACGAAGCTTTATGCAGGGTTTCAGGAAGTCAAGATATACACAAACTTAGTCCCTTGTATACGGAAGCGCTCTTTTGGTGACTCTAAATTGCATCATCCCATGAAGGAGGTGGTTATGTTATGCTTAAATTTGATTTTGATTTAGTTTAAGTTTGATTTAGTTTGGATATTTTTTATTTAAATTTAGTTTATATATTTGGATTAGATTGAGATGGTTTATATTTGATTTAAATTATGTAGATTAAGACATGGATGGAAAACCTATAAATAAAGGTCCAAGGCCATTGGGAATATGGGTATTGATTTAATTTATGAAACTTGTGCTATTGGCACATTTTATTTCCAGAATTTTTACAAGTTATTTCCTAAAATTTTGAAGAGTCCTTACGTGTGAATTATCCTTTTGAAATATCATGGACAAGTCATTCAATCACCTATAGATTTGCATCATCCTCGAGAATGCATGTCAATGAAAGTTCAAAAATGTACAACTATATTCTTCCTTTATTTAGACGATAATTTCAATAATGGCACAACAATATTTATGCAACAAATATTTATCAACAATCCTAAAAAAGTATTTTGGTTATGCCAACAATATGTATATGTAGTTATTATTTAGCATAGAAAAATGCTAAGTTTACTACCAAATGCTTACAACCCTCTCTACCCCCCCCTCCCCCCCCCCCCCCACCCCCACCCCATGTGGGCCACATCCTGTCTCACCTCTCTCCCAATGAACGGCTGCCACGCGGCATTTCTGCCATGTGGCGGTCACCCGGACAGCTACCGGGTCTCACCTCTTTCTCCTCCTCCAATGGATGGTCGTCACGTGGCTGTTGTAAGTGGGTTGTAAGCATTTGGTTGTAGTGGTAGCATTACTCTTTAGCATAATAGTAAGAAAACTCTTGTCTATTTTAATATAAGGTTTATTTATATTGGATATATGACAAATGGTTGTGTTAGTCTAAGTGTGGCCAATGTTCGATTTTTCTGTTATACAATCTCGGAAGGTTGCATAAGCAATGCATCATAAGTAGTGTCATGGAGCATTCCAGAAGTTTATTGTTTGGACTTATTCGAGCTGGTACATTTACAGCGGGCACATGTGATTTAATCACTTTAGCTGCATCAGTAAAAGCATCGGGCATTTGATTTGTAATCTCCCGTAGATGCAATATCCTTCGTACCTCAATTTCACATAGATAAGTACGAGGATCTAGATGAGACAGAGTGGGATTATCCCACGATAATTCATGACATTTATTTGTGGCGAATGGTTTTGTAAGAATATATTTTTCTTTCTTATCTCCTCCTAACGGCAAAAATTTAGTCTCATCAAAGTGGCAGTCAACGAATCTAGCAGTAAAAATATCACCAGATAAAGGTTCCAAATATCTAATGATTGAGGGCGAATCAAAACCAATATAAATTTCCAAACGGCGCTGATGTCCCATTTTAGAGCGCTGAGGAGGAAGAATAGGAACATAAACAACACAACCAAATTTACGCAAACGAGAGATGTTAGGTTGGCCTAACAATGATCAATTTAGCAGCATGTAATATGGCTTGTCCCCAAGCTAAAACGGGTAAATTTGATTGCATGAGTAAAGGCCTTGCAATGTGCTGAAAATGCTTAATCAATGACTCTGCTAAACCATTTTGGGTATGAACATGAGGGACAGAATGTTCAACTTATATTCCTACGGAAGCACAATAATCATCAAAAGTACAAGATGTGAACTCAGCTGCATTATCAAGTTGAATCGTTCTAACATGTTGGTCAGGAAAATGAGTCTTAAACTTAATCAACTGAGAAAGTAGATTGGAGAAGGCAAAATTTCTATATGAGAGTAAGAAACTATTTGACCATCGACTAGAAGCATCTATTAGAACCATAAAATACCTGAAAGGTCCGCTAACAGGATCAATTGGTCTGCAAATATCATCTTGTATTCTTTGAAGGAATGATGGTGATTCAGAAGCTATTTTGAGAATTGAATGTCTGGTAATGAGTTTACCCTGTGAACAATCTACACACAAATATTTAGTAGGAAAAGAAAGACTTTGGTATGATAAATTATGTCTATTACTATTGTTGATGACCTTTCTCAACATAGTCGATCCTGGATGACCCAATCTGTTATGCCAAAGGATTAGATTCCTTGGATCCTTTAGCCTTTTGCTAGTGATGGGGTGAGATTCTACTACATTCAAAGTAGTTTGATATAGCCCCGAGGAGATTAACTTGCACTTTTCTAATATGAGATTATTGCTTCCAATATTAAAGGTGATACAACGATACTCTTTGTTATCATCGTTCATGGTTTCAACATAAAATCCGTTCATTCGAATATCTTTAAAGCTGAGTAGATTTCTATTAGATCTACTAGAGAATAATATATTTTGAATGACTAAGTGTGTTCCATTTGGCAACACAACATCGGCCTTACCATAATGTTCTATAATCTGCACGGGTCCAACAATGGTGGTCACCTCGGCAGTGTTTGAGACATATGTTGTGAAAAACTTCCTAATTTTTAATATAGTGTGAGTTTTTGCACTATCTATCAAACATATGCCATCATCATTGTCCATACCTTTCAAAAACAAAAATTAATAATATATTAATATGCTACCAAATGGTTAAACTTGGCATATTGTCAATTATTATAACTTATCTAAATATAAATAAAACTGCTTCAAATAAAGTAAACTAACTAGACTATTGATCATATAATGACCAATTTATTCAAATTAGAAAGTAAATAAACATAGATAAGCATACAATAACTATTCATTGACTTCGCCTATCATGGCGTTGAACTGGTCTTCCGAAATTGCATTTTCATTCTTATCTTGGAAGAAATCATTAAAATCCATGTGTGTTGTACCCACTATGAGATTATTCTCCACACCCTTTGAGGCTTCATACTCGTCAACTTTCTTTTGTGAGGTACGACATTTTTGCATCCAATGATCAGCTCTTCCACAATATTTGTAAATATCAGTTGGAGCAACTGGATTGAGAATTTGGACAGTATTTCTTCGAGGATTAAAATTCTTATTTTTGAACTGTGTATCATTTCTTGGACCTGGATTGTAGTCATTTCTTTGTCTTCCACGGCGTCCATGCCCTCTACCTCTGTGATTTCTCCGACCCCTAGTATTGGTCATATTTTTTCGAGCACTCATCGCATTCACTTCAGCAGGAATTGGTGCAGACCCAGTTGGTCTACTAGTGTAGTTTTTGATTAATAACTCATTTTTTTCTCGGCCACGAGTAAGACAGCAATGAGTTCAGAATACTTCTTAAAATTTCTCTCCATATACGTCTGTTTTATATTAGTTGCATGAAATACGGTGAATATTTTCTCTAGCATGGAATGCTCTGTCACTTCTTCACCACATAACTTCAATTATGAAGTAATACTGAACATAACTGAATTATAGGCTGCAACTGTCTTATAATCTTGGAAACGTAGATTGAGACATTCATGGAGTGCACCTGGTAGTATGACCATTTTCTGGTGATCATATCTCTCAGCTAGAGAATTCCATAGCACCAAGGGGTCCTTGGATGTTAAGTACTCAGCCTTAAGATCATCATGAATATGATGTCTTAGAAAAATTAAAGCCATCACTTTATCTTGTGCAGATATTGGCTTATCAGCCATAATTGCGTCACCTAAGCTTTTGGCTTGAAGGTGCATTTCAGCATCCAATCTCCAGTTGAGAAAGTTCTAGCCTTCTAATTTTAGAGGCTTGAAATCATGCTTTGTGAGGGTCGACATATTTCTGTATAAGATCAATAATAATAAGTTAACATAAGAACTTGGTAAATCACCAAATAATTTATGTTCATGGTGTATGCTTCAAACAATGATGTTTCAGAAGTCTATTTATATCAAACAAATTTTGTTCATGGCATGCTTCGAACAATGATGTTCCAGAAGTCGTAGGTAAATACCAAACACTAGATGTTCATGGTATGCTTCGAACAATGATTATGATCAAGAAGTCTTTCAAAAATATCACATATGGTATGCTTCGAACAATGATGTTCCAGAAGTCTTATATATATATATATATAGACCAAACAATTTATGGTCATGGTCATCAGATCTCTGATGGTTTTTATCTGAATGTATTAACATATATAAAAGAAATAAATAAAGAATAACTTCAGCTTTCTTTCCGATAAATCTATATGCGATTAACATCAGAGTGCTATTACCGAAGTGGAGAATCCGCAAATGGCGGCTTCACTGAGATGCTCTCGCTTATTTCCTCCCGTTAGAACTTCGTACTGATAATGTGTTTGAATAAACGTAGAAGAAGGAAGAAGAAAATATGAGAGAAGATATCTTATTATTGTAATCACATAGTGGGAGGCAAATGCCTTATTTATACAACCCAATGAAAATGTAATACTAATCTCTAACCAATGTGAAACTAAATTACAAAGTGAGAATCCAATCCTTTAGTAATCCACGTTATAACAAACACCTTACTTATCATCTACAATGTATAGATAATTAAACATTTGAATCTCTATTAATTTAAATGTGACCTAGCTCGTATTCAAACCAAAACTTGTTTCGAAACATAACAAGTTCAAAGACAAAAAGTCGAAGAAACTATTAGTAATATCTACGCTTTTGTGAATCAAAGGTGGTCGTTGCTCACCATAGACTTGGTCCACTAGGGTCATGAGTTGTGTCCTCTCAAGTTGCTAACTTCGTCATATCTAGAAAGTAATTCTTCTATAGAGGTTTTGATTGCTTACCGAGAAAAAAGGAGAGAGAGAATTAATAATAAACTTTTTTTTTTAGATGTCTGACGATACGTATGAGACTTTATGTACGCTATGTTGTATGTTATTTGGACCCACTGTCTCCACATCTTCTCCGCAGTTTGATTTCGAAACCTTCGTCCAGCCAGAAAGAATATACCTCTTTTCACTGACCACAAAAATTAGTTTAGTTCGATATAAATTTGATCTTGTGCAAATGGAAAGTCATTTATATATGCAAATATTTTTTAATTGCTTTCGTCTTGCTTTTGTTTTTGTTTTTGCAGATAAGACTATATGGATCCCAATTTTGATTAGTCCTTTTGCATCGACGAATCATACAAAAAATTATGGTTGCAATTGAGATTGTATTATATTTCGTATATAGCATATGGACAATAAATTTTTTTAGATGAACAATAAATTGTTTTATAAAAGCAATTTTAACACATCATGGCTGAGCAAAAATTGGTTTAAACCAAAAAATGAACCAAATCGATCCGAATAGTGCATTCGGTTCGGTTTTTTCAATAATGTTTCGGCAGTCGGTTTCAAGTTAGGTTATTTTAGATTTTCAGTTCGGTTTTCGGTTCTGTGTTTTGGCAGCCCAACCGAATCAAAAACCGAAAATAATATGTACATTTACTAATATACCCTCCCCAGTCACCCCATATAAAACACAAAAGTCTGCCCTAGGCTTTCTCTCTCATCTCATTTCTTTTCTTTCTTTCGAGTCCCTTTCCGCCTCTGGCTCCCAAAGTCTCAAACCCTAAAATCTAAATCCCTCCCTCCCCTTGGCACTGACTGGCCCCCTCCGGCTCTGAGGCTGATTCTTCACTCCTCGGTTTTTGGTTCTGCGTTCGTCTCTCAGCCTCGGAGCCTATCTTGCCGCAGTAGTAACAGGTTGGAAGAGTCAGGGATTTGGATGCAGCTCCCTGTGGTGCTTGATGCAGATGAGATTTCTTGGCAGCTTCTCCATTCGTTGCTCTGGCTGGTGCTGATGTGGAAGGCCTCTTCAGGTTGGATTCTCGTCTGATGATACGCTCCATACGTCGAGCTGCAGCAAGGACGTCCGTGTACGAAGTAGGTGCGACGGATCCGATCATTCTTTGTAACTCGAATTTTAGCCCATCAAAGAACTTCTCAGCCTTTTCTTCTTCTGTTGGGATCAAGGTAGGGGCGAAGCGACTTAGACGAATGAACTCAGCGTTGTACTCTTCCACCGTCATAGTATCCTGAATGAGGCGATTGAACTTGTCCCGCAGTTCTTATCGAGCGATAGCCGGAATGTACATCTCTTGGAAGAGTCTGGAGAACTCTTCCCAAGTAACTCGGTCTGGTCCGAGCCGTCTCTCTTCATATAGCCACCAGTGATGAGCATTGTCCGTCAATTGCATTCTGACGACAGTCATCCAACGTTCCCTTGGTAGCTCAGCTGCTTCTAATTGATGTTGTATGTTGGTGAGCCACTCATGAACTTTTGTGGGCTCCTCTTTTCCTGAGAAGGTACGGGACTTCAGTTGGCAGAAATCAGTGATAGAGCCCGTCGGTTGCCGTCTAGCTGGTAGGTTGGCCTGCTCCAGTGCATTTACTAGACTGTTCCTCAAGTAATCAGCCTCGCGACGCTGAGCCTCGTGTTGGACTTGTTGCTGGGCTTGCATCATTGCGTAGATCATTTGGAATATTTGTTGCCCGTCAATAGGCTGCCCTTGTGGGAATACAGGCATCGGTGGAACGAACTGCGGAGGCGGCGGAATATCATCACGCCAAAATCTAGAAGCTTGCTGATCTGCTTGGCTGCTTCGGTGAGTAGCGGGATCTCCACTCAATGGTGTCACTTCATCTTCTCCGTAGGTGGCTACATCACCTATTGGTGTTCTTGCTGGAGTTCCGTCGTTTGCTCGTGAATCCATTACTCTGCATCAAAATAAACTTTAAGAGGCGTACAGGATTCAAGGCAAGATGCAAGTCAAAAATTAGTTCGAATACGATATAGATATCAAAAACGATTCAAGCAAGTGGATGAGATCCTAAAAACTTATCATATTCTTATTGCAGGCCTGTTCGGTCCCTAAGTTGAAACCGAACAATTTAGTTGTTGACCTGCATGGGCCACCACAAAAACCATGTCACGTCCCAGTCCCAAAATACCGAGGGACCGGACGCGTGATAATGGCCAGCAGTACGCACCGATGGACAAACCCAATTTAATGGATCTATCGGGGCATACTTAAGCTGTATTACAACAGTCAGGGTTTACTATTCTCATCCACAGAATAAAGACAGCAATATCAGCAAAAGAAATAAACAACATTCAGTCACAAGTAATAAAATCGGAGAACAACCCGATATTAAGTCTGTTACAAATGTTCTCTAAAACAGGAAATAAAGAGTTTAATTGCCTTAAAAACTGAGCATGGAAGAAGCAGATGTTCAGGAGAAATCTTCAGCGATCACCTCGTCCTCAGGTTCTGGTATTGTTCCGAGAAGTGTTCCTGTTCCGTATACCTCTGTATAGACCTCGTCTGCTAATCCTGGGGACATAATCCGGATCCAGGTCCTCAGGGGACATAGCAAGGTACAAGAAAGCTCATGCCAAAATAAATGCAGTGCAGAAATAAAGAAAACAATAGGGTAAATAAATAAACCAGCTAAGTGATATGCAAGTGAGAGTTTTAGTCATACTCGGGCTGAGACTACTATAGGATCAGTGTCGAAGAAACCATAGCAGTATTTTCTCGAAGGGCCAGTACGGTACCAAAGCTCTGTGTCAGAGTCTAAGGCACATCAATTAAGTATTATATATATATTCAGCCTTTTGTATGGTAAATCTCTCCCCACCCAATGTAATCTCACGTCACAGTTCCATAATATCTCATGTTCATGTCACGCAAGATTAAACTAATGCAATAAGTCATTTATTAAGATCTAAGAAAATAATGTCCAAGTCATGAAATTTGTATCCTATACAGAACCACCTTGAATATTTCAGGAAGATTCTGTCTCATGATTTGTGTCAGGTGTCACGCCCCGATCTCCCGCAGGCAATCGGCCGTTCCCGCTAGGCGGGAATCACCCTCGCCAGCGCTCCCGCGGAACGATCGCTTAACCCATCCGGGCGTGATACCGCACGAGCGTGATCCACGCCCGTGCAAGGCCATGGTTCATTGGCTGGCGGCAAGAGTTCTAAGCCACAGAGTCGCACAGATTGTCCAAGTGCAGCAGAGTCATGAACGCATAGGCGATCGGTAACAGGTTCACTGAGTCGACAAATATAGCGGAAGCATCGAAACAAGTAAAGTAATCTCTTTATTGATATGAAACATGTATTACAGGCGGCGTATAGCCGAGATTACAAGTCGCTCAAGCCTCTCTCTCTGAAACAGTAAAAGCGTGCCAAGTGGCTACAACTGTGGGATGATTTGTACAGGCGATGGTCAGGCGATGTTCACAACTTATGTCTTGTATATGTGCTTCAGTCCCGGACGCACCGTTGCAAGGCTTCAGAGGGAACTCCTGGCCTTAGCACGCACGAAGGAGGCGTCCGCACCGCACGAGGTTCCCTGCACCCTGCATACAAACTGGTGGATTATCAGTACATTGAATGCACTGGTGGGAAAGCTACTCGCCCGCTCGACAAATCCAAACATGTAGTACAGGTTCCGTGCACAACCATTAAGTTATCTTTCTAGTTGCCTTAGGATCAGTTTCATGCAAATATTGAATAGCTTATCGTGTCGGGCAGTGCGCCGTACGATGTTAGAGGAAACACGGCGAGACTTACCAACTTACCATTTCCTTCCCTGTCCAAGGCAAACATGATTAATTCAAGCACGGGCAAGCATAAACATTCAGGAGGCATAGCATATGCAAACATGAGGGTTCTTATAACTTGATCGTTCAGGTGTTAAGTTATTCATTGATGCTATGCAATGACTCGCACGCGGATAGCCGCTAGGCGAGGATGACTTGTTATCTTTTGTTTCACAGGCAAGCACGCAACAGGTTAAATACACACGATAAACACACGATGCATTGCAAGCCATATTCACACGATAATCACACGAGACATTGCAAGCATATACACACGATGATCACTGGCTGATGTCATAATGGACTAGTCAAGGACGTGAATAACATGCAACGAGAAAACACGAGAAGCTCATAAAACACGATGCATTGCAAGTTACCCAGTCCGCACACGATTGACTATAAATACGAAGTCTGCCCGGATCGGATCGGTGCCAGTGCCCCAGCACCGTCCGCAGAACTTATATCCTTGTGCACAAGTTGTCCATGATCGAACACGATTGTTAATTTACACACGAGCACACGAGATTCATTTAGCTATTGGATATGCACAGTCTCCTGGGCTGCTGTAAGCCCGCACACGAGAGAGACTTGCAGGGAGATCCAAATACCTGAATGAGTCTTGCCACAGGAACATGATTCTTTTACTTGGCATGATACAGTCCCCTGGATCGGGAACTGCCTTGGTGACCTAACGGTCCCGAATACTTGCGGGTTCATTCAGGCACGGAACGACTACGTAGTAGTCTCCCGGGGTTTGGATGAAAATACGGTAACTATCAAGCAGACAAGCATGCGTTTATAGGAACATAAGCAGGCACGTTGCTCGGGCCCGAAGGTAGTCCGAGAGATGAAACCGTTAAGGGACTTAGCATGCGAGGGTCTGAATATAAGCAGTATTTCCTTTTCCATGTTCTAGCAAGCAATATGAGTTGGGATTATGTAAACACCCTAAATTTCAGAAATAAAATTTAATACAATTTTTCCCGTATTTTTGGTGTTCTTCTGGAATTTATAGCAAAGGTAATTGTGGGTTAAAGAATTTTAAGTATGACTAAATGGAGTTTAAATATTCTGGAAATAGAAATTTATTGGGTAAAATGGAAAACCGGACGTATGGCATTTTTCGGTGAATTTATTGGACTCCGGAGCAACGATTCGAGGACGAAAAGCTGTTTGGATTGGGAACCAAACCCAAATTCGAACCAACCCAGACCAAACCCGACCCGCTGCAAACCCTAGCCGGCCGCCAACACTGTAGCAGCCTATAAAACCCTCCTCGACTTTCGTGCTCAGCCATCTGAACCCTAGCCGCTCATCCCTATCTCCGCCCGTCAGCAACCCCGCCGCCGTACCCCGAACTCCGCCGCTCTCCCATCGCCAGCGACCCAACCCTCGACCTTTTCCCTCCGCGTGAGCGGACACTCGTCCCTGACACCACCGAATCCTAGACCCGCTGTCGACTCCAAGCCACCGACTCAGGGCGCCATCGACCCGCCGCCGAGTCCAGCGCGACCCCAGCGTCTCTCAACCCTCGGCCCATCTCCGCCCAGACGCCGAGCAGCCGCTCGACTGCTTCACGCGGCCTCGATTCTCGCAGCGGCCGCCGCGAGTACCTCTCCGTCGGTCGACGCTGACTCAGCAGCGTTCACGGAGCCCTCGGCCTGGACGTGAGCGGCAGAACTCCACAGCAGACCCCGGACGCGAGGACACAAGAGTTCAACCTGGACACAAATTGACGCTCGGACACTTGGAATTCAGCGTTCACGGAGCCCTGTTCAGGTACCGATTTCTCTCACCTCGCAACTCCGATTTCATTTCTGTCAGTTGCTATGCATAGATTGTATAACCCTCTCGGTGCCCGTGTAACTCGCTCGGTGCAACGCGTCCTGTAGTGGTCGTACACCGCGATCCAAAACAGGAAAAAATAACGCCCTGTTTCACCCCGGAACTGAGTCCGCCCCGCCAATCGGGACGACTTGGTCGCACACGGTCTTTACCAAACTGTGCGCGACGTTGATACGGTCATGTAGAATTTCGCAGAAGTCGATTCGGAGGTGCGTGCACCCCGGAATCAACGCGTATCCGCCGACGACACCCCGTATCCGTCGATTTTGAAACACGCTGTAACTTCGTGTACACACGTCGGATCGAGACGAAACTTGCGCCATCGGATCCGTAGTAATACGCTGGTCCTGTGAGCCAAGTTTGGTTCGATTCTGAGAACGTTGACAAAATCACGTATCGTGGGCCCCACCGGCTCCACTTGACGGGTGATTTTGTGATCGGCTCATCGGAATCCAATTCCGGAAGTTCCGTTGGGTTCGTATCATCGTTTCTGACTTGTAGACACTGAGTTTACGGAATTTGGAGACCTTTGACCCTGACGCGCTTTTCGGTGCAAGGTGGGCCCACATATGGAATCCGCTTTGGCCCGAAAATGACCTTTTTGCCCCTGTGTCCAAATTGGACGTAAGGACAGGCATTTCTAGCTATTTGACATCTTCTGAGACTGTTGGTGGTATTTATTACAGCTTTTGGAGTAGTACCTACCGGATCCACTGATACAGGGACAGTTGTTGATATCCGAACATCAGGCAAGTGTACCTTGCCACTCTATGCAGCTTAGTTATCTAATTTCCTTGCTTTATATATATATTGCTGTGCATGCTCAACCTAGGACCGTGTGACGTACTTAGCGTCCGATTATCAGTCGGGTGCCGACACTGTACGCAGTGTTGGGTACGGTCATCTAGAGATGGACATTCGTGACACTTTATTCTCGTACTTGTCTTATCGAGTACCATATGACCCAGGACACTTGACACTACTCATGAGACAGGATTTTCCCGAGATATTCGTGGTGATTCTGTATAGGATACAGGACATGGACATTATATTCTTAGATACTTTATGACTGGTTGCATTTAGCTATGATCGCGCTTGACATGGGCATGAGACGTTGTGGTCATGATATGCGTGGTTACATTGGGTGGGGAGAGACACACAGGCTACAGGCTGTATTTATATATCTTCTATTATTGAGAGGTCGTAGACTCTCGTAGCAGAGCTAGACCCACTACCGGTTATTACCGCTACCGGCTCCCCGACACAGAGCTTGTAGTGGCTCAGCCTGAGACTAGTGCTGCTCTCACTTGCATTTACACTTAGATGGCTACATATTTACCCTATTGTTCATTTAGTTATTTAGTTGCTGCACTGCTTATCTGTATTTATTGGCATGAGCTTTCTTGTACCTTGCTATGTCCCCTGAGGACCTGGATCCGGATTTTGTCCCCAGATTTTGCAGACGAGGTTTATCCCGAGATTTACGGGACCGGAGCAGGAGCTGATCCAGGAGTGGTACCACCATCTGAGAACGAGGTCTTAGCTGAAGACTTCTCTTGAGCATCCATGTTTATGCTCAGCTTTTATTATTTATTTCAGTCTTTTATATTCTGGTCAGATGAACCATTGTACTAGATATTTATCGGGTTGTTCCCCGAAGTACTATGTGAGACTGGATGATGATTTGCATTCCTTATTTATTCTGTGGATCATGTTTATGTCTTGTGTGGATGAGATTAGTTGTACCATGATTGTCGTAGACTTGTTTTACAGCTTAAGTATGCCCTGATGGATCCTTTATAGTGAGTTGGTCCATCGGTGCGTACTGCTGGCCGTTGCCACGTGTCTGGTCCCACGGTATTTTGGGACTGGGGCGTGACATGGTTTTTGTGGTGGCCCATGCAGGTCCTACGACTAAATAGTTCGGTTTCAACTTAGGGACCGAACCAGCCTGCCCTAAGGATATGATAAGTTCTAGGTTCTCATCC
Organism: Iris macrosiphon; assembly: GCA_036927795.1. Classification (NCBI taxonomy): domain Eukaryota; kingdom Viridiplantae; phylum Streptophyta; class Magnoliopsida; order Asparagales; family Iridaceae; genus Iris; species Iris macrosiphon. The sequence continues at coordinate 7,419,092 of JAYESA010000011.1, forward strand.
ATTATTTAACCATTGTTGAACTCTATATCGAACTCAAAATTTGTTACTTGAAATGCATCCTGTATTGATTCCTCTGAGCGTTCTTACAGTTTATCCTTTGGTTGCAGAGCAATGGATTCAGGGAACAGAGATGATATTCCTTTGGAGACACCACACGACGTTGTGGTTACTTATGGAGACGAAGTGACACCAGGGAATGGTGGACGAGCATCGCAGAGTGATCAAACCGGACAGCCTAATCCAAGGTTCCGGAGAGATGACATTCCACCACCACCTCAGTTCACTCCCCAGATGCCAGTATTCCCGCCAGGACAAGCCATGGACGGGCAACAAACGTTCCAGATAATGTATGCTATGATGCAAGCACAGCAACAGATTCAGCAAGAGGCCCATCGGCAGGAGGCCGAGTATCTGAGGACCAGCCTGGTATCCGCATTGGAGCAGGCAAATCCGCCAGCAAGGCGAACATCGACGGGATCTATCACCGATTTCCGTCATCTCAAGCCTCGCACATTTTCTAGTAAGGAAGGGCCAACGGAAGTTCATGAGTGGCTCACTAATATTCAGCATCAGTTGGAAGCCGCGGAACTTCCAAGAGAGAAGTGGATGACTGCCGTCAGAATGCAGTTAACTGATAATGCGCACCACTGGTGGTTAGCAGAAGAAAGGAGGCTCGGACAGGACAGAGTCACATGGGAAGAGTTCTCCAGACTCTTCCAAGAGATGTACATTCCAGCCATTGCACGGTCAGAGCTCAGAGACAGGTTCAACCGCCTTATCCAAGGCAGCATGTCAGTGGAGGAATACAATGCGGAATTTATTCGCCTGAGCCGCTTTGCCCCAATACTGATTTCAACGGAGGAAGAAAAAGCAGAGAAGTTCTTTGACGGCTTGAAGTTCGAGCTTCAGAGAGTGATTGGAACGGTAGCACCTACCTCTTATACCGATGTCCTTGCAGCAGCCCGACGCTTGGAGCGCGTCACCAGGAGAGAATCTAATCTGAAGAGGCCTATCACATCAGCACCATCCAGGCCAGCACATGGGGATTCCGCAAAGCGAGCCCAGAGGGGTATGCCAGATAGAGCAGCACATAGAGACAGACCTCTTCCTACTTGTCACCATTGCGGCAAGGTAGGACACATTGAGAAGGAATGCAGGCGTAAGTTGGGACTATGTTTGAGCTGCGGGTCCAACCAGCACTTTTCCAGGGACTGTACTGAACGAAAAGACGGAGCACCCAGACTAGCATTACCTGCACCACGACCAGCCTATCCAGCAGCAGGAGGCCAGCAGACAGGAGTTGGTGGGGTCAGACCACCAGCCCCAGGAGGGAACCAGCAGAGACCACCCCTAGCACCGCAGGCAGCTTTATTTCAGCAGGCCCAGCAGCAGCGAGGCCAAGCACAGGGGCGAGGACAGGCATTCACTTTAGCTGTTGAGGAGGAAGCTACAGCAGGCGAGGTCATCGCAGGTACTATTTTAGTAGCTTCATTACCTGCAGTAGCATTATTTGATTCTGGAGCATCGCATTCATTTATAGCAGCTAGCTTTGTGGCCACCCATAGAGTAGCTACCGCACCCCTTCCGAAGATGAAGAGAATTCTTACGGGAGGCGGTATTATTCCGGTTAGTGATGTCTGTAGATCATGTTCTGTAGTAGTTTGTGGAAGAGAAATGCGAGCTCAATTCCTAATCTTTTCCATGCCGGATTATGATGTCGTACTTGGTATGGACTGGTTAAGTCAGTACCATGCGACTCTTGATTGCCGACTTGGGCGGGTTATATTTAGACCGCCTGGACATCCAGAATTTGAGTTTCTCCGAGGAGCAGTAGAGCAAGGAGTTCAGCCTACTCTTAGGGTATTATCTGTAGAAGAGGAGACAGGTTACCCAAGAGTCATATCAGAATTTATGGATATATTTCCTGATGATCTTCCAGGTTTACCGCCTGATCGGGAAATAGAATTCACAATAGACTTAACTCCAGGAGCAGAGCCAATCACTTTATCAGTTTATCGGCTAGCACCTAAGGAGTTAGTGGAGTTGAAAGAACAGGTTGATGATCTTTTGGAGAAGGGTTTCATTCGGCCCAGTGTTTCACCTTGGGGAGCACCCATCTTATTTGTGCCAAAGAAGGATAGAACGGTACGGTTGTGCATTGATTACAGGGCACTAAATACTGTAACCATCAAGAACAGGTATCCCTTACCACGCATTGATGATCTATCCGATCAATTGAGTGGTGCAAGGGTATTCTCGAAGATTGACCTTAGATCCGGCTATCATCAGATCAAGGTGAGGAAGGAAGACATCGCGAAGACAGCTTTCAGGACGAAGTATGGGCATTATGAGTTCTTGGTGATGCCGTTTGGTTTAACCAACGCGCCAGCAGTGTTTATGAGCTTAATGAACAGAGTCTTTCATTAGTTCTTGGATAAATTCGTAGTGGTGTTCATTGATGACATTCTCATATATTCCAAGAACCATGAAGAGCACGAGGAGCATCTCAGAATCGTGTTAGAGACCTTGAGACAGGAGAAGTTATATGCCAAGCTCAGTAAGTGTGAGTTCTGTATGGACAAAGTGCCTTTCTTGGGACACATCATATCAGGAGAAGGACTTTCAGTAGATCCTGAAAAAGTTGCAGCAATAGAGACTTGGCCTACACCTACATCAGTCGCCGAGGTGAGAAGTTTTCTCGGACTTGCGGGATATTACCGAAGGTTCGTAGAAAATTTCTCAAGGATTGCAGAACCAATGACCAAGCTAACACGAAAGGATCAGGAGTTTGTATGGACAGAAGACTGCCAGAAGGCGTTTGAAGAACTGAAGAGAAGATTAACAACAGCACCTATCTTGACTCTTCCTTCAGGGTCAGGAGATTTTGTTGTTTACAGTGATGCGTCAGGCAGTGGACTAGGATGTGTTTTGATGCAACATGGCAATGTCATTGCTTATGCGTCAAGACAGTTGAAGGACCACGAGAAGAACTACCCGACACATGATCTGGAGCTAGCAGTAGTGATATTTGCATTGAAGATATGGAGGCACTATCTTTATGGAGAGAGGGTAGAAATCTTTACGGATCACAAGAGTCTAAAGTATGTGTATACTCAGAAGGAGCTTAACATGAGACAGAGACGCTGGCTAGAACTAATGGTGGATTTTGACATCGATCTGCAGTATCATCCGGGAAAGGCGAATGTTGTTGCAGATGCACTCAGCAGGAAGCCTACGGCTTATTTCTTGACGATGCAGCCCGGGTTGTTGAAGGATTTACAGGAGCTACAGATAGAGGTTATCATACCGGGACAGAATGGATTGATGGCTAATCTTGAGATTCAGTCATCCCTCGTGGAGAAGATTAAAGAAGCATTGCCCACCGATGCTAGATTCCGAAGACTCAAAGAAAGGACAGAAGCAGGTATGCAGACAGGACTACGCATCCACGAAGGCGGGACATTAAGGTTTGGAAATCGCCTGTATGTTCCAAATGGAGAATTGAGACAGGAGTTAATGGCCGAAGCACATAGCTCTATGTACTCTGTTCACCCAGGAGGAACTAAGATGTACAGAGACTTGAGACAGTATTACTAGTGGCATGGAATGAAGAGAGAGATCGCGAGATTTGTGGCCAAATGCTTAGTATGTTAACAAGTGAAGGCGGAGCACCAGAGGACTGCAGGTATGTTACAGCCGCTTCCGATACCGGAATGGAAGTGGGAGCACATCACGATGGATTTTGTCACAGGATTTCCGAGGAGCCCCAGCGGAAGAGATGCAGTATGGGTTATTGTGGATAGACTCACTAAATCGGCACACTTCTTGCCATTTAGAGTTGGACAGTCCACAGAGGTACTAGTCGACATGTATATGCGACAAATTGTCAAATTACATGGAGTGCCTGTTAGTATTGTATCGGATCGAGATTCGAGATTTACATCTCATTTCTGGAGAAGCATGCAAGAGAGTCTAGGCACCAGACTCAAATTCAGCACGGCTTACCACCCGCAGACAGATGGCCAATCGGAGCGCACCATTCAGATATTGGAGGACATGTTGAGATCATGTATGCTAGACTTTGGAGGATCTTGGGAAGATCATTTGCACTTAGTAGAGTTCTCCTATAATAACAGTTATCAGGCCAGCATCCAGATGGCACCATTTGAAGCTTTATATGGAAGGAAGTGCAGATCACCGGTGTGTTGGAGTGACGTTGGTGAACGTCAAATACTGGGTCCAGAATTGGTCACACAAACAGTGGAGAAGGTGAAACAGATTCAGACTCATCTACGAGCAGCTCAAGACAGACAGAAGCATTGGACTGATGCACACAGGCGTCCCCTAGAGTTCAAAGAAGGAGATCATGTATCCTTGAGGATTTCGCCCACTCGGGGTACTATCAGATTCGGGAGCAGAGGCAAGCTGAGCCCAAGGTATATTGGGCCATTTGACATTCTAGAGCGCGTTGGTGAGGTGGCTTATCGTCTTGCATTATCTTCATCCTTAGAGGGAGTGCATGACGTATTTTACGTCTCCCAGTTGCGAAGGTACGTGACCGACCCAAGTCACGTAGTCGATCATTCAGAGATCACAGTAGGCCCAAGTTTGAGATATGAGGAACAACCAGTTGGCATCCTCGACGTCAGTGAGAAGACATTACGGGGACAGACGATCAGACTGGTTCGTGTAGCATGGAAACATCATTCACCAGGCGAATCAACTTGGGAACGGGAAGATAGTATGCGCCAGCGATACCCCCACTTGTTCGAGGAGGCAGTTGTAAACTAGGCCACCTTGTATTTCCATAACTCTTTCCTTAGTAGCTTATTCTTGATTGCGAGGACGCAATCCTTTTAAGGAGGGAAGATTGTAAACACCCTAAATTTCAGAAATAAAATTTAATACAATTTTTCCCGTATTTTTGGTGTTCTTCTGGAATTTATAGCAAAGGTAATTATGGGTTAAAGAATTTTAAGTATGACTAAATGGAGTTTAAATATTCTGGAAATAGAAATTTATTGGGTAAAATGGAAAACCGGACGCATGGTATTTTTCGGTGAATTTATTGGACTCCGGAGCAACGATTCGAGGACGAAAAGCTGTTTGGATTGGGAACCAAACCCAAATTCGAACCAACCCAGACCAAACCCGACCCGCTGCAAACCCTAGCCGGCCGCCAACATTGTAGCAGCCTATAAAACCCTCCTCGACTTCCGTACTCAGCCATCTAAACCCTAGTCGCTCATCCCTATCTCCGCCCGTCAGCAACCCCGCCGCCGTACCCCGAACTCCGCCGCTCTCCCATCGCCAGCGACCCAACCCTCGACCTTTTTCCTCCGCGCGAGCGGACACTCGTCCCCGACACCACCGAATCCCAGACCCGCTGTCGACTCCAAGCCACCGATTCACGGCGCCATCGACCCGCCGCCGAGTCCAGCGCGACCCCGGCGTCTCTCAACCCTCGGCCCATCTCCGCCCAGACGCCGAGCAGCCGCTCGACTGCTTCACGCGGCCTCGATTCTCGCAGCGGCCGCCGCGAGTACCTCTCCGTCGGTCGACGCTGACTCAGCAGCGTTCACGGAGCCCTCGGCCTGGACGTGAGCGACAGAACTCCACAGCAGACCCCGGACGCGAGGACACAAGAGTTCAACCTGGACACAAATTGACGCTCGGACACTTGGAATTCAGCGTTCACGGAGCCCTGTTCAGGTACCGATTTCTCTCACCTCGCAACTCCGATTTCATTTTCGTCAGTTGCTATGCGTAGACTGTATAACCCTCTCGGTGCCCATGCAACTCGCTCGGTGCAACGCGTCCTGTAGTGGTCGTACACCGCGATCCAAAACAGGAAAAAACAACGCCCTATTTTACCCCGGAACTGAGTCTGCCCCGCCAATCGGGACGACTTGGTCGCACACGGTCTTTACCAAACTGTGCGCGACGTTGATACGGTCGTGTAGAATTTCGCAGAAGTCGATTCGGAGGTGCGTGCACCCCGGAATCAACGCGTATCCGCCGACGACACCCCGTATCCGTTGATTCTGAAACACGCTGTAACTTCGTATACACACGTCGGATCGAGACGAAACTTGCGCCATCAGATCCGTAGTAATACGCTGGTCCTGTGAGCCAAGTTTGGTTCGATTCTGAGAACATTGACAAAATCACGTATCGTGGGCCCCACCGGCTCCACTTGACGGGTGATTTTGTGATCGGCTCATCGGAATCCAATTCCGGAAGTTCCGTTGGGTTCGTATCATCGTTCCTGACTTGTAGATACTGAGTTTGCAGAATTTGGAGACCTTTGACCCTGACGCGCTTTTCGGTGCAAGGTGGGCCCACATATGGAACCCGCTTTGGCCCGAAAATGACCTTTTTGCCCCTGTGTCCAAATTGGACGTAAGGACAGGCATTTCCAGCTATTTGACATCTTCTGTGACTGTTGGTGGTATTTATTACAGCTTTTGGAGTAGTACCTACCGGATCCACTGATACAGGGACAGTTGTTGATATCCGAACATCAGGCAAGTGTACCTTGCCACTCTATGCAGCTTAGTTATCTAATTTCCTTGCTTTATATATATATTGCTGTGCATGCTCAACCTAGGACCGTGTGACGTACTTAGCGTCCGATTATCAGTCGGGTGCCGACACTGTACGCAGTGTTGGGTACGGTCATCTAGAGATGGACATTCGTGACACTTTATTCTCGTACTTGTCTTATCGAGTACCATATGACCCAGGACACTTGACACTACTCATGAGACAGGATTTTCCCAAGATATTCGTGGTGATTCTGTATAGGATACAGGACATGGACATTATATTCTTAGATACTTTATGACTGGTTGCATTTAGCTATGATCGCGCTTGACATGGGCATGAGACGTTGTGGTCATGATATGCGTGGTTACATTGGGTGGGGAGAGACACACAGGCTACAGGCTGTATTTATATATCTTCTATTATTGAGAGGTCGTAGACTCTCGTAGCAGAGCTAGACCCACTACCGGTTATTACCGCTACCGGCTCCCCGACACAGAGCTTGTAGTGGCTCAGCCTGAGACTAGTGCTGCTCTCACTTGCATTTACACTTAGATGGTTACATATTTACCCCATTGTTTATTTAGTTATTTAGTTGCTGCACTGCTTATCTGTATTTATTGGCATGAGCTTTCTTGTACCTTGCTATGTCCCCTGAGGACCTGGATCCGGATTTTGTCTCCAGATTTTGCAGACGAGGTTTATCCCGAGGTTTACGGGACCGGAGCAGGAGCTGATCCAGGAGTGGTACCACCATCTGAGAACGAGGTCTTAGCTGAAGACTTCTCTTGAGCATCCATGTTTATGCTCAGCTTTTATTATTTATTTCAGTCTTTTATATTCTGGTCAGATGAACCATTGTACTAGATATTTATCGGGTTGTTCCCCGAAGTACTATGTGAGACTGGATGATGATTTACATTCCTTATTTATTCTGTGGATCATGTTTATGTCTTGTGTGGATGAGATTAGTTGTACCATGATTGTCGTAGACTTGTTTTACAGCTTAAGTATGCCCTGATGGATCCTTTATAGTGAGTTGGTCCATCGGTGCGTACTGCTGGCCGTTGCCACGTGTCTGGTCCCACGGTATTTTGGGACTGGGGCGTGACAGATTATTCCCTTAGCTAGGTGCGTTGGATTTATTAGCATGCAGTGGGTGATTCACCTAGCGACTAGCATAAACATTCCAGATTTTATGTGTGCTGGCTAAGCAAAGACAAGTTCACCGTAGCCACCCACCTTAGCGATGATTCGCCTCGGTAGAGCGATACGTCTGAGCGAGCCTCTGAAAGTCCAAACTGGATCCTGTAGGGACAAGTCTGGATATCTTTGCCTCTTGATCGAGGCAAGGCGGGTCGGGACAGCTGCACGATTGCCGATTGAGACGGCAGTCCGCTTGAGCGGAACAGGGTGTTACATCCTACCCAACTTAGAAAAAGTCTCGTCCTCGAGACTTACTAAGGACAAGCAGTGGTCTAGGGTTTGAGGCAATCCTAGACAAGTCGTTTTACTTGTTCATTTGGATATTCACTTGCACAAGCTTCGAAATCAGCATACCGCTTAGACTGGATCGTGCGCACCTTCGACATGCATTTCTAGTGTGAACACGTCAACCAGCTCAGTGATAGCGAAGTCTTAGCACTCGAGTTTCACCTTTTTTTAAGTCTTGGATGGTGCACTAGTTCAAGGCGTCCCTCGAATAGATGCATTCAACCAAACTTAGGGTTAGTGAAAATCGGACAAGCTACTAGCGATACTCTTAAGGGTTCGCACAGGTTGGCACAAAGGCCACTCGCAGCATACAACCAGACAAGCAAGCATATCATTCAAAACGTATTTTGAAAGTATTTAGACTTATTGTTGGAACATCCCATCGAGGCATTGAGAGAGAGCGCGCACATAACCCACGAACGAGCTTTCGAAACAGAGATATCGAATTAAGGACAAAGGCGTAGAAGCCAGGCTCTGATACCAACCTGTCACGCCCCGATCTCCTGCAGGCAATCGGCCGTTCCCGCTAGGCGGGAATCACCCTCGCCAGCGCTCCCGCGGAACGATCGCTTAACCCATCCGGGCGTGATGCCGCACGAGCGTGATCCATGCCCGTGCAAGGCCATGGTTCATTGGCTGGCGGCAAGAGTTCTAAGCCATAGAGTCGCACAGATTGTCCGAGTGCAGCAGAGTCATGAACGCATAGGCGATCGGTAACAGGTTCACTGAGTCGACAAATATAGCGGAAGCATCGAAACAAGTAAAGTAATCTCTTTATTGATATGAAACATGTATTACAGGCGGCGTATAGCCAAGATTACAAGTCGCTCAAGCCTCTCTCTCTGAAACAGTAAAAGCGTGCCAAGTGGCTACAACTGTGGGATGATTTGTACAGGCGATGGTCAGGCGATGTTCACAACTTATGTCTTGTATATGTGCTTCAGTCCCGGACGCACCGTTGCAAGGCTTCAGAGGGAACTCCTGGCCTTAGCACGCACGAAGGAGGCGTCCGCACCGCACGAGGTTCCCTGCACCCTGCATACAAACTGGTGGATTATCAGTACATTGAATGCACTGGTGGGGAAGCTACTCGCCCGCTCGACAAATCCAAACACGTAGTACAGGTTCCGTGCACAACCATTAAGTTGTCTTTCTAGTTGCCTTAGGATCAGTTTCATGCAAACATTGAATAGCTTATCGTGTCGGGCAGTGCGCCGTGCGATGTTAGAGGAAACACGGCGAGACTTACCAACTTACCATTTCCTTCCCTGTCCAAGGCAAACATGATTAATTCAAGCACGGGCAAGCATAAATATTCAGGAGGCATAGCATATGCAAACATGAGGGTTCTTATAACTTGATCGTTCAGGTGTTAAGTTATTCATTGATGCTATACAATGACTCGCACGCGGATAGCCGCTAGGCGAGGATGACTTGTTATCTTTTGTTTCACAGGCAAGCACGCAACAGGTTAAATACACACGATAAACACACGATGCATTGCAAGCCATATTCACACGATAATCACACGAGGCATTGCAAGCATATACACACGATGATCACTGGCTGATGCCATAATGGACTAGTCAAGGACGTGAATAACATGCAACGAAAAAATACGAGGAGCTCATAAAACACGATGCGTTGCAAGTTACCCAGTCCGCACACGATTGACTATAAACACGAAGTCTGCCCGGATCGGATCGGTGCCAGTGCCCCAGCACCGTCCGCAGAACTTATATCCTTGTGCACAAGTTGTCCATGATCGAACACGATTGTTAATTTACACACGAGCACACGAGATTCATTTAGCTATTGGATATGCACAGTCTCCTGGGCTGCTGTAAGCCCGCACACGAGGGAGACTTGCAGGGAGATCCAAATACCTGAATGAGTCTTGCCATAGGAACATGATTCTTTTACTTGGCATGATACAGTCCCCTGGATCGGGAACTGCCTTGGTGACCTAACGGTCCCGAATACTTGCGGGTTCATTCAGGCACGGAACGACTACGTAGTAGTCTCCCGGGGTTTGGATGAAAACATGGTAACTATCAAGCAGACAAGCATGCATTTCTAGGAACATAAGCAGGCACGTTGCTCGGGCCCGAAGGTAGTCCGAGAGATAAAACCGTTAAGGGACTTAGCATGCGAGGGTCTGAATATAAGCAGTATTTCCTTTTCCATGTTCTAGCAAGCAATATGAGTTGGGATTATTCCCTTAGCTAGGTGCGTTAGATTTATTAGCATGCAGGGGGTGATTCACCTAGCGACTAGCATAAATATTCCAGATTTTATGTGTGCTGGCTAAGCAAAGACAAGTTCACCGTAGCCACCCACCTTAGCGATGATTCGCCTCGGTAGAGCGATACGTCTGAGCGAGCCTCTGAAAGTCCAAGCTGGATCCTATAGGGACAAGTCTGGATATCTTTGCCTCTTGATCGAGACAAGGCGGGTCGGGACAGCTGCACGATTGCCGATTGAGACGGCAGTCCGCTTGAGCGGAACAGGGTGTTACATCAGGTGTCCTGGGTATAATGTACTTGATATGGCAAGTACGAGAATGTAAACGTCACGATATCCATCTCTAGGTGACGTTACACAACCCCGCGTACGGTGTTGGCACCCGACTGTTAATCGAAAGCTAAGTAAGTCACACGGCCCTAGGGTTAAGCATGTACAACAGTCACATGAATAAATCAAGAGAACAAATTAAATCGTTATACTGCAATTATGGCAAGGTACACTTGCTTGGGTTTTCGGCTCCAATTGTTGCTCTGGCTTCAGCGGGGATTGCAGGAAGTACTCTGGTTGCTGAAATAGATATCACCATCAGATCCAGAAAATATTAATCAGCTAGAAACGCCTGTCCTTGAGTCCAATTTGGACACAGGGGCGAAAATGACATTTTGGGTCAAAGCGGGGTCCACATGTGGGTCACTTTGTACCAAAAAATGTGTCAGGGTCAAAGGTCTCCAAATTTGTCCAACTTAGTGTCAACAAGTCAGGAACGATGATACGAACCCAACGGAACTTCCAGAATTGGATTCCGATGAGCCGATCACAAAATCGCCCGTCAAGTAGAGTCTGTGGGGCCCACGATACGCAATTTTGTCAACGTTCTCAGAATCGAACCAAACTTCGGTCACAGGACCAGCGTATTGCTACGAGTCCGATGGCGCAAGTTTCGTCTCGATCCGACGTGTGTACACTAAGTTACAGCAAGATCCAGAAAGTACGGATACGGGGCGTTGTCTACGGATACGCGTTGATTTCGGTGTGTACGCACATCCGAATCAACTTCTACGAAATCCCGCATGTCCGTATCGACGGCGCACACGTATCGGTGAAGACCGCACGCGACCAAGTCGTCCCATTTGGCGGGGTGTACTCGGTTCCGGGGTGAATCAGGGCGTTGATTTTCCTGTTTTTGGATCGCGGTTCGTGATCACCACAGGACGCGATGTACCGAGCGATTTGCACGGGCACCGAGGGGGTCATGCAGTCTACGCGTTGCAACAAACGGAATCAAAAATAGAGCTACGAGTAGAGAGATATGGTTACCTGAACAGGGCTCCGGGAAATCGAATTTTTTGTGTCCGACACGTGTCCGACACGTATCACGGTGCTGTGTCCACAGAAGCTAGGGTTAGGGTTAGGGCATCGACGGATACTCGCCGGAGGAGTTCGTCGGGGAAGGCACTGGGCTCGGGCAGGTCGTCGACGGCGAGGCGGAGCCTGGGCGGCGCTAGGGCGACCGGGTCGAGGCTGGCCGGGGCTCGGCGGAGCTCTGGCCCGCTGCTGCTGCTAGTGCTCTCGAGGGCGGCCGGCTCTGCGGGTGTGGCGAGGTCGAGGGCTGGAGAAGAGGACGGTCGGGCACGGCGGCGAGGTCCGGGCACGGCGGCGCTGGGCAACAGGTCGGGAGGTGAGGAGGGTGGCCGACGAGGTTGAGGGGAGCGGGGAAGGAGGCGGAGGAGGGCTTTATATAGCGGCCGAGGGAGAGGGAGAGGCGGACGGTGTGGGGGAGAGGAAGAAGAGGGTCGGCGGCGGATGTTCCGGTAGCCGGAGCGACGCGGGCAGCGACGGCGGGAGGTGAGGAGTCGGGGCCGGCTGAGCGTTTGGGAGAGGAGGAGATAACGGGTCGGGTCGGATCTGGGTATGGATCCGGCCGGATCCAAAAATAGATTACGGGTCGGGTCGGGCTAGTGGGTCGGGTCTGGGTTAGACCCGGATCTGACCCAATAAGGATTTTGGTTTAATTAAACCGGTTTGGTTCATCTATTGGTTTGGTTTGGTTTATTTAAAATAAACCCGGTTTATTGTGGTTCATCTATTGGTTTATTGTGGTTTAATTAATCCGGGGTCCGATAAATTTCCGAAAAATTACCCTATGTCTAATTTTTCATTTTACACCATAAAATATTATTTTCATAATATTTTAATATTATTTAACAATATTTAAAAATTATCTAATAATTAAAACACCTTAGTTTAATTACAAAAAAATCTCAGAAAATTCCAAAAAATTGTGAAAAAATTTAAATTTAAAAATTCTTGAAAATCAGGGGGTTTACAGTCTACCCCTCTTAAGAGGATTGCGTCCTCGCAATCAAAGAATAACCGGTCAACAGAGATGACACGGTTGCAAAATTTATTCGAAGCACATCAAGATTAAGAAAAGTCAAAGTTGTGGGTTTAAACACATAGGAAAAATCATTTCCTTAAGAAATGGATGTTATGCAATTTCCTAAATGTAGAAAATCTAGAAAATTACAGTATAGAAAACCAGGTTTTCTTTTAAAAACTTATCAGGTTATCATTTATAACATTCTAAGTTTTTGGCAAGTTCAAAATTACTAGGTTAACACTAGGTTATCAATTATCAAATTAAAACTATCAGGTTAAGTCTAGGGTCACGAACCAACGGGCATGAACTAAAGTAATACTAGAAACAAAACTACAAAAACTTACGCGCATTAGCTACTCCATGATTCTGCGCGTCTCCCACAGTCATCGTGAAATCTTGGCCGCGTCCTTGAGGAGGTGCTCTCTGCTGTTGCTGGGCTTGCTGGTAGGGTGCAGCTTGAAGTGCCAAGGGTGGCCTTGGTTGATGTCCTCCTGGTGCTGGTAGAGCTTGTTGGTTTGCCCTTGGTGCTCTTTCTCTACGCTCAGGACAATCCCTCACTGTATGCTGTCTGGATTCGCAACCTAAGCACAGTCCGAATTTACGTCTACACTCCTTCTCAACATGGCCTATCTTGCCGCAGTAGTAACAGGTAGGAAGAGTCAGGGATTTGGATGCAGCTCCCTGTGGTGCTTGATGCAGATGAGATTTTTTGGCAGCTTCTCCATTCGTTGCTCTGGCTGGTGCTGATGTGGAAGGCCTCTTCAGGTTGGATTCTCGTCTGATGACACGCTCCATACGTCGAGCTGCAGCAAGGACGTCCGTGTACGAAGTAGGTACGACAGATTCGATCATTCTTTGTAACTCGAATTTTAGCCCATCAAAGAACTTCTCAGCCTTTTCTTCTTCTGTTGGGATCAAGGTAGGGGCGAAGCGACTTAGACGAATGAACTCAGCGTTGTACTCTTCCACCGTCATAGTATCCTGAATGAGGCGATTAAACTTGTCCCGCAGTTCTGATCGAGCGATAGCCGGAATGTATATCTCTTGGAAGAGTCTGGAGAACTCTTCCCAAGTAACTCGGTCTGGTCCGAGCCGTCTCTCTTCAGATAGACACCAGTGATGAGCATTGCCCGTCAATTGTATTCTGACGGCAGTCATCCAACGTTCCCTTGGTAGCTCAGCTGCTTCTAATTGATGTTGTATGTTGGTGAGCCACTCATGAACTTCTGTGGGCTCCTCCTTACCTGAGAAGGTACGGGGCTTTAGTTGGCAGAAATCAGTGATAGAGCCCGTCGGTTGACGTCTAGCTGGTAGGTTGGCCTGCTCCAGTGCATTTACTAGACCGTTCCTCAAGTAATCAGCCTCGCGACGCAGAGCCTCGTGTTGGACTTCTTGCTGGGCTTGTATCATTGCGTAGATCATTTAGAATATTTGTTGCCCGTCAATAGGCTGCCCTTGTGGGAATACAGGCATCGGTGGAACAAACTGCGGAGGCGGCGAAATATCATCACGCCAAAATCTAGAAGCTTGTTGATCTGCTTGGCTGCTTCGGTGAGTAGAGGGATCTCCACTCAATGGTGTCACTTCATCTTCTCCGTAGGTGGCTACATCACCTATTGGTGTTCTTGCTGGAGTTCCATCGTTTGCTCGTGAATCCATTACTCTGTATCAAAATAAACTTTAAGAGGCGTACAGGATTCAAGGCAAGATGCAAGTCAAAAATTAGTTCGAATACGATATAGATATCAAAAACGATTCAAGTAAGTGGATGAGATCCTAAAAACTTATCATATTCTTATTGCAGGCCTATTCGGTCCCTAAGTTGAAACTGAACAATTTAGTTGTTGACCTGCATGGGCCACCACAAAAACTATGTCACGCCCCAGTCCCAAAATACCGAGGGACCAGACGCGTGATAATGGCCAGCAGCACGCACCGATGGACAAACCTAATTTAATGGATCCATCGGGGCATACTTAAGCTGTATTACAACAGTCAGGGTTTACTATTCTCATCCACAGAATAAAGACAGCAATATCAGCAAAAGAAATAAACAACATCCAGTCACAAGTAATAAAATCGGGGAACAACCCGATATTAAGTCTGTTACAAATGTTCTCTAAAACATGAAATAAAGAGTTTAATTGCCATAAAAACTGAGCATGGAAGAAGCAGATGTTCAGGAGAAATCTTCAGCGATCACCTCGTCCTCAGGTTCTGGTACTGTTCCGAGAAGTGTTCCTGTTCCGTATACCTCTGTATAGACCTCGTCTGCTAATCCTGGGGCCATAATCTGGATCCAGGTCCTCAGGGGACATAGCAAGGTACAAGAAAGTTTATGCCAAAATAAATACAGTGCAGAAATAAACGAAATAATAGGGTAAATAAATAAATCAGCTAAGTGATATGCAAGTGAGAGTTTTAGTCATACTCGGGCTGAGACTACTACAGGATCAGTGTCGAAGAAACCATAGCAGTATTTTCTCGAAGGGCCAGTACGGTACCAAAGCTCTGTGTCAGAGTCTAAGGCACATCCATTAAGTATTATATATATATTCAGCCTTTTGTATGGTAAATCTCTCCCCACCCAATGTAATCTCACGTCACAGTTCCATAATGTCTCATGTTCATGTCACACAAGATTAAACTAATATTATAAGTCATTTATTAAGATCTAAGAAAATAATGTTCAAGTCATAAAATCTGTATCCTATATAGAACTGTAAACCCCCAGATTTTGCAAGAATTTTAAATTGGGATTTTTCACAAATTTCTGGAATTTTCTAAGAATTTTCTGTAATTAAAATCAAGGTTTTAGTTTTTAAATGATTTTTAATTGATAATAAATAATATTAAAATATTATAGAAATAATATTTTTGGGTGCAAAATGAAAAACTGGACTTATGGTAATTTTTTTGGAATTTATCGGGCCCCGGACCTTTTTTAAAAACACCTAAAAGTAATTATGTATTTAATTAATTATTTAATATTATTATTATTATTATTATTATTATTATTATTTAAACCCCAGCCCGGCCCATTCACCCAGCCCAACCCAGCCCGGCCCACGGTCCACCCGCTCCCCTACCGGGTCGGGTCGGGTCTGCCCGCCACCCGACCCGCCCGCTAACCCGTCTCCCCTCTCTCCTCTTTCCCGCAAACTCCGGTCGTGCCCGCTTCCGGCGCCGCACCGCCCGCTCGCCTCGCTCGCCCACGACCTCCTCTCCCTCCGCCTTGCCCGGAGCCACCAGCCCCTCCCAGCCTATAAAACCACCTCCCTCCTCCTTCTTCGATCCCCCCACAGCCGCCTCGAACCACCCCCTCAGCCGCCGTGCCGCCCCGCCTCGCCTCCACCGAGCGCCGTCGACGCCGCCACAGTCCGACCCTCCTCCTCCGTCGGCCAGCCTCTCCTTCCTCCTCCCCTCGTCGACACAGCGGCAGCAGCTCCGGCAACAGCAGCCAGCGCCTCCGCCACCGTCCCCGCGCCGCCTCCGCCGCCTCCCCATGCGCCGCCGCAGATCCCCCGGCCCCCTCCGCCTCAGCGCCGCCTCAGCACCGCCGGAGTCCGGCGAGAAAGCCCAAACCCTAACCCTAACTGTAAACCCCCTGATTTTTTTTCAAAATTTTAAAACTGGATTTTTCATAATTTTCTGGAATTTTCTGGGAATTTTCTGTAATTTAAAAACAGAGTTTTAATTATTCAATAATTTTTAAATGATAAT
Source organism: Iris macrosiphon (assembly GCA_036927795.1). NCBI lineage: Eukaryota > Viridiplantae > Streptophyta > Magnoliopsida > Asparagales > Iridaceae > Iris > Iris macrosiphon. The sequence continues at coordinate 7,435,482 of JAYESA010000011.1, forward strand.
AAACAATATTAAAATATTATGAAAATAATATTTTTGGATGTAAAATAAAAAATTGGACTTAGGACAATTTGTCTGGAATTTATTGGGCCCCGGACCTATTTTTAAACACCTAAAAATAATTATTTAATTAATTAATGATTTAATTAATTAATGATTTAATTTAATAAATAAAACCCTAATAGGCCGGCCCAACCCAGCCCCTCGGCCCAAGCCCACCGGGCCGGCCCACCCCAATCCGGCCCAGCCACCCGTGGCTATCGGGTCGGGTTCACCCGCACCCGAACCCGCCCGCTAGCCCGTGCCCGAACCCGGCCTCCTCTCCTCCTCTCCTCCACGACCAGCACCCCCCCCACGTCCGCCGCCGCCTCCCGCGGCCGCCGCGCCACGTCGGCCACGTCCCCGCCCGCAGCGCCTGACCCCTCCTTCAGCGTGTAACACCCTGTTCCGCTCAAGCGGACTGCCGTCTCAAACGGCAATCGTGCAGCTGTCCCGACCCGCTTTGCCTCAATCAAGAAGCAAAGGATATCCAGACTTGTCCCTACAGGAATCCGGCTTGGACTTTCAGAGGCTCGCTCAGACGTATCGCTCTACCGAGGCGAATCATCGCTAAGGTGGGTGGCTACGGTGAACTTGTCTTTGCTTAGCCAGCACACATAAAATCTGGAATATTATGCTAGTCGCTAGGTGATTCACCCCCTGCATGCTAATAAATCCAACGCACCTAGCTAAGGGAATAATCCCAACTTGTATTGCCTATGCTAGAACATGGAAATTGAAATACTACTTATATTCAGACCCTCGCATGCTAAGTCCCTTAACGGTTTCATCTCTCGGCTTACCTTCGGGTCCGAGCAACGTGCCTGCTTATGTTCCTTAGAAACGCATGCTTGTCTGCTTAATGTTTGCCTTGTTTTCATCCAAACCCCGGAAGACTACTAAGTAGTCGTCCCGTGCGTGATTGAACCTGCAAGTATCTAAGACCGTTGGGTCATCAGGCAGCCCCGAACCAGGGGAATGCATCAAGACAAGTCAATCACTGTACAGAATCAAGATTCAAGTATCTCGTGTTCTCGTGTTCAAAGTGCATTTGCGTCCTCAATTCCAGTGCACTCTTGTTCCCGTGTATCTCGTGATAATTGACTGACCCAACCACTGCATGTCGCGGACAACCTGTGCACAAGGTATTGAACGTTCAAGTTCCTGAGGACGGCTACACCGGGGCACCGGAGCTGATCCGATCCGGACGGAACTTTCTGATAGTCTAACGTGAGTGGGCGGCATGGAGTGAACGCCCCAATGGCCTAGCGTCTCGCTCCATACCGTCCCGGGCGAGGTAACGTGTAGCGATACAAGACCTCTCGTACCCAACCGCCCAAGACTATAAACGGTCCTTCATGGCTTTGCCAGCGACAACTGTTCATATAGATAAGTCATCCTCGCTTAGCGGCTATCCGCGTGAGAGTCATTGTATCGTATCAAGAAACAACTAAACACCTGAACGATCAAGACATAACGACTCTCTTGTTGCATATGCCATTGGTTTGGTTTTCATCAAGTATGCCTCCTGAATATTTTATACTTGCCCGTGCTTGAATTAACAATGTTTGCCTTGGACAGAGAAGGCCAAATGGTAAGACTCGTCGTATTTCCTCAATATCGCACGGCGCAGTGCCCGACACGTTAGGCTATTCAATATTTGCATGAAACTGATCCTAAGGCAACTAGAAAGACAACTTAATAGTTGTGCACGGAACCTGTATTACATGTTTGGATTTGTCGAGCGGGCGAGTAGCTTCCCCACCAGTGCATTCAATGTACTGATAATCCACCAGTTTGTATGCAGGGTGCGGGAGAACCTCGTTTGGTGCGGACGCCTCCAACGTGCGTGCTAAGGCGTGGACATCACTCCGAAGCAACGGTGCGTCCGGAACTGAAGCACATATACAAGACATAAGTTGTGAACATCGCCTGAACATCGTCTCTACAATCATTCCACAATTGTAGCCACTTGGCACGCTTTTACTGTTTCAGAGAGAGAGGCTTGAGCGACTTGTAATCTCGGCTATACGCCGCCTGTAACACATGTTCATATCAATAAAAGAGCTTGCTTTACTTCAACTTGTGTTTCAATGCTTCCGCTATATTCGTCAACTCAGTGAACCTGTTATCGAATCGCTATGCGTTCATGACTCCGCTGCACTCGGACTATCTGTGTGACTCTGTGGCTTAGAACTCTTACCGCCAGCCAACGAACCATGGCCTTGCACGGGCGTGGATCACGCTCGTGCGGCATCACGCCCGGATGGGTTAAGCGATCGTTCCGCGGGAGCGCTGGCGAGGGTGATTCCTGCCTAGCGGGAACGGCCGATTGCCTGCGGGAGATCAGGGCGTGACGTGTTGGTATCAGAGCCTGGCTTCTACGTCTTTGGACTTCGATTCGATATCTCTGTTTCGTAAGCTCGTTCGTGGGTTATGTGCACGCTCTCTCTCAATGCCTCGATGGGATGTTCCAACAATAAGTCTAAATACTTTCAAAATACGTTTTGAATGATATGATTGCCTGTCTGGTTGTATGCTGCGAGTGGCCTTTGTGCCAACCTGTGCGAACCCCTGAGAGTATCGCTAGTAGCTTGTCCGATTTTCACTAACCCTAAGTTTGGCTGAATGCATCTATTCGAGGGACGCCTTGAACTAGTGCACCATCCAAGACTTAGAAAAGGTGAAACTCGAGTGCTAAGACTTCGCTATCACTGAGCTGGTTGACGTGTTCACGCTAGAAGTGCACTTCGAAAGTGCGCACGATCCAGTCTAAGCGATATGCTGATTTCGAAGCTTGTGCAAGTGAATATCCAAATGAACAAGTGCAACGACTTGTCTAGGATTGCCTCAACCCTAGATTACTGCTTGTCCTTAGTAAGTCTCGAGGACGAGACTTTTTCTAAGTTGGGTAGGATGTAACACCCTGTTCCGCTCAAGCGGACTGCCGTCTCAAACGGCAATCGTACAGCTGTCCCGACCCGCTTTGCTCAATCAAGAAGCAAAGGATATCCAGACTTGTCCCTACAGGAATCCGGCTTGGACTTTCAGAGGCTCGCTCAGACGTATCGCTCTACCGAGGCGAATCATCGCTAAGGTGGGTGGCTACGGTGAACTTGTCTTTGCTTAGCCAGCACACATAAAATCTGGAATATTATGCTAGTCGCTAGGTGATTCACCCCCTGCATGCTAATAAATCCAACGCACCTAGCTAAGGGAATAATCCCAACTTGTATTGCCTATGCTAGAACATGGAAATTGAAATACTACTTATATTCAGACCCTCGCATGCTAAGTCCCTTAACGGTTTCATCTCTCGGCTTACCTTCGGGTCCGAGCAACGTGCCTGCTTATGTTCCTTAGAAACGCATGCTTGTCTGCTAAATGTTTGCCTTGTTTTCATCCAAACCCCGGGAGACTACTAAGTAGTCGTCCCGTGCGTGATTGAACCTGCAAGTATCTAAGACCGTTGGGTCATCAGGTAGCCCCGAACCAGGGGAATGCATCAAGACAAGTCAATCACTGTACAGAATCAAGATTCAAGTATCTCGTGTTCTCGTGTTCAAAGTGCATTTGCGTCCTCAATTCCAGTGCACTCTTGTTCCCGTGTATCTCGTGATAATTGACTGACCCAACTACTGCATGTCGCGGACAACCTGTGCACAAGGTATTGAACGTTCAAGTTCCTGCGGACGGCTACATCGGGGCACCGGAGCCGATCCGATCCGGACGAAACTTTCTGATAGTCTAACGTGAGTGGGCGGCATGGAGTGAACGCCCCAATGGCCTAGCGTCTCGCTCCATACCGTCCCGGGCGAGGTGACGTGTAGCGATACAAGACCTCTCGCACCCAACCGCCCAAGACTATAAACGGTCCTTCATGGCTTTGCCAGCGACAACTGTTCATATAGATAAGTCATCCTCGCTTAGCGGCTATCCGCGTGCGAGTCATTGCATCGTATCAAGAAACAACTAAACACCTGAACGATCAAGACATAACGACTCTCTTGTTGCATATGCCATTGGTTTGGTTTTCATCAAGTATGCCTCCTAAATGTTTTATACTTGCCCGTGCTTGAATTAACAATGTTTGCCTTGGACAGGGAAGGCCAAATGGTAAGACTCGCCGTGTTTCCTCAATATCGCACGGCGCACTGCCCGACACGTTAGGCTATTCAATATTTGCATGAAACTGATCCTAAGGCAACTAGAAAGACAACTTAATAGTTGTGCACGGAACCTGTATTACATGTTTGGATTTGTCGAGCGGGCGAGTAGCTTCCCCACCAGTGCATTCAATGTACTGATAATCCACCAGTTTATGTGCAGGGTGCGGGAGAACCTCGTTTGGTGCGGACGCCTCCAACGTGCGTGCTAAGGCGTGGATATCACTCCGAAGCAACGGTGCGTCCGGAACTGAAGCACATATACAAGACATAAGTTGTGAACATCGCCTGAACATCGTCTCTACAATCATTCCACAATTGTAGCCAATTGGCACGCTTTTACTGTTTCAGAGAGAGAGGCTTGAGCGACTTGTAATCTCGGCTATACGCCGCCTGTAACACATGTTCATATCAATAAAAGAGCTTACTTTACTTCAACTTGTGTTTCAATGCTTCCGCTATATTCGTCAACTCAGTGAACCTGTTATCGAATCGCTATGCGTTCATGACTCCGCTGCACTCGGACTATCTGTGCGACTCTGTGGCTTAGAACTCTTACCGCCAGCCAATGAACCATGGCCTTGCACGGGCGTGGATCACGCTCGTGCGGCATCACGCCCGGATGGGTTAAGCGATCGTTCCGCGGGAGCGCTGGCGAGGGTGATTCCCGCCTAGCGGGAACGGCTGATTGCCTGCGGAAGATCGGGGCGTGACACAGCGCCGCCCCGCTCGGCCTTCCCTCCCCCTCGCTCCTCCCTATTTAATCCCCTCCCTCTTCCCTCTCCGGCCACACCGCCCTAGCCCCCGCTCCGTCGACCTTCGCCCTCAGCCGCCGCCCACCGTGGCCTTGCCCCAACACCGCGCCGACGCAGCCGCCTCGCCTCGCCTCGCCCCGGCCCTCCTCTTCTTCTTCTCCGACGAGAGCCGCAGCAGCAGCTCCCCGCGCCGCCTCCGGCCGCCGGCGAGTCCCCAGCCACCGCGCCGCCCGCCGCCGCGCTGCCCCCGGCCCCCTCCGCCGTCTCCGCCGGAGCTCCGCCGTCCAGCATCCCAAGCCCTAACCCTAGTTTTCGATTTTGTATCCGACACGTGTCGGACACGTGTCAGACACGATTCGGATCCTGATTTTCGGGTCCCGTTCAGGTGCGTGTATCTTCTTGCTCGTAGCTCAGATTTTGATTCCGTAAATTGCGTTGCGAAGCTTGTATGACCCTCTCGGTGTCCGGATAAACCGTTTGGGACATCGCGTCCTATGGTGATCGCACACCGCGATCCAAAAACAGGAAAAAACCAGACCCTGTTTCGCCCCGGAACTGGGTACGTCCCGCCAAACGGGACAACTTGGTCCCGCGTGGTCTTCACAGATACGTGCGCATCGTCGATACGGACGTGTAGGATTTCGCAGAAGTCGATTCGGGTGTGCGTGCACACCGGGATCAACGCGTATCCGCAGACATCGTCCCGTATCCGTACTTTCTGCAATTTACCCTAACTTTGTGTACACACGTCGGATCGAGACGAAACTTACGCCATCGGACTTGTAGCAATACGCTGGTCCTGTGGGTCAAGTTTGGTTCGATTCTGAGAACGTTGACGAAATCGCGTGTCGTGGGCCCCACAGGCCCCGCTCGACGGGCGATTTTGTGATCGGCTCATCGGAATTCAATTCTGGAAGTTCCATTGGGTTCGTATCATCATTTCTGACCTGTTGACACTAAGTTTGGTGAATTTAGAGACCTTTGACCCAGACACATTTTTCGGTGCAAAGCGGGCCCACATGCGGACCCCGTTTTGACCCGAAACTGTCGTTTTTGCCCTTGTCTCCAAATTGGACCCAAGGACAGGCGTTTCTGGCTGATTGATATTTTCTGGATCTGATGGTGATGTTTGTTTCAGCAACCGGAGTACCGTCTACAAATCCAACTGAAGTCAGAGCCGAAATCAGAGCCGGAACCACAGGCAAGTGTACCTCGCCAAAACTTGCAGTCTTGATAAATATTCCTTGGCTTATTTATACATCAGCAGGCAAGTATACCTTGCCAAACCCTGCAGCTTGCTAATTATTTTTTCTGGACTTAATTATGCATTAGTGGGCAAGTAAAGCTTGCCAAGTCTCAGTAATTCTTGACATAGTATTTTACTTGGTTTCTTGTGGAATTAAATGTAAACTTATTTTAACTGCTTAACCTAGGAAACGGGTGACGTGCTTAGTGTCCGATCATAGTCGGGTGCCAACTCCGTACGCGGAGTTGTGTAACGTCACATAGACAAGGATATCGAGACCCGATAATGCTCGTACTTGTCTTATCAAGTACTTCTGAACCCAGGACACTTGACACTATTTCATGAGAGAGAGTCTTCCTGAGACATTCAAGGTAATTCTGTATAGGATGCATGTTTATGACATAGACTTTATATTCTTAGACATTTAATTCATAGCTATCAGACTTGCTGCATTAGTTATAATCGTGCGTGACATGGACATGAGGCATCGTGGACATGAGACGTGGGATTACATTGGGTGGGGAGAGACACACAAACTACAGGCTGATATTATATATATAAAACATAGTATATAACATAGTGTAGTTCATAGTTATTGCCGCTACCGACTCCCTGACACAGAGCTTGTAGTGGCTTCAGCCTGAGTTCTAGTGCTGCTCTCACTTGCATATCACTTAGCTGATTTACATATTTACCCTGCTGTTTATTTTATCGCTGCACTCCATATATTTTGGCTTGTATTTTCTGTACCTTGTTATGTCCCCTGAGGACCTGGAATGGACTATGTCCCCAGGTATAGCTGAAGAGAACTACCCCGAGATGTACGGTACAGGAGCACTCCTTGGAGCAGAACCAGGAACAGAGGACGAGATAGTGGCAGAAGATTTCTCCTGAGCACCGGCTTCATCTACATAGTATTTCCATTTTCAGTATTTTATTTTCTGTCTATTCTCATTAAATATAACAGACTAATTCTCGGATTATTTCTCGAGATAAGCTTATTTGATACTGCTCATTTTTTTTATTGCATTATTTCTGGCATTACTCTGCGTTGTTCTGTGGATGAGATTAGAAATACCTGAGACTTGTAACATTTTACTGCTAGACTACAGCTTAAGCATGCCCTGATGGATCCATTAAATTGGGTTGTCCATCGGTGCGTGCTGCTGGCCATTGCTCACGTGCTAAGTCCCTCGACATTTTGGGACTGGAGCGTGACACTAACCCTAATTCTTCGAATCCGACACGTGTCGGACACGATTCAAACCCCGGGTTTTTAGCCCAGTTCAGGTGCGTGTATCTTCTTGCTCGTAGCTCGGATTTCGATTCCGTAAATTGTGTTGCGAAGCCTGTATGACCCTCTCGGTGCCCGGACAAACCGCTCGGGGCATCGCGTCCTGTGGTGATCGCACACCGCGATCCAAAAACAGGAAAAACCAGACCCTGTTTTACCCCAGAACTGAGTACGCCCCGCCAAACGGGATGACTTGGTCGCGCGCGTTCTTCATAGATACGTGCGCAGCGTTGATACAGACATGTGGGATTTCGTGAAAGTCGATTCGGGTGTGCGTGCACACCGGGATCAACGCGTATCTGCGAATACCGCCCCGTATCCGCCTTTTCTGATTCACGTCCCAACTTTGCATACACACGTCGGATCGAGACGAAACTTACGCCATCAGACTCGTAGCGATACGCTGGTCCTGTGGGTCAAGTTTGGTTCGATTCTGAGAACGTTGACGAAATCGCGTGTCGTGGGCCCCATAGGCCCCGCTCGACGGGTGATTTCGTGATCGGCTCATCGGAATCCAATTCTAGAAGTTTCGTTGGGTTCGTATCATCGTTCCTGACCTGTTGACACTAAGTTTGGTGAATTTGGAGACCTTTGACCCTGACACGTTTTTCGGTGCAAAGCGGGTCCACATGTGGACCCCGTTTTGACCCAAAATTGCCATTTTTGCCCTTGTCTTCAAATTGGACTCAAGGACAGGCGTTTCTAGCTGATTGATATTTTCTGGATCTGATGGTAATATTTATTTCAGCATCTGGACACAATTCTGGAAATTTCCCCGAGACACACAACTGTAATTGGATCCAAACATCAGGCAAGTACCTGCACTTCAAGTTTAATCTTTATATTGTGATAATTAATTCCTTGCTCTACTAGTACCCTTGGTTGTTACACGTAGTGTTAGAATACTGGATTTCATGTCTTGAATATTGTATTTCATGTCTTGCTTTTCGTGTCGGGTGGGAGAATACTAGGAGGCATGTAGTTTACCCTTCCCCTGTCGTGACTGCTAGCTGTTGGTACGCGACTGTACCATCAGCCTGATACTCGATTATTCATGTCTGATAGTCATATATGACGGCCTAATTAGCCTTATAACCCCCTACATGCCAACTATGTATTCTAAATACACAAGTTCACGCACATAGTTCTTGTCGTGTTGCAGTTCTTGTTGTCTTGTTACAGTTACATTTTCTGTCATATTTTATTCCTGTTTTACTCATATTCCTGGTTTAAAGCAATTTATCATGTTTTACTTATAGTCCTGATTTATAGCATTAATTCTCAGTTAATTTCACTACTTACTTATGCCTATTCTCAACATGATGCTTAGTCAGTTATTTTCTACCTGTCACAAATATTTAGTTTAAATCTTGTTGTGCATTGTGTACTTTGCTCCTTTTCTGACTGGATCCGTTGTTTTAGGCGATGATGAGAACCTTGCCCCACCTATTATGGCCCCTATGAGGTAGCAGGTGATACAGTTGAGAAGCCGGTTCCCACTCAGGAGACTACTTCTGAGGAGTAGTTAGCAGTTAGTTATTCATTTTCTTTCAGCACAGTAATCGGGTTTGTCCCCGATTTATCTTCTGGATTCTGTATTAAACCATGGATTTGTATATCATAATTTGTCTTATGAAAATCTTATCATTTCTATTTTCCTGTCATTTTCCTTGTCTATTTACTTTATTGTGGATGAGATAGATTCTAAATTACCTGTGATTATGACCTAGACAACGTACTACCGCCGACACTGCGGCGTAGGCTGGACGTGCCCACGCACTCGTGCCCGAATATCCGGGTGCGGGTCGTGACAAGAACCACCTTGAATATTTTAGGAAGATTCTGTCTCATGATTTGTGTCAGGTGTCCTGGGTATAATGTACTTGATATGGCAAGTACGAGAATATAAATGTCACGATATCCATCTCTAGGTGACGTTACACAACCCCACGTACGGTGTTGGCACCCGACTGTTAATCGGAAGCTAAGTAAGTCACACGGCTCCAGGGTTAAGCATGTACAACAGTCACAGGAATAAATCAAGAGAACAAATTGAATCGTTATACTGTAATTATGGCAAGGTACACTTGCCTGGGTTTTCGGCTCCAATTGTAGCTCTGGCTTCAGCGGGGATTGCAGGCAGTACTCCGGTTGATGAAATAGATATCATCATCAGATCTAGAAAATATTAATCAGCTAGAAACGCCTGTCCTTGAGTCCAATTTGGACACATGGGCGAAAATGACATTTCGGGTCAAAGCGAGGTCCACATGTAGGCCGCTTTGTACCGAAAAATGTGTCAGGGTCAAAGGTCTCCAAATTCGTCCAACTTAGTGTCAACAAGTCAGGAACGATGATACGAACCCAACGGAACTTCCAGAATTGGATTCCGATGAGCCGATCACAAAATCGTCCGTCAAGTGGAGTCTGTGGGGCCCACGATACGCGATTTTGTTAACGTTCTCAGAATCGAACCAAACTTGGGTCATAGGACCAGCGTATTGCTACGAGTCTGATGGCACAAGTTTCGTCTCGATCCGACTTGTGTACACAAAGTTACAGCTAGATCCAGAAAGTACGGATACGAGGCATTGTCTGCGGATACGCGTTGATTCCGGTGTGTACGCATATCCGAATCAACTTCTACGAAATCCCGCACATCCGTATCGACAGCGCGCACATATCGGTGAAGACCGCACGTGACCAAGTCATCCCGTTTGGCGGGGCGTACTCGGTTTCGGGGTGAATCAGGGCGTTAATTTTCCTGTTTTTGGATCGCGGTTCGCGATCACCACAGGACGTAATGTACCGAGCGGTTTACACGGGCACCGAGGGGGTCATGCAGTCTACGCATTGCAACAAACGGAATCGAAACAGAGCTACGAGTAGAGAGATATGGTTACCTGAACAGGGCTCCGGGAAATCGAATTTTTTGTGTCCGACACGTGTCCGACACGTGTCAGGGTGTTGTGTCCACAGAAGCTAGGGTTAGGGTTAGGGCATCGATGGATACTCGCCGGGGAAGGCACTGGGCTCGGGCAGGTCGTCGGCGGCAAGGCGCAGCCTGGGCGGCGCTAGGGCGACCGGGTCGAAGCTGGCCGGGGCTCGGCGGAGCTCTGGCCCGCTGCTGCTGCTAGTGCTCTCGAGGGCGGCCGGCTCTGCGGGTGTGGCGAAGTAGAGGGCTGGAGGAGAGGACGGCCGGGCACGGCAATGAGGTTCGGGCACGGCGACACTGGGCAACAGGTCGGGAGGTGAGGAGGGTGGCCGACGAGGTTGAGGGGAGCGGGGAAGGAGGCGGAGGAGGGCTTTATATAGCGGCCGAGGGAGAGGGAGAGGCGGACGGTGAGGGGGAGAGGAAGAGGAGGGTCGGCGGCGGATGTTCCGGTAGCCGGAGCGACGCGGGCGGCGACGGCGGGAGGTGAGGAGTCGGGGTCGGCTGAGCGTTTGGGAGAGGAGGAGATAACGGGTCGGGTCGGGTCGGGTCTGGGTATGGATCCGGCCCGATCCAAAAATAGATTACGGGTCGGGTCGGGCTAGTGGGTCGGGTCTGGGTTAGACCCGGATCCGACCCAATAAGGATTTTGGTTTAATTAAACCGGTTTGGTTCATCTAGTGGTTTGGTTTGGTTTATTTAAAATAAACCCGGTTTATTGTGGTTTAATTAATTAATTAGTTTTTAGGGCTTTTAAAATGCTTCCGGGTTACAATAAATTTCCGAAAAATTATCCTATCTCTAATTTTTCATTTTACACCATAAAATATTATTTTCATAATATTTTAATATTATTTAATAATATTTAAAAATTATTTAATAATTAAAATATCTTAGTTTAATTACAGAAAAATCTTAGAAAATTCCAGAAAATTGTGAAAAATTCTAAATTTAAAAATTCTTGAAAATCAGGGGGTTTACAGTTAGGTAGCATAGCCATAGGTAACTTAGGTTATTCATATAATTGTGTGATATTTAATAGACGTAGCACCAATCCAATCAATGGCAACAACTTCATATTTATGCAATGTGCGTATTTTTTAATTTTTGGACTAAATTTTATTATTTATATTTCATATATTCAAAGTACAAATTTATTATTTTAGATGTCACAAGAAGGTGATCATCAACCACCAACTAGTTCTCAAGCCACAAATGAGCCTCTATCTAATCCAAATTTGAAGCTTCCGGTTTCAAGAAAGTCTTCGAAGGAAAGAGCTCCGCATTGGAAAGATTTTAAGAATTTTTTTGATCCGGATGGTCGTCCAAAAATAAGTTGCAACCATTGCGGAAAAGAATACAATTTTCATAGTAAGCTAAATGGGACTACTAGTGTGAAAATTCACTGGAATTCATGTCCATTGAATCCAAAGAATCATAAACCTAGTCAAACAATACTCAACTTGCAATTAATTGCAAAGGACAAGCAAATACTAACTAGTTATAAATTTAATCAAGATGAGGTGAGAAAGGCCTTGACACATATGATTATCGTTGATGAGCTTTCGTTTCGATTTGTGGAGTGTAAGGGCTTTAAACACTTTATGAATGTGGCGTGTCCTAGCTTTCGTATTCTGTCAAGATGGACCGTGGCTCGGGATTCTTATGATATTTACTCTATTGAAAAGTGTAAGTTCAAAACATATTTGAAAGAGTCCAAGAAAATGATTTGTCTTACGACGGATACTTGGACATCGTTACAAAAAATTAATTATATGTGTCTTACGGCAAATTATATAAACGACGATTGGGAGTTAAAGAAAAAAATTATAAACTTTTGTCCAATTTTAAGTCATAAAGACGAGGCCATCGGAAAAGGGGTAGAGAAGTGCTTGCTAGAGTGGGTATTGATAGAATATTCACTATCATGGTAGACAATGCGAGTTCCAATGATGTTACTATTTTTTATTTAAGCAAAAAAAATCAGAATTGGAAAAATGGCATTCTACAGTGCAAATATTTACACATGCGATGCATTACACATATCATTAATCTTGTTGTGGTTGACGGCTTAAAATTGATGTCTCCATCGGTTGCTCGTGTTCAAAATGCGGTAAGATATGTGAGACATTCTCCTTGTCGATTTCAAAAGTTCAAGGAGTGTATTGAAGCCAAAATGATACAAAGCAAAAAAATATTGTGTCTTGATGTGAGCACCCGTTGGAACTCTACATTTTTGATGTTGAATACGCCGCAAAATTTTGAAAGTGCCTTTGAGAGATTCGCCGGACAAGATCCATGGTTCAAGCTAGAACTAGCAGGGAATGGTGGGTTTCTTACAGAGGACGATTGGGCTAATGCAAGAAGATTGTGCACTTTCTTAGAACACTTTTATGAACTTACTTTGTGTATCTCGGGATCCTTATATGTCACTTGCAATAATTTCTTTGACGAAATCACATTCATTGATATTCTTTTGCGTACTTCAAAGGAGAGTGATGACTTTGACTTGTCTCTCATGGCCGACAAAATGAAAGAAAAATATCAAAAGTATTAGGGAAACATTGAGAAAATAAATATGATAATATTTATTGCACCAATTCTTGATCCTCGACATAAGTTGGAATACGTGAAATGTGCTCTTGATCATCTCTATGGTCCGGAGAAGAGCGATTCCATGAAAAAAAAAGTAAAAAGTGTTGCGCACTCCATGTTCAATGAGTACAAAAATATAAGCTCTTCTCAAAGTGGTGGTACTACTACTAATAGTGAAAGAGTTGAACATTCTAGTGCAAATCAACCGTTGCACAACTTGCAATTGAAGAAGTTTATGAAAGCTCAATTCAAGAAACATAAGATAGAATTGGGTGGTGGTGATACTAAATCGGAGTTTGATCGATATTTAGATGAGTGCACTGTAGATGATGATGATGAGAGTGACGAGTTTAATATTTTGGGATGGTGGAAGCTTAATTCTTCTCGTTTTTCGATCTTTTCGAAGATGGCTCGGGATGTGTTGGCTGTTCTCATATCTACCATGGCGTCTGAGTCCGCTTTTAGTACGGGTGGTCGTGTGCTTGATTCATATAGGATCTCCTTGACTCCAAAAATTGTTCAAGCTCTTATTTGTTGTCAAGATTGGTTACGTAGGTCTTCTGATCGACCTATAGTATCTATTGTTGAAGAGGAGTTTGAAGACGTGTATTAAGTTAAAATTGGTACTTTTATTTTCTTATTTATTGAATTATTTTTGTATCTTTTATTGTGTGTTTTAATTTCTTCATTGTTTTAAATTCTTCATTTAGATTTGGGTAAGTTGACGGTGGAATCAATATCAACGTCAACAAACGAGGTTTGATTAATTATGCTCTTAAAATTTGGACTTTTGGAGTGATATTTGGGAACACAAACTTTTAGTTGGAGACAATATGTGTAATATTTTTGGAAGACTCTTTTAGTCTTTGTACTAGCTATTTTCTTGTTGTTCTGAGCTTGCTGCTATTTTCTTGCTATTTTGGAAGACAACATGTGTAATATTTTTGGATACCAACCTAACTTAATGCTTCTATTTTTATTTTATTTTTTGAGCTTGTTGTTACTTACTGCTTCTGCTGTTATTGCTTGCTATACTACTTGTTACTGTTGTTATTTTTTCTACAGTCTCTCCAACCCAACTTAATGGCTTAATGTTGCTATTTTTTTGCTGTTCTGAGCTTGATGTTGGTTACTGCTTCTGTTGTTATTTCTGGGAGCTTTATTGCTAGGAGCTTTATTGTTGTTCCAAGCCTCCACCTTACTTTTGTCTCCACTTTCACATTTTATTCTTGTTGTAGGTGCATAAAATGAAGCCATTGGCGAGGCATAAAATGCAGCCATTGGCGACAATGGCGTGGCATAAAATGCAGTCATTTGGTAAATCTATGATGATGGTTTATTTAGTCTTTTCTTGAAAAATTTACTAACATATTACATGAGAAAGTGGCAATGATGATAATGGCTTGAGAATAGGAGAACTGATACCATATGGCATCAAACAATGATGCATAAATGAGCCTTATCTGAGCCACAATCTAGTTTTTTTTTCCTTCTTTTTATTGTGTTGTCCAAGAAAATCTAGGACTTGGTGATGATGACATATTTATGAAGAGAACTATGCATTTGAACCTGGGAACTCTTGTTACTGGCAAGGTAGTTATAAATACACTTCATTGGAGTTCTGGAAACTTTACAAAGCAATTTTTCTGGGACATCTACAAGAAGATATGTGGCACTGTTATATTGTGTATTCTGAGACATCTACAAGTAGCACTTTTCGTCACTTTACTTTTCATTTAGTGGATATGTACCTATTTTTCAGACAACCAAAGGTGGATGCAATGATACATGTCCATTTTTTTGTCATCTTATTAAGTGCATGTCTATTTGCACCATCATGAATCTCTGTTTTTTGCATCTTTAAGATACTATGCTAGTATAATAGTGTTAATACTTACTCAAATGTGCATTTATTGAAGTTGCTTATGATAAGATTGAAGTTGAAGTACCTCTCCATGAGATGTGAACTTCTAAAATAACTTGCTATTAGACTGAGTATGTAGATGTTCCTTCTTCTTCTTCTTCTTCTTCTTCTTTTGTAACTTGCAAATAATTTTTTTGACCATTTTTGAGTAACTTGTCATTTATGGATTCATGTACTCTCCTCTTTAACTTGTCATTTATGGATTCAGGTACTCTCCTCTTTTAGAGAGGGATGTAACTTGCAAGGTTACTTATAGTTCCATATTACTTGCTACATTGGATTTTAGCAAGTTTGG
Organism: Iris macrosiphon; assembly: GCA_036927795.1. Lineage (NCBI taxonomy): Eukaryota > Viridiplantae > Streptophyta > Magnoliopsida > Asparagales > Iridaceae > Iris > Iris macrosiphon. The sequence continues at coordinate 7,450,725 of JAYESA010000011.1, forward strand.
TGAAGAACTTGAGTTGATTATTTTTTTCTCACAGGTATAGTGCCAACAATGAAGGAATGATCATTCAAATATTTATCAAAGGAATGCCAGAGTTCTGTAATAGCTTCAATTTGTAATAAATTTGCATATGTAACAAATTTGTAATTGTCATATACTGTCTGTTTGGAATGTATATTATAAATTTGTAATTGTTTGAATGTACATGTAAACGTAGAGTTTGTAAAAGATTATAATGGACTGCATGTAGTATGCAATATTGAATATTCTAAATTTTTGGTATAAAATTTAACTGTTATTTTTTGGTAGAAGATACTCGATTTCCACTACGGATAGATTTTCCATGACTGTTATTTTTGGTATAAATTACTTTTTCTAAAGGTCCAGCCCACTTGGGCCCACAAAATCGAACTGACCGAAAATTGAACCGGTTTAATTCGGTTCGGTTCGGTTCGGTTTGGTTCGGTTTTGGTAAATTTGGTTTTCGGTTATTTTGGTTTTTGCTAAACCGGTTCGGTTTGGACCGAACCGAACGATGCTCACCCCTAGATATAAGTGTATATTTTATATAGATACTCCGACAATCACATTGATAAATTCATATTTTAAGTAAAAAAAAATTTATTTAATGTGCGGGTAGAAATATTTATATAAAATACAAATTTATCAACGCGTTATCATGTTAACCAAAATTTTATTGCGTTTGCAAATTAACCCCATAACACATGCAAAGAAATAGAAGCTAAAGAGGCGCAAATGCAATAACGCAAAAGTTGAGGAACAGACATGCAAACAAGAAAACCGCATCACTGCCGTCCGTCACGTGCGGGTCACGTGAGGACCAACCGGCAGGGAACGGTATCTTTTCCGTTAGGGAGACGGCGGGGACCACAGCGCCACGTCAGATTCCATACCGACTCGGTCATCCGGCACCAGTGGTGGTCATTTTATGGGAGGGGAAATATTTTATGAATTCTTGTAATTGCGGGAGGGGGCAATTTGTAACTTTTCCCGGGCATGATTATTTCGTCCATGCAAATTTCCCCCGAACTCCCTTCCGATCCAATCATCACGTTGCTCCAACGCGAGACGACAATGACATGATACACAAGTGCAAATGTTTGGACCTTTGTTCACGAAACTTTTAATTGTAAGGTGAAAAATATATTAAAAAAATAATTAACTAATTTTATGAAATTATTTTACTATAATTTTTTTTACATAATTTTTAATTCTTTTTGTTGAAAATTTTAATTTGGATGTTCTATTCCTTTTTTTTTCTTTTTCTTTTTCTTTTCGTAAAGTAGTTTTTTTTTTATGAAAAATGATTTTTTTTTTATTGGTTGGGCCAATTTTGATTTTCATATTATTTTAGAAAATATGAAAAATGAGAGTATTTTTAAAAATAATTTTGTAAAAAATATAAATTATCCAACGCTGCAAATATAAAAATTTATGATAAAAATATCATTTGGGAAAAATAAAGTTCAATCAAACACAGCACAGATATTTTTGTTATTAGTGATTGTAATTTTTTTTTTATAAAGTAACCAGTAGAGAACAACGTTAACCGAAAAGAATGTTTTATTTTGTTCGGTTGAATAATACTCACCCACACAAGGGCATTGTTTGACCTGTAGTCCGGCCAAATTTTTTTTTTTTAAATATATTCTTTGTTATGTTTTATTTATTTTTTTCGATTTTTTTGTATGTGTCATTTCCATCTAATCGATTAGTACTAAGTTTCCAAAGAGGGATTCGAACCGTGTACATCCCCACGAGAGCCCTCATTCGTAACCAACAGGTCACAACCCCATGGACTTTCTTGTTTGATTTTAACTATGAAACAATTACTAAAAAATAAACTCTCAAAAAAATTAATATTTATGTTTTCGTGTTGTTCAAGTTATTCCTAAAATTCAATCCCCTCCTCCCAAATTTAGATGCTAGCACTGCCACTGTATGTGACGAACTCAAAACATGTATGTGCAAGAGGAGCCAAAAACCATCTTGAATGTTTTTATTCCACGATGAATATTGTTCCTAATATAGCACAAACATTATTTTTATAGGATTATTATTATTATTATTATTATTATTATTATTATATATATATATGTAAGCCCCTGATTTTTCAAAAATATTAAAATTGGGATTTTTCACAATTTTTCTGGAATTTTCTGGAAATTTTCTGTAATTAAAATCAGGGTTTTTAATTACTAAATGATTTTTAATTGACAATAAATAATATTAAAATATCATGAAAATAATATTTTTGGGTGTAAAATGAAAAACTGGACTTAGGGCAATTTTTCTGGATTTTTCTGGGCCTCAGACCTATTTTTAAAAGCCTAAAAAAAACTAATTTTAATTAATTAATTAAATTAATTCTGTTTTTTTTATTATTATTATTATTATTTATTTATTTATTTATTTATTTATTTATTTATTTATTTATTTTCTTTGGCCCGGCCCGTTGGGCCGCGGCCCGGCCCAATCCCGCGACCCAGGCCCGCAGGCCGGCCCACTCCCAACCGGGTCGGGTCGGGTCTGACCGCCGCCCGACCCGCGAGCCGCCCGCTAACCCGCCGACTGTTTCCCCCCCAGCCCACGTCGCCCGCAGCCCGCGCCGGCCGCCGCGCGCAGCGCCGCACGCCCCGCGCCCCGCTCGCCGCGCTCCCCGCGCCACGCTCCCCTCTCCGCCCGCCTTCTCCGGCTGACTCGGCCGCCCTCCGCCCTATAAAGGGCCCAGACCCCTCGACTCCTCCGCCTCCATTCGCCTCAACCCCCACCGCCGTCGACGCCTCCCCGCCGCTGCGCCTCGTCGACCACCGCCTCCTACGCCGACGTCGCTCCGCCCAGAGCCGCCGTGCCCAGCCCAGCGCTCCGCCGGCCGCTCCTCCCTCCTCCTCTCCTCGGCCGCTGCAGCAGCCGCAGCGTCGCCACGCTGCCGGAGCCGCCGCCTCCAGCTCCGCCGCGTGTCCCCAGCGCGCCGCCGCGAAGCCCCCGGCCCCCTCCGCCTCTGCACGGCCGCCCTCAGCCGCAGTGTCCGGCGAGACAGCCCTAACCCTAACCCTAATTCACCCGCGTGTCCGACACGAGTCGGACACGGCTCGAACCTGTTTTTCGGGTCCCCTTCAGGTATGTGTAACTTTCGCCTCGTAGCTCCGTTTTCAATTCCGCAAATTGCGTTGAGAAGCCTGTATGACCCTCTCGGTGTCCGGACAAACTGTTCGGGGCATCGCGTCCTGTGGTGATCGTGCACCGCGATCCAAAAACAGGAAAAACCAGACCCTGTTTCACCCCGGAACTGAGTCCGTCCCGCCAAACGGGACGACTTGGTCGCGTGCGGTCTTCACAGATACGTGCGCAGCGTCGATACGGACGTGTGAGATTTCGCGGAAGCTGATTTGGGTGTGCGTGCACACCGGAATCAACGCGTATCCGCGGACATCGCCCCGTATCCGCAATTTCTGTAATTCACCATAACTTCTTGTACACTCGTCAGATCGAGACGAAACTTGCGCCATCGGACTCGTAGCGATACGCTGGTCCTGTGGGTCAAGTTTGGTTCGATTCTGAGAACGTTGACGAAATCGCGTGTCGCGGGCCCCACAGGCCCCGCTCGACGGGCGATTTTGTGTTCGGCTCATCGGAATCCAAATCTGGAAGTTCCGTTGGGTTCGTATCAGCGTTCCTGACCTGTTGACACTAAGTTTGGTGAATTTGGAGACCGTTGACCTGGACACGTTTTTCGGTGCAAAGCGGGCCCAACGGCGGACCCCGTTTTGATCCGAAACTGTCGTTTTTGCCCTTGTCTCCAAATTGGACCCAAGGACAGACGTTTTTAGCTATTTGACACCTTCTGAGCATGATGGTAATGTCTATTTCAGCTTTTGGACTCATCTCTGGACTTTTCCCCCAAGAACCTAACTAATCAGATCCAAACAACAGGCAAGTACCTGCACTTCAAGTTAATCTTTATATATTGTGATAATTAATTCCCTGCCATACATGTACCCTTGATGTTTACACCTAGTGTTAGAAATGTTGAATTTCATGTCTTGAATATTGGTAGTTCCTGTCTTGTTTTTCATGTCGGGTGGGAGAATACCTAGAAGGCATGTAGTTTACCCTTTCCCCTGGATTGTCTAATAGCTGTTGGTACACGACTGTCCATCAGCCGGATCTCGATTGAATTGTCTAATAGCCGTTTATGACGGCCGGATTAGCCTTATAAATCCCTACATGCCAACTATGTATTCTAAAAACAAACACAAGTTCACACAGATAGTTCTAGTCATGTTATATTTCTTGCTGGCTATTGTAGTTTCATTTCCTGTTTCATTTATTTCAGTTTCTCATATTCCTGTTTACAGCTAACTCTGAGATAATAATGTTCTGCTAATGCTGTTTCTCAACCTGATATCCAATATTTAATTGTCATAACATATTTAGTTTAATCTTGTCGTGCACTGTGTACTTTGCTCCTTTCCTGACTGGATCTGTTGTTTAGGCGATGATGAGAACCTTGCCCCCACCTATTATGGCCCCTATGAGGCAGCAGGTGATACAGCTGCAGAGCCAGTTCCCGCACAGGAAGCTACTCCTGCTGAGTAGTTAGCAGTAGTTATCTTAGTTTTGCTCTTTATCTCATTTAATCGGGTTTGTCCCCGATTCGAATATTGAATTTCTGTACTTAAACATTTGAATCTGTTGTTACATTTATTTCCAGTTGCAAATCTTAATTTTCATTTTCTCCTTATTATCTTGCCCATGTTGTTGTGAATGAGCTAGTTAGTAAATCTGGATTTGACCTAGACAGCGTACTACCGCCGATTCTGCGGCGTAGGCTGGACGTACCCACGCACTCGTGCCCGAATTTCCGGGTGCGGGTCGTGACAATATATATCTTTATTAAGTATTTTCGAATGTCCCCAAAATAACATTTGTTGGATCATAAATCCTTAATAACGAAAATTCGGGTCCCTCCCCTCTCTCTCTCTCTGATCAAATTATATTTTTGTACGAACAATAAGGTAATTTTTATCCCACTGATTTAAATTTAAAACTAATTATAAGTATATTTTTTTCTGTTATGTTCGTTATTTTCTCTAATCATCACCTCACTTCCAAAAGAGATTCTCCCATTCTCTCTCTCCTCACTCACTCGACGTCGCCAAAATTAGGATTAGGATTTCGGAGGAGATCGGTGTTGAAGAAACCTGTCGGGATCGCGACGACGAAGACGAAGAGAAAAAGCAAGTCGATGCTCCGGCTCTACAACTTGATGTTGAAGGAGAAGGAGGTGTTCAAGACGATTGAGGAAGGGAAGGTCCGGATGAAATTCTGCGACGTCACCCCCTACGACTTCAGCCACATCGGCCTCGTCCGGTCCTATGTAGTTTGATCCATATGGAATATAGATTAGTTGTTTTGTCTGCTAATTTTGAAGTTTCAGAGAGTCCGAAGACTAATGGGACGAAGAAAAGTAAAAAAAATTCGATCCAGTTAACTATATCCAGTGACACAGTGTTGACGATAGTGGTTCTGATTTTTTTGGCTACATAAAATATTATTAACATTTGTAAAATATGTTGCATATATATGCGTGTGTCATGACACTAGAATAAATATAGTGAGATGTAACCGCTCTTAATCACTTTCAAATGTTTTCGATGTAGCAGTAGCTGAAAAAGGAAGAAGCTAATGTGGATTGACAACCAATTCTACTCTATGCACAAAAACTAATTTTCAAATATTTCAATTGCATGGAAGACATGAACATGAACACATGAACATAGAACATGAACAAGCATGCTCATGTCCCATGATTATTATTATTATGCCAACCACCAATGCATGCTCCAATCCATGACACTCATTTGTCATAATAAACTTAAATTTCCCTTGACGCATGCCACAGAGCGACTTTGTCGACCGTTATCCTTAGTTTAGAAGCTGGACCACTTCGCAATTATTTAAATTAGGATACGTGACTAAACCACAAATTATTCAATTTTTTAGATTATTTTTAAAAAAAATATTGAGGGGTTTTGTGTAATTTTTGTAACGACTGGGCTGGCACGTTGGTGGTGGTGGCGTCCCGCTCTCTATCCCTATAGAGCCACCGACGATGTTGTGTGGGGCCCACATATCTCCCTCTCTCTCCCCTCACATGGGTTGTAGCGTGCATTAAGGTCCGGATTGACGCTCTCTCTCTCTCTCTCTCTCCTCTCTCTCTCTCTCTCTCTCTCTCTCTACAAATTTATTCTTCTTTTGTTCGTTGGTCTTTTGGTTGTCAACTATTTATCCACATCCATTGGGATCTTACAAAAACATACCTCGACATAGTTTAATGGCAAAATTGTAATTTGATACCCTCAACTATTTAAAAAATTTAACTTGAAACCATCAAATTTCATAAGTACTAACTTAATACCATCTCTTAACTAATATTTTCAACTTGATACATAAAAATAAAAAAGGACAAAATTGCTCCTCCTTCCCCACCTCCTGATTGCACACGCTCCCCACCTCCTGATGTAATAACAATTATAGCAACAACATACCTTAGTCGTGGATCCCTGTGTTTTTTTTCATGATATATATATATATATATATATATATATATATATATATATATATATAGAGAGAGAGAGAGAGAGAGAGAGAGAGAGAGGTAATTGTGTTACAGACTTCTGACCGAAGGTCCACTACATCCCGGTCCAAATATTCCTCGGTCCGCCCCTGCACCGCACTTGAAACGCACCTGCACTGTACTCATCATCAACTCACCACTTAATTTTTCCAAAGAAAAATTAAATGAAGTCCAGGAGACTCGAACCCGCAACCTCCTGGATAATATGCATCGGTCTTAACCATTAGGCTAGACTAAATATATGTGTCACGTCCCAGTACCGGAATACGGAGACGGACATGACCAGCCCTTCCGTACAAGGTATAAAACGTCGTACATTGGTCACAGCTGTAACTAGACAAGGGGGTGTATACTACAAGCAAGTCATTTAGGGTCACATAAAACATCTAATGTCTCAATCAGTCAAATTAGGATAGTAAACATAGAACATGTATGACATGGAAGTAAGGTATCACAAACGCCCTGCCACAACATTCTAGAAACCAGCCACACAAAATAATAAGCTGACAGAGTAGCAAAAGTACATGACCATGATCAGCTACAGTCTGATTAATTACAATCATGTAAGAAGACTAAATGTCCAGATTTACGGCTAACAAGTGACACTGGCTAAACGTCCAAAAGAGTAAAATGTGCAATAACGAGCAACGATCAAGAAATCCACACGTGTCCCTCAACGGTCATCCGCCTGGTGCGCACCATTATTCAGGATAAAGTACGCTTGATCCTCGGGTGCTGACTCTAAACCTGGCCATGCAAAACCAGTGGGGTTAGACCACAAATAGCAAGTACCACAAAGGAAGCACGAATGAAGAAACAAAACAAGAAAAAGTAAACATATATATATATATATATATATATATATATATATATATATATATAGTCATGTCTCGTAGTTTTGATTCATAGCCTATCGTGATACAACAATCTAACCCTACAACCAAACATGGACAAGGGTTGGACCATCGCACTGTGATAGTCCATGCCCCTAAACTATTTAACAGAAGATATAATCACAAACGAGTTCAGTTATCTAATCGCCCAATCATTTGTACGGCTTACTAGGTGGAGTCTGGGTTATCCCAGAAATATTATACATATAATATGAATCCTCGGGTCGAGCCATATTCTAGCGGGGGCTAGTCAAGCCATGAATCGTCGCGTAACACATAGTAGTATGCACCGGTCCCTCGGAAGGCCACCGTGCTAAGATCACATAGAACACATAGTACAATATAATAATCGGATATTGCCACCCACTAATGAGGATTTAAACAATATCCATGGGGGAGAGCCTTCACTCCCCATATGATTGAGGGTGGCTATTTAAGCACGATCTTGGAATTTCGTCCCTCCCAATGCTCTATATATTTTAGTTGCCTAATTAACCCTATGGTTAGCTGGAATCATATGGCGTGGTCACATATTATTTCTCTTACATATCATACCGTAGTACGTGTACGCTAGATACGAATCCACTTTGTTACTTGGCAGTTCAATTTGGATTCACCCCAGCGTGATACAATAATCAACACAAGTCATAGCCACGATTGGTTAATAACCAACTATCATGTCCATGCTGGAGGAATTATATTATATCATATGTCGCATAGCACATAGGTACACATCGGTGTAAAATATGTAACATAATAACGTAGGAACACTTAGCACGTAGGAACACATAGCACGTAGTAAGTGTATCAGCACGGATACCAATAGTCGAGTCAAGTCACCAATCATTGGTAAATCACATGAGTTCTTGCACATAGCAACACATGGGTTGAGTCAGGTACATAAGTAGTTATAGTCACTTGGCCGCATAGTCTATTTCTACTCATAGTCGGATTAAGCATATAGTCAGGTACAACACATGGTCACTTAGTTCTCATGCATTTACAATCATTTATAACACGCATAGAATCACAAAATCCAATAAAACATCAAACTAAGCAAAATAATAAAATATGCACATGGGGTCGCATAAGAACCAGGGACGCATGGGATCAATGTCGCATAGGTCAAGGCCGCATAGAGGTCGGTGCTGCATAAGGGTCCAGGCCGCATAAGAGTCAGGCCTCATAGGTCAAGGCAAAGTACACTCCTTGGGACAAGTGCCGAGTGATGGTCATTAATTACAAGTCAGAGAAGTGACTTGATGATAGATGTGACAAGCCATAAAGTATCAGGAAGTAAAAGATAAACTCATAAAAAAATATGCAAGTGCAAAAAAGAGTTATGCATCCAGAAGAGAAGGGGCTGCACTGCTTGCCGCATGCTCTGCTTGCCGCATAGATGCCTCTTGGACTTAGCGAATTTCTCATTCGTTTAATTGCTCAGCAAGTGAAACACAAGGAGTTTTGTCACTTAGGACTTTTCCAAGCACTTAGCTTCAGAACACTTTGTGTAATAATCAGGCATGCATCCAACAAGATGGACGCATGCTGGAAGGCATATGCGGCATATAGCTCAGGCCGAATAGGTCATGTAGTGCCTCAAATCCCAATCTGACCGGGATACGCACTATGTAATTGGGCTTGTGGCTAGTCTGTATGAGTCGTAGTTTGGAGTTTAGATCTTTGGCATCCTCTTACCACGGACAAAATACGATGATCCTTTCCAAACCAATGGATAGGCCTCTATTGAAACAAGTCCAATAGTTTTCGTGCTTTGTTGCTTGGTTTTCTTGATGTCATTTTGGGATTTTGATTTGGTGTTGCTTTCGATTTGCTTGGTTTTCGCTGTTGGCTTTCTCGTTTGGAGCTTTGATTCTTGGGGAGTTCGGAAGGAAGGATTGGCAAAGGATTCTAACTCGGTGCTCGTATTGTTGCAGGTCCGCGTAACTGATGTTTGATCGTCGCTAGCCGGGACTCCTTCTTTCAGCATTTTTCCTTAACTAGTGAGTGGTTCGGACCCTTCTTTTCTACTTCTTTACGTCCACATCTCTAATGTTTCAAATGTTCAATCGATGATGTCCGGCTGAACGCCTAAAAAATCCTTAGCCACAATGCTTGCCAGCCACTAAGAAAGAAACATGAAATTGTAGACTAACTTATTATATGCTTGCACACATTTTGAACACGAGCTTATTTATAAAAGAATTTGGTTGTTGGTTGCGGCCTGGTGCCTCAGATAGAGTTTGGACCCACGGGATACCAAAATCGGAATACGGCATGAGAAAATATGAACTGTTGCATAAGTATATATATTGCTGCTTTACTTCTTCTATTTTATTTCATGCATTATATGATATATGAATTGTTCATGCATTCGCATGATCTGGGATAACTTGTGCACAAGGTTTGGCATTTTCTCGAAACATTATTCCGAGGCACTGGAACCGTATCGACCCGGAGGGGATATTTGATCGTGCTAGTCGCAGTGTATTACGGGACCTTCAGCAGGGCTTGCTACCCGGGATGACAGGGCACGCCGTAATGCTTGGATAAGTCCCTATGGTGTCGATCACGCCAATGACTGCATAGAATAGAACACATGCTAATTTATTGTCTTATGCAGAAGGTAAGTATATGTTTCGTTGCAGGAAAGGCGTGCATCGGTTGAGTAAGCAACCGATGTACTTGATTGTTTAAATGTTATTTTCATTCCTATCAAAACATGCAACTGATATGAATTGAATTCACTTGCTTCTCTATAGAAAGATCATCTTAATGCATGCTCGCCCCTAATAAGCTAGTGTCGATTTAGTCGAGTGGGTTCATCCCGCTCACTAGTACAACTGAGTACTGACCTACGTTGTGGGCAACTATTTCTGGCACTCAGGCGGTGCAACGCTAGTGGATAGACGAGAAGGCGTTAAAAGCCCTTCTATTTTGAAGTATAGTTGGAGTCAGTTCATTTTGGAGGCGTGGACTTTCAATCTATACATGGGCGTAATGTATGAACGACGTGGACTATCTGATGGAGCGCCCCCTGCCTTTTGAGTTTCCTTTTGTAATGCAAACCAATGTAGCCGAGAGGCGCATCAAATAAAAAATCTATGTAAATTACTCTGAATTATCAATGAAAAGCATGTTTCTTCCTATACTTGCGTTCAACTATCTGTGAATGTGTTTTCTAACTTGTGTTTTAAAATGGGTTCCTACAACTGCACGTTCTTGTCTTGTGTGAGCACAATTCCAGGCTCGCATGGCATCACGCCCTAGCGAGGACGATCGATTCCGTAAAGTATCCAGCGAGGACGATTGACCCTTTCGGGATCGGGGCGTGACAAGTCAGGCCGCATAGCACTCTTTCTGTGTCACGCCCTGATTTCGTAGAATAGATAGTCGTCCCCCGGGCGTGACGCCGTGCTAGCCTAGATTCCGCATCGCACAAGGCCAAGGTATTTTTTTATATAAAGAGCACATATCCAGAGAACGTAGATAATTGAAACACAAAGTTGAAACATAAAAAAGTTCTCTTTATTGATAATGAATATCTTTTACAAACTCTTGAACAAGTCAAATATTTGCCCCACGGGTTTACAAAAGTGGGCACAAAATGAGATAGTCATCATGTATATTACATTATTTTACTAAAACTTTAAAACTATATACACCTTCTGTCACGACCCGCACCCGAAATTGGGGTACGAGTACGCGGGTACGTCCAGCCTACGTCGCGGCATCGGCGGTAGAACGCTGTCAAGGTCATGATACTATCTAAACAATCTCACACGAACATCCAATCTCCATAAGGAGGCACGTATGACATAATATAATATGAACACATACTCAATCACATGACTACAGCACCATAAGATATCGAACAAATAAAATTAAATACAACACAAGTCTAAATGTAATAATCTAACTCAACAATTATCCATGTCTCAACAAGTATGCCGGAGACAAATCCGGTACCAAATAGTCTACTAAAAGAACTAACTAGAAAACTAGTAATTTCGTCTAGACCTCCCGGAATCACAACTGAACTACCAAGTCCAAGTCTGCAGCTATTCACCATATGGTCCATAAAGTGTTGGATACCGATCCTCTAAGGCATAGTCTGGAAAAATATTTCCAGTCAGGAAGGAGCAAAGTACAATCTCAAATAACAGTTCTATTTAATTGATAAGGACTATAAAGCAATAAACAGATGATGTTATATACTGAGAGAAGACAGTGAATAAATGCAATGGCAAATAAAGAGACAGGCAATGTAAAAAGACAGGCAATATAAAGAGACAGGCAATATAGGCAATATGATACAGTTAGTGCATATGTGAAATGAAGAGAACAAGGTACAATATCATATACGGGTGATGTAGTATATGATCTAAAATAGAGAACTGTAATATATTTTTAAGTGTTTGAAATAGTAGTTTCGAAATGTGATCGGCTTGGGAACATGTACGAGAGCTATATGGCCTGGCTAATCATATGTGAAGAGCATGATTAACACTTACATTGTTCTATACTTGTATAAAGGGGGTATGATCACATTTCTTACTAACTACTTCCCCGCCACCAACTAGTACTGTGGATCCAACCATGACACGTCACGATACACGAGCAATATCCAATCTATCATGTACGATGTCTAATATAAATGTCGTGTACAATGTCAATACGATAATCAATATAATATCTCATGACTGCAGATCCAAGCTATATACTAGTCCGTGTAGCACAGTGTCAAGGATTCATATGTAACATTTCTAGATTACTGAACTTATAAAAATTATCAAAGAATTAAAAATTATCAGAGAATGTACTTGCCTTGGGTCCTTAGCTGGTAATACCAATGTCATATTCCAGAGTATCGTCTGGATGAACCAACAGTCCTATAGACATATCACAAATATAACATTTATATCAGATGCTACACTAACACAAAATTATAATACGCTGGCCTCAGGGCTATGCCAAGTATGGCACTAGTCAACTAGGGTCAAGTGCGTCAAGTTGCACGGGCGTCGCGTCTGTGATTGCTGGGCAAGACAGACGATCAAAAATGGTACGGGGCTCGCCAGTACGTCAGTGTACGTGTGGCAGTCAACTAACAGTTCACAGGGTCAAGGTCGTGTGTAAAGACGGGGTATCCGCAATTACACTGGGGTCGCCTACAATATTTATCAATTAAACGTATTATCAACAATTAAATTAATACGTATTTATGGGTATACCAATAATTATATACAATAGGTATAAGTATATACACTAAATTATATGTTGTAGATATATATATATATATATCTATAAGTTAAAAATATATATACCACATATATATATATATATATATATATATATATATATATATATATATATATATATATATATATATATATATATATATATATATATATATATATATATACTACAACCAATATTTGTATAAAAGAAAATATATACTGAATATATATATATATATATACACCAAGTAAAATATACGTATACTATATTTATATATATATATATACCAATTACCAAAATACGTATTTATTTATACCAATACCAATATATATATATATATATATATATATATATTCCAAAATAATACGTATTTTAATACGCATATTATACATGAAAAAATATTAATACATACGTATATGTATATCATATATACACACATACACACATATACACATATACACGTACACGTACACGTACACATATACGCACATACACTTACACATATACGCACATACTATACGAAAGTATACTAATACATACATGCTTATAAATATACCAATACGTATTTATACTAAAATACATTTTAATACTCGTATACACACATACACAAATACGCATACACATATACGTATATACGTACTTATACATACATACATATATATATATATATATATATATATATATATATATATATATATATATATATATATATATATATATATATATATATATAATGAAGGAGGGAAGAGGGAGAGAAAACTCACGGTGGTGGTGGTGCCGGAGTACGGCAGGAGGCCGCCGGAGTGCTGCTCGGGAAGAGGGGAGCTGGGGGAATGGCCGGACTGTGGAGTATGGTGATGGTCGTGGTGGTGTATGATGATGATGGTGGTGGCTGGGGGTGGTCCGGAGTACAGGGAGGGTGGCCGGAGAGGCAGGCAGCAGGAGGTCGGAGCTGAGGGCTCTGTCACGCCCCGATCTCCCGCCGGAATCGGCCGTCCCCGCTAGGCGCGAATCACCGTGCCAGCGCTCCCGCGGGACGTACGTTTCCATCGGGACACGATGCCGCACGAGCCTGGGATTGCGCCCGTGCAAGGCAAATACCGAAACGGCCGTTGATAACTAGTTCACAGAGTCGTCAAAGCGGAAATATAAAATGAACACAAATATTGAATCCAAATCAAGCTCTTTATTGATATGAAGTAAAGATTACAAGCGGCGCTAGGCCGAGATTACAAGTCGCTCATGCTCTCTCTCTCTTACAACGAACATGCCCTTAGGCTCAGAACCGATACAAACGATCTTGGATGATGATGTTCTCATACATTATGTCTCATATATGCGAGCTCCGGGTCCGTGCGCCACGCTCCAAGACACCAAGTGCAGTCCGGCGCCCTATTGCGTTAAGCGATCTCCGAATCCGTACGAGTCCCCCCCCTGCACCCTGCATGCAGACTGGTTGGGTATCAGTACATTGAATGCACTGGTGGGGAGGCCTCTCGTCCACGCCATAAAACAAGCACGTTCATTAGTTATGTGCACCGACTGATTTTGTTGTCTTTCTATTCTTTTGCCTTAGGATCAGTTACATGGCAATATAAAGAAAGTAATCTCCGTGTCAGCTCAAGAGTGTCATAATAATGAACAATTGAGTTCACCTTACCATTTCTTACCATTCGGCCTTCCCTGTCATATGCAGCAATATAAGCAATAATTTACGGAATAACAAGAACAACTATAAAACCCAAGTGTTATGCCGTGCCTCTGCCTCACAAGACCCATTTTACTAGAACTATATGTGATACCGTGCATCCATTCTACTTATGCAAATTATCGTGCAAACGCACTCCTTCCCGTTTCTCCTTCTCTCAATACGGATAGCCGCTATGCAAATATGACTTATCTATATGAAGGTCACTGGCTCTGCTAGCCATATTGGACATAATCTGTGATGGACGACCTTCTTCCCAGCTCGGTTGCCAGCCTTGCTGGGCCTCCTCGCCGTCTAATGAGTCGACGCCCATCCAGGTCGGTAGCAAGCCTTGCTGGATGTCTCGTCCTCGCCCGCTAGTCATCAGCTAGCGTACTGCCAGGACTACACTGGCACTGTCCTCCCGGGCCGACACGATTCGGATGCCTCAGCAATCGTGTTGAGGACTCTCTCTACCTGGTGCGCAACCAGTTGTCCGTGACCATGCAACTACTCCCCCACATTCCATTCCTAGCCGAGGATAACTCTCGGATCTATCTTAGCCGAGGACTACACTCGGATCTTTTCTTCCTTACGCAGCTCTCAGATTTGAGACTGCCTCGGTGATCTGCATATCCCGAGTACCTTCCTTTCCTTTCCTTTCATTTCCTGACTCGGAACGACTACTTGATAGCCTTCCTCGTCTATGCATGCAACATAATCTTACTCCATCCCATGTTGTGTTCCGTACGGTGCAACGCCTCAGTATAAACTCATACTACTTTATAGCATATATGAAGGAAATTATTACATTCTAACTCAACAATCCCGACTACGCAAATAACAAGTAAAATCTCCATGTTCTATACAGTGACAAGGCGGGGTTATCCCCTTAGCTATGTGCGTTCATCTCTTTTATTAACATGCAAAGGTTATCGCCTGTAAACTAGCATGTAACATTTATTTTCTTAGTGTGCAGCTAAATAGAGACAGGTTCACCGGGGCCACCCACCTTAGCGATGTATCGCATCGGTTGAGCGAGACTCCGGACGCGCCCCTGATAGCCTAAGTCTGACTCTACTGAAGATCCCAACATAAATGCCTTTGCATCGAACGAGCCATCTCGCTGAACAAGGCGGGTTGAATAGCTATATTTGTGCCATTTGAATTGGCCCTCCGGGTTGAGCGGAGCGGGTCGTTACATCATACACCACTCAGAACAAGTCTCGTCCTCGAGACTTCCTGAGCGCAACTCGTACTATCGCACAACTTCTAAACGAAACTCTATACGTCTCGTTTAACTTCAAGGACTGTATCAATAATGCTTTATTTATTTCTCACCATAAGTTACGCCAATGTTTAGCCAACTCTCATCGAACGACTCTACCGTTCAATGCTATCGTACTATACTCAACTCAATCGTTGCACTCCCGACTCAAAACCTACTGTACCTGGCGCAGGGCTATATTACTCAACCACGGAGTATTCTATAACTCAATGGGCACTTGCAACTCATAATTGGGTGGACTTGCCCAACTTGTTATGTTATCTCCATAGAAACCTAACGCATCCGAACACATTGACAATTTACTCGACGTCGCCTATCGAACCCCATCGTTACGCCTAAACCCAAAAGCTAGAATCTCAGCAATTATCCAATCTCGTTCGCATCAAATCTCTCTGAGTCCGTCCAATTTCGCTAAGTAAATCGCACCCAATCACCTATATTTTCTTGACTTATTCTATATTGCGCCTTAGCACAGAGCTAAGTTGCCCACCTGGGGTATGTTCTAATCCTTCGCGTCTTTTGGTTCAATCGAACTTAACTTCCTATTCGTTTTACTCGTTCCGTTCACACGAGTGCTTAATCATTTATCCGAATGATCCCTTCATACAACTATTGCATTCCTAACTCAGTCTCTTACTGCGCCTTAGCGCAGAACTATCTCGGTAGCACGGGGAACGATACAATCTTTCCTTTATGAAAACTTAGGTTGAGGCTAACCTATTTCAGTTTGCCATACACATCCATGCGAGTTCGAATATTTTCATTTGCAGCTGCATCCGAGTTATGCATATTGCTAAGTTTGGATCGTACCCATATTCAAGGCGTCCCCCAAATATGTGTATTTCAACCAAGCTTAGTGACAGCTAAGTCTGACAAGCTACTCGTGAAAATCTATCGAAACGTGGATCGTTCTGCTATATGAATGACCGAACACTGGTTTGATTTAGTTATCGTCTACCCCAATCTCACCCAATTTCAAGTTTAGCATTACTAATAGCAACGCACATCATCCAAGCGATGATCCAACTCAACACGCCAACTTACCTTCAATATCATCAATTCTAATCGTGAGAGTCTCCAATACCGTCTTATCCTTTACCGTCGCACAACCAATCCGACCAAATCAATTATTACCCGAGTCCTACCTCGTATTGCATTTGTTTCAACACGAACGTTGCTATTGCATATTCCCAATTCCAAATCCTAACTCTAAGTCTCGTTGCCCCAGTTCCATCATTCTTTCCGAACGATACTCTGAAGTCAGTCACTCCAGTTAACTCAAGGCACAGGGTCGTCTACCTAGCCACTAGGTCAGTTCGCAAGGTCATAGGTACAGTTCAAATTTACGACTCATCGTGCAACCGTGTTGCACAACGCTCGCCCCAAATACCCTAAGGTCAAACCATTGTTCCTTTACACGGGTATTCTACCCAAGCTCGTTTCACTCAGATTTCTAAACATCGAGCACGGATCATCCTATCATACCAACACGCTCGTTCAATCGAACCCACGATACGCCCATGTTGTAGGTTTAACCCATCGATTCGCACACATTATCTCTAACATCATGTTTGATATAATTTACCAATCCAATCCTTTTCCAGGTCTGAATCACTAAGCCACAATTCTATTATAGAGCATCGATGTATATCATAAACTCTAAGTCGTCCAACTCGATCTGCGTATTCTATTCATGAAACCATCCCGCACTTCTTTATTTCATATTCTAGACTAACTCCTCACCCCAAAAATCCTTAGATTCATTTGTATCCTGAAACTTGTCTTTTCGTATCGAACCACAATCAAAATGATCCTTCAATTGTCACGTTCCGGTCTCCCGCAAGTTCAATCATCCCCGTCGGACGTGAGATCACCACGCCAACGCTCCCACAGAATGATCGTACTTATCCGGACGTGACGCATGTGCGAACAAGAAGTCATACTCGCACAAGACAAGAAGGTCAATCGTTATGGTTATCATCGAACGAACAGACACCTTATCGTCACCTTTAGTTTTATCCCAAGTTGTACATTAATCCACCGAGCCATGTTCTCCCATAAACCGTTCTTACCGCCACCCAAGTTCGTCTAACCAAACTGTCCAACATCAATATTATCATTTGATCGCTTCTTAGTCTACTCTTGGCATTCCTCAAACAACTAAGTTCAATTCCAAATCCAAGTCTATCCCATTTGATACGTTCCATCATCGAGTTCGTTTGGAATAATCACCGAACATTTTCCCTTGAGTTTGATTATCCCTGCCGTACGTGAATCACCATGCCGGCGCTCCCGCAGGATAATCGGTCTCGCTGGGACATATTTCAAATGTTATCTTTCTGAACTTGATTTCAAGATCGCTCTTCCAAACTCCAAGCCAAATCTGTTACCGCTTAACTCGATCCATCCAAATCATAATTTTACTAACTTGCATCAATCCATACTATTTTCCAACCATTGTTATGGTCTAAAATCTCCCAAAATTCGAAATCATCACATTCGCACTCAAACCGAACTCTATCGAGCGATATCCTACTCAAAATCCAATTTTCCATGCACGCTATCATTTGTTCGCTCCATTATTTCCAATTGTACTTACTCCGATCGCATACCTGATTATTCTATCTTAACACAAATTTTTAATTCGTTTGTTTCAACTCAAAATTGCTCGTACAATCCTTTAAGTTTCTCCGTCCATGTAATCAATTTCAATTGCCCTGAATTCCTATTCGATGTAAGCCTTCTCCCTTATTCAAATCATTATAACTCGTTCGAACCAAGTATTGCATGCTCCTCCAAATTCGCTTACTTGCTAGGCATTGTTTATTCATTCTAAGGCTTTACCCGATCTCGTCGCTTGCTGCTAGACTCGCTTAATACTCCAAAATCCCTGATTTGTTCGAACACTTCTAAGCCGACCCATACACCACTCAGGGTTCGAGTTATACTCCATGAATCTATACAACTCATCATATCCACAATTCGCATAATCGAACAGGGGACTTATCGTATACACCACTCAGGAATCGAGTCATCCTAATAACTTCTGAATCACGTTCGCATCCTTCACTCGTATTCCCAATTCGTTCCTTAGAACTCCAACACGATCCCTATTTATCGCCTTAGCAATCGTAGCCTCATATACACCTCCATTCATAGTCCTCCATACAGACTATGTTGTAAATCATAACTTATCGTTATGGATAACCATCCAATTATATCTGAAAATTTCATACGCGATTCCCATTACTCGCCTTAGCGGCACTCCGATAACGTCTCTATCGATTTCCCTCCTAAGTCAAACTTTATTCTTATCCGAACAATGTCCAAATCTCGCTGCAACTCACTAGCACCAAGGGTCTTGGTGCACGATACTCAACACAACTTGGCCAAAAGGCCCTGTGCATAGACCACTGTCTGAACGATATTCTCATCTCGCACTCTACTCGCTCGGTGTTTTCATATAGACATATAACTTGCCGACTATAACCCGAGTCTACTCTCACAATGTCTTTCACAGGTCGGGACAAAAGCCCACGCATCATAATCCCGTTCAAGCAATCGAATATTTCACATGCACTTTTCGAAAATATTTAGACTTATTGTATGGAACATCCATCGAAACATCGAAAGATAGCATCTACCACTTCTTCAAACACACAAGTTCAAGACTGAGAGAATCGAAACGAATTCCAAGGACGTAAAGCCGTGCTCTGATACCAATATGTCACGCCCCGATCTCCCGCCGGAATCGGCCGTCCCCGCTAGGCGCGAATCACCCGCCAGCGCTCCCGCGGGACGTACGTTTCCATCGGGACGCGATGCCGCACGAGCCTGGGATTGCGCCCGTGCAAGACAAATACCGAAACGGCCGTTGATAACTAGTTCACAGAGTCGTCAAAGCGGAAACATAAAATGAACACAAATATTGAATCCAAATCAATTTCTTTATTGATATGAAGTAAAGATTACAAGCGACACTAGGCCGAGATTACAAGTCGCTCATGCTCTCTATCTCTTACAACGAACATGCCCTTAGGCTCAGAACCGATACAAACGATCTTGGATGATGATGTTCTCATACATTATGTCTCATATATGCGAGCTCCGGGTCCGTGCGCCACGCTCCAAGACACCAAGTGCGGTCCGGCGCTCCATTGCGTTAAGCGATCTCCGAATCCGTACGAGTCCCCCCCTGCACCCTGCATGCAGACTGGTTGGGTATCAGTACATTGAATGCACTGGTGGGGAGGCCTCTCGCCCACGCCACAAAACAAGCACGTTCATTAGTTATGTGCATCGACTGATTTTGTTGTCTTTTTATTCTTTTGCCTTAGGATCAGTTACATGGCAATATAAAGAAAGTAATCTCCGTGTCAGCTCAAGAGTGTCATAATAGTGAACAATTGAGTTCACCTTACTATTTCTTACCATTCGGCCTTCCCTGTCATATGCAGCAATATAAGCAATAATTTACGGAATAACAAGAACAACTATAAAACCCAAGTGTTATGCCGTGCCTCTGCCTCACAAGACCCATTTTACTAGAACTATGTGTGATACCGTGCATCCATTCTACTTATGCAAATTATCGTGCAAACGCACTCCTTCCCGTTTCTCCTTCTCTCAATGCGGATAGCCGCTATGCAAACATGACTTATCTATATGAAGGTCACTGGCTCTGCTAGCCATATTGGACATAATCTGCGATGGACGGCCTTCTTTCCAGCTCGGTTGCCAGCCTTGTTGGGCCTCCTCGCCGTCTAACGAGTCAACGCCCATCCAGGTCGGTAGCAAGCCTTGCTGGATGTCTCGCCCTCGCCCGCTAGTCATCAGCTAGCGTACTGCCAGGACTACACTGGCACTGTCCTCCCGGGCCGACACGATTCGGATGCCTCAGCAATCGTGTCGAGGACTCTCTCTACCTGGTGCGCAACCAGTTGTCCGTGACCATGCAACTACTCTCCCACATTCCATTCCTAGCCGAGGATAACTCTCGGATCTATCTTAGCCGAGGACTACACTCGGATCTTTTCTTCCTTATGCAGCTCTCAGATTTGAGACTGCCTCGGTGATCTGCATATCCCGAGTACCTTCCTTTCCTTTCATTTTCTGACTCGGAACTACTACTTGATAGCCTTCCTCGTCTATGCATGCAACATAATCTTACTCCATCCCATGTTGTGTTCCGTACGGTGCAACGCCTCAGTATAAACTCACACTACTTTATAGCATATATGAAGGAAATTACTACATTCTAACTCAACAATCCCGACTACGCAAATAGCAAGTAAAATCTCTATGTTCTATACAGTGACAAGGCGGGGTTATCCCCTTAGCTATGTGCGTTCATCTCTTTTATTAGCATGCAAAGGTTATCGCCTGTAAACTAGCATGTAACATTTATTTTCTTAGTGTGCAGCTAAGTAGAGACAGGTTCACCGGGGCCACCCACCTTAGCGATGTATCGCATCGGTCGAGCGAGACTCCGGACGTGCCCCTGATAGCCTAAGTCTGACTCTACTGAGGATCCCAACATAAATGCCTTTGCATCGAACGAGCCATCTCGCTGAACAAGGCGGGTTGAATAGCTACATTTGTGCCGTTTGAATCGGCCCTCCGGGTTGAGCGGAGCGGGTCGTTACATCGACGCCGGAGTAGGGAATGTAGGAGGGAGCTCCGAGTCAGGAGCTCGAGGCACGGCTCGACTGTGCAGGGAGTTACAGCGGGACGGGCTCGACGAAGCTGGCCGAACTGAGGAATGCAGCGGGTCGGGGTGAGCTTGAGTGAGGCGGAGGAGCAGAGGAAGAAGAGAATGTAGGGAAGTCGAGGTTGCCGGTGGTGGTGACCGTTGGGTTGGCCAACGTGTGGTGGTGCGAGGGGCTCTGGGGTCGGGGGAGTATGACCAGAGCAGCAGGTCGACTGCGGGAGGAATGGCGAGGCTGAGTCGTGGCCAGGCCGGAGATGGGCCGGGTGGAGAAGAGCAGAGGGGATGAGCAGTCGGGCTTTGCCTGGCCGGCCGGAGTCGGTGAGCAGGGGGCCGTCGGGCTGAGGCCTGGGTTGCCTCGAGTGAACAGTAGCCGAGGGTGTTCCCCCCCCCCCCCTTTTGTATATTCAAAATAAAAGAGAAGAAGAAGAAAAAAGGAAGAAGAAGAAGAAGAAGAAGAAGAAGAAAAGAGAAGAAGAAAGGAAACAAAAAATTCTTCCTACGTTGGAGAGAGGGAGGAGTGAGGTGAGAGAAAAAATAGGGGCTTTTCTAGGTTTGGGGATTAGGTTTAGGTTGGGAAGAGTGCCTTGAGAGGACATTTAAATAGGGTATGTGAGTGGGGAATGAAGGGTGATGATGCACCCATTGAATGGATGGTCTAGATTTGTCATGAAGGAATCCTTCATGTAAGGATGAGGGTGTGGGTTGATTAGTCAAAATTAGGGCTCCTCCATTGGTTTGAACTAATGGGGTATTGACACCTAATGCAAATTTATAATTTAGCCCCCTTAAATTTGGGTATTTGCACAGACACATAAAATAATAAAAATTTGGTGGGCGATTCGGTATTCGGTATTTTGTAGGGTGAGGGGGTGTTGTGTGTTTGGTATGGGCTTAATTAGTGGGGTACTAGAATTAAATCGGGATTTACGGAATCAGTCAAAATGGTATCCTCAATTTAATTAGAAATAAATGCAAGCTATATTCTAAAATTAATTAGGAGTACATGGGGCCAAAATTAGGTCGGGTCATAAATATCATTAGTGAAGAAGACTCAGAACAGAATATTATCCTAATTTGGATTGCATGAAAAATAGGTCAAGATTGCCTCCAATTTCGATTGGAACGCACATAGATACAAAATTGAAATTATTTAGAAATTTAAATAAACGTCCGCGACGAATATTGTGCGGCTAAAATGAAGCACAAGAGAGCATGATTATGAGTTGCAAAAAGGTCAGAATGGAGGGTCGTCATGTCTAGGGCAAGGTTGTGAAATTTGTTGGAAGGCAAAATGTCACGTCCCAGTCCCAAAATGTCAGGAACTAGGCCACGTGTCACTGGCCAGCTGACACGTCATTAAGGGCTTAATCCATTTTGAATGGACCCATAAGGACGTGCTACGCTGTCCTAAAATACTACAAGTACAACACAGGCAAATCTATCTCATCCACAACAAAATATCAGAAAAGCAAGTGCTGAATATATATAAAACTGAGTCTGATACAGTACACAACTGGTGAGAATACAAGCCTACTACAAAAACTGATAATAGCGCAGAAAAAATCAGATAGACTAAGCAGTGTCTATCTGATGAAAACATCTCCATCTCCAGGTCAAGCATACTCTGAGGGTGTCTCCTCGAGCTCCTCCTCGGTAGCACATCTAGCCTCCTGATCATGGCCGTACACAGTGGGGTAGAAAGCCTCGTCTAGATCTGGCAGGGAACCAGGTCCTCAGTGGGACATAACAAGATACAGAAAATGACATGCCATGTATAAAAATATTGAATAAAGAAAATAAATACAGGGTGCTAACCATCTAAGTAAAATGTAAGTAAAGAACTTGTATTACGTATGGGAATGTGTGGCTAGACATACGCTGACGTAATTCACCAATCGTGGTGACTGGCTAGTATATGAGTCGTATGCCCCCGGACTCACGGGTAGCTCTACAATCGACCATCTCCGAGGAAAATGGTACGAAGGTATAAATCATATATGGAAGGAGTGTCCCATACGTCTACTAGTTATCTTTCCCATCCCAATGAAACTAAAAGTCAAGTCGTACTTTTCCTGAGTTATTCTAATCCGTGATGCGGGTCACACGTACTGGTAGCTAATCAAATACGCAGCTCGCATCCCAATATGCATTGCAACCCTGTTGCGTGTTCCAGTGATGGGGTTTAGGAGAATATTAAAATACTCTCACAGTTGTTGGTGAGTCTGTAATATTATGTTAAATGTCAACATATCAGCTAAATGTACCCAAGGCAGTCTCAGGTAATCATGGTATATGAAATTTAGAAACAAACAGATTCTAATAATTAAAGTTAAACAATAATTTGGCAAGGTATACTTGCCTACTCCCTGATAGTGTTGATAACCCGATCTCACAGTCAGGTTTGAGGTTGCTGGTGACAGGGGGTCACTGGCTGTGCTGAAGGTGGTTTCTGTTAAAACAGACAGGGTTCGTGAATATCATGGTTGTAATAATAATAAGTATATATATACTTATATACACATATATAGTATATATATATATAGATATAATATATATATCAGTATATATAGTATTTTAAAAAAAACAGACAAATACAGGTATATTATAATAGTAGCAGGGTATATCCACTGCTATAGATATATAATACTATAGTATTATCAGGGTGTATCCACTGATATATATACATATATAATAAATAATATTCAGGGTATATCCACTGATATATAGATAAAATGAATTGACAGTGCTTGAAATATAAATGTACATAATATATATAGGCTGTAATATCCAGCACAATAATTTATAATATTATGTAATAAATTGAATGACATTGCAAGAATTGAAAAAATATATATATATATGTATAAGCTGTATTATCCAGCTGAATATAATATATTACATATAGATAGTATATATATATACATATATAAATATATATATATATATATATATATATATATATATATATACATATATAATAAGTGTAGGAAATATAATAAGTGCAGAAAAATAAATGAAATAAAAATGTATAGTATACATAGTAATTATACATAACATGTTATATATAAATATACATATTATATAAATATATGTATACATATATTTATATATTACATATATATATAAATAAAACAGAATTAAATACATATATACATATTAGTAATTATTACATAATATTATATAGTATATATAAATATACATATACATATACATATATACATACTTACATATATAAATATATATGTATAAGATAATATATATATATATATATATATATATATATATATATATATATTTAGTAAATATATAATAGTATATACAGTATAATATACTGTAAATAATAATATATAACATATATATATATATATATCTATACATATATATATATATATATATATATATATATATATATATATATATATATATATATATATATATATATATATATATATATTAATACATATTTATATACATATATATATACATATATATACATATAGAAATATATATATAATTACATATATATTAGGGTTAGGTATTATACCCTCTGACGGGTGGGCCCTAGGGGCTGTCGACGGCGGGTGGACGGCGGCGGAGTCGGCCGGAGGCGGCCGGAGGAGCAGGAACAGTAGCAGTAGCTACTGGCAGCAGCAGCAGCAGCTGAGTGCGGGAGCTGCCGGCGGCGGAGGAGAGGCGGAGGTGGCCGGGCAGGCGGCGGGTTCGATAGAGGGGAGGGTGGCGGTCAGGTTGGTGGTGGTGGCGGAGGTCCACGACGGCGGTGGCAGTGGCTGGATGCCGTCGGAGTAGAGGGTGGCGGTTAGGGTTAGGGGAGTGGGGAGGTGCTGCGGGGGCTCTGGCCGGCGGAGGCGGCGTCGTAGGGCGGTGAGGGATGGTGGTCCGGTGGAGGGGAGGACGGCGAGTCGGGTGGTGGGGTTGGTGGCGGTGCACGGTGGCGGAGGGTGGCGCAGGGGGTGGTTCGGGTGGTGGTGGCTGTGGGTGGTGGTATTAGGGAGATGGGGTTACGGGGGCTCTGGCCGGCGGAGCAGGGTGCCGGCGACGGTGGGGGTTGGCCGGAGGGGAGAGGGGGTCAGGGCGAAGGGGTCTGTGGTGGTCCGACGGGCGGAGGGTGGCCGTGGAAGGAGTGGTGTGAGTTGCAAGGGGAGGGTACTCCGTTTATATAGGTTTAGGGCCAATGGCAGTTTCGTAAATAAGTGGAAGTCTAGGGTTATTTTGGTAATTTTAGTTTTTGGATATTTTTGACTGGATTTTCTGGATGTTTTGGGTGGGTCTCACACACCTATTCACTAACCAATAAGAATTTGCCACCTTGCATGCAATTTTGCATAAAAACCCCTAACTTTTCATAAATTGCATAAAAGCCTAAAATTTGTATTTTGCGTAATTTCGTAATTTACCTGATTTTAAATATTATTTCCCCGAAATACTGAATTGTACAGAAATGGGGGAAATAGCTGGGGAAAATGTTTTGGACAGTGTGGGGTGAGTCTGGGCAGAGGCAGGGTCTGATTTCTTAGGTGATACGGTCACCGTATTTATTATTTAATAAATATTGCGCACGGTGTTCACTATTTATTTAGAGGCTATTAGGTTCATAATTTTTCTACGGTGTCAATACGATAATTGTAATACCATTAGAGTAGAATATTATCGTATTTTTGCTTCGGCAAAACAGGTGCCTACTGGTCCTCAAATCCCTAGGGTACAGGGATGGGTAAAGAGCAGAAATTTAAATAGAAAATAAATACGTACGTTTGTAACGACTTTTGTGCGACTAAAACGAAGCATCAAACAAGGTTTCTGGAAGTTGCACAAAATACAGAAAAAGTAGTCTAACAAGTCTAGGGCAGGTATGTGGAATTTGTTTAGGATTTAACAGCTAGTGGGATGCCCTAATTAATTGTGTAACAGACAGGTGCACAATCAACAGAATATATAATAAATAAATTTTTAAAAAGTTGCAATAATTCTAATTAGTCAAAACTAATCCTAAATTACTGAAATCTGGTCGAGGGAGTTTACACAAAAGCTAGGGTAGCGCTCCAATTATCGAAGCAACGGCAAGGTACAATAATTAAATAAATTATGGTAACTAATTACGACCTCCAATAAATTAATTCTAAATAAAATAATTAACCACATAATCCCATAATTCGGACTGGTGTTCATCTACTGGGCTTCTAGGTCAAGTCTACCAGCTCAAACATAAATGAACACTGTATATAATAATATATTTAATTACACATCTCACATAATTATTTAAATTAAATATACTTATCATGCAATTATTTAATTGTAACTACCATAATATTAATAATTATAAAAAGTTGAAAATACCCCTGTTTCCGGAACGTGGTAGTGACACCTTCAGGCGAAGCTATCGCCTTTCCTCGGAGCTGCATAGGATGTGTGCACGAGCTCCTGGGACTTCAAAACGTTTCTTCAAGGCACGATCAGGGTGTGCCGATTGGTGGACTGGAATGGAAAGTCGCTTTAGCTCCTCGTAGAATCTCCTTGGTGCGGGAAACATGTTTCAACGAGGGTCAGTACATCAAAATATACTGGTGAAGGCGAGCTAACCCAACTATACCAATCAACACGTTATTTATATGAAGCATGCAAGTTATTTGTGGTCATTCTATCTTGCCTTAGTTTATTTTACAAGCAAGCATTGATATAAAATTTTTACTGAAATAAACATGCCATCGTTCGGTGACTTTTACCTGCCCGTCTGAACCACCTGCACAAATACTTACCATGACCTTCCATGCCACGAAGACATAATTAGCTTGCACAGTTTAAATATACGAGAGGATCACTGGCATGTTGCCATAAAGGACGAGTTATAGTCTTGAGACGAGAATGATATGCAACGCAGGTGGCGAGCCCCGCTACATAATATTCCATCCATAACAGACGACTATACAGATCGTTCCGTCCAGATCGGATCGGTCCCAGTGCCCCGGCGACCGTCCGCGAAAACCATAAACCTTGTGCACAAGTTGTCCGTAATCAAACGACGTCTATACTAAGTTATCAATTTATGCAGTTTAAGGCAATACGAGCACGAGATCAAGTGACATGGCATGATCTATTTTGCATAGTCTTCCTGATAAGTTTATTGTATAGCAAGGTGTGTTCTATACATAGCACAATTTATAGAAGAAGTATATATTCTAACTAAAATTGAAGCATTATGAAGAACATTCTAAATGAACTACCATGCAACAAGGTAACCGTTCACAAGTTGATTGACAATCATAAAGTAATCCAAGTCTATTCCTTTTTATCTTGACATATTTTAGTTATTATGATATCGTTTGATCGGAACAATCAAGAAGACAAGGTTTTAGATATGAAGATAGAAGAAGGTTCAACTGAATCGAATATAGCCACTCAAAAGTTGGTTGAAGAGAGGAAAGGAAAAAGGTGCTTCAAGACTCCGCTTGTACGACGCCTATTGCATGATCACCTACATTGCCATGAACAGATGATCATTACCTCTTCTACTCTTTCCATGCTCGGAATAAAATATAGTTCAACGAACGAAAGCAATGAAATCCATCAAAATCGTTCAAGAAAACGCAAATCCGAAAACCAACTCAAAAGCACAAAAGCAACAAGGCGACAACGAAAACTAGGCAAAAAAACTTGCAGCGGAGAGGTCCCTCTTGACTCTGCCGCTGAGTCCATCCTTGGGGCACGGTCCACTGAATATGGAAATCGATTACGAAGAAGCAAATCCATAACGAGGATAAGATCTTGATTCAATCTATCCCGATCGAACGATACCGATTAGTATTTCTTAGTCGCGCTCCCCGAATAGGGGGAACGAGGCACCACACTCTGTCGCATATGGTTCTGGCCCATGAGCACTTCGTCTTCTCCAGACAGCAAGTTTAGCAATGGCGAAAAAGCTCTAAAAATCAAAAAATATTTTCTACATAAAAACTTTATTTTAATTCCGAATCAAGTGAACCAAAAGCCAAAATGCTTGAAATTAAGTGCTACATCAACCACAAAAACTGTTTTTTCTAAAATAACATGTTTTAATATATCAAAAAAAAAAAATTGTAACCCATGAAAACCCTTAACTAAAATGCTGATATACTAAATTTTATCCACAAAAACCGAAAACTCCAAGTATTAAAAGTGTTTAGAATCGTAATGTACACATATTAAAATAATAAAATGCAAGAAAAGAGTAATAATAAAAATCTAGAGTTTTTCTATGTCATACAAGGTGTACTTGCCTATAAATGAAAGGAGGAGGAGAAATGAGATAATGGGGGAAGAGAGAGAAAGAAGTTAGCTTATATAGCTAGGATTGAGGTTTTGACCATGGGTTCAACTCATGACCAACAAACCCAACATTTAAACAAAGGGCCAAGTGAATCAAAGAATTTGTCTAGTCTGCATGACATGCAACCTAATACCATGCAAGCAAGAAATAATATAAGCAGAAAAATTAATATATTCCAAATACGTATATCGAAAACGGAAAGTAATTATATATATATATATATATATATATATATATATATATATATATATATATATATATATATATATATATATATATATATACACTAAAACCATTCAAAACAAGTGGCATTAATCAAAATAATTATATTGGAACTTTAGTTCGGCGATCACAATATTTTATGGAGTTATTTGTATTTACCTCCCTCCCCCATTCCTAATGTCTAATCTAGTTTCACCTCTCCCCATTTTTATTTTTATTACTACCACCCTCCAATTTCTCAAAAGTTAATTATTATTATTATTTTTATTATTATTATTATTATTATTATTAAAAATGTATGGGGAGGTGGGAGTTGTGGGTGAGGTTAAATACAAATACACTCATTGCGATACAATTGAGGGATGTAGTAATAAAAATAGAAATGCGAGAAAATAGAATTAACAATTAGGAATGTGAGATAAATACAAATAACCCTACCCACTAGAATTGAGTAATCTTTCTTTTTCTTTTTTGCATGACAAATGTTTTCCTTTTGAAATAGTACTAGGACAAAATTACCAATTCGATCGACAAAATATAAATTACATAACAGCTAACTAAATTATGAGGTAAGCATTGTTTAGATTCTGGATTTTATATCAGTTTAGAATTTAAGTCCTGGCCTGTTCAATTAAAAAAATTTAGCTCCTGAATTTTTATTTTTAATTATCATTTTCTATTATCCTCTTATTTCCAGCACATGTACTTATGTTAAAGGTATAACGAGTAAAACAAAAAGAAAAGAAAAAAAAGAAAAATTATGGTCTAAATTTTTTATTTGAGCATGCCGTAACTTAAACTCTAAGCTGATATAAAATCTAAGATATAAATGCAAGTTAGCCCCTCAATTATGCATTAGAGAGGAGGGGGTAGGAAATTTTTGTGGACCTAAATAAGAAATGGTCGCATTGATATCCATATATGTACATATCTTAACGGTCATCTTCGAGGTTGGACATGAGTCCCATTCCATTTGTTGACACACCACGTGGTAAGGAAAAGGAACTTCCTTTTTGTTGACACTATAACCAAACCTCACACTCTCTCTCTCTCTCTCTCTCTCTCTCTCTCTCTCTCTCTCTTAGAATTGTACTATTTATTTGCTTTGTAATGCAATCAATCTTTGCGTTTCCTTTGACTGTGGATTAGATTTGGTCATTTGATGATAGGACAAATTGGGGGAGTGAGTAAAAATCTAAAACCAAACCCAACTAAGACCCAACCCAACCCTACCCCTACCCCCACCCCCACCCCACCCTATCCCCTTGTGGATCAGGTCAGGGGTGTGTGTGGATCCAACCGTAGCAAGTACTTCTAGACCTGTCCTAATCACGGTCTAGGCAAACATCCATCTAATCCATTATAACGGTTGTTGACAAGTTTTCCTGACTCGATTGACTTGTCGAAGGACCATATATGACATTCTAAGGACACTGCATAATTTTTTTATTTTTTTTCGATATTCGACCATACGTACGAAACTTTAAACACGTTACGTTGCATGATCGAGACCATCCGCCAACTCAGAAATATTATACCTTTTCTCACTGACCACAAGAGCCAGTTGAGTTCAGTATTACACAAATACTTAAAAATGGTATTTTTTTTAACCACTCAAAAAAATAATTATTATTTTTTAACATTCTAAGGACCATGTTACTACAATTTCCAAAAAAAAGGGAGGCCTAAATTTAGAAATGGAGATTTCACATTAGTAACATATACGGAGGTTAAAACTTTTGGAACCTTTCGGTTGTTGGGACCCTATGCGGTCGAACAACTTGCACGTGCTCAGAAACGAAAATTGGCGTGTCGAAGAAGTAACGATCGCATTCACGACCGTTTATGACTTTCTAAGGACGCTGTACAGATACTTAAAAGTGATCATTTTTTTTAAAATTATTCTAAAAGTACCTTCTTCTTTTTTATATTCTAAATATCTTCTTACTGCAATTTCCAAAAAAAAAAAGGACAATTTAAATCTAAAACGGACTTTTCACGTTAGTAACACATACAGAGGTCCATATGCAACCGCACAGCTGGCACATGCTAGAAAATGGAGATTCAACATTAGCAACATATACAGAGGTTTTTTTTTTTTTTTTTGGTCCGTCTGTTTTTTTAGTACCTGTGCCATCGTACAGCTTGTATATGTTCGAAAACGATCCTGATCGCATTTGCAAAAACTGAACTGAGAAAGCTCCCACTCTTACGTGTCGAGACAAATTTCAAGTGCGTGTATTTCAATATATGAATTATCATTTATTGTCGTGTACATATGATGCAGATTAGCTCAAGTGTTTAGTCGGTGGTGGATTTTTCTAATAGATAATGTTTAAATTCTACAACAAATATTTGTTTTCGACCGGTTATCATAGTATTGGTTTTTTTTTTTTTTTTCCTTAGTGCCTAAGTAACCAATGTTTGGTAGGCATTAAAAAAAAAACCTAAAAACTTTGACATATGACCTAATATTTGATTCACCAGAGTCAAATAGGAAGTAGTAGGTATATATGTCCAAACGGTTCTCATTGAAAATCCTGACCGATAACCTAATCGTCTTAAATTCAAACACAAATTCACATTTTTCGGTACGGTTCGAACTAGTAGCTCTCTCATCAATGATCAGTTGATCGATGACCGAAAATTGATACGATACGTCTATATACGGAAAGATACGAATCTACGAGTACATGTTAGAGGAACAGTCGTCTAACAATCAATCACTTGGTTGTCCAATCTTTAATTATCGATACGTAACAAAAAGTTGATCGTGAACTTTTTTTTCTTAGGGTTTTTCTTGCTTCTATGTGATTGAGAGACGGTCGACAACTATGTTAATAAGACATTGTTTTGTGCATGACGATGTATTTTGGAGTGTCAACAACGTGTTGATACGTGTCTGATATATATTTGACATGACACGACTTGTACGATATGCAGAGATGACTCCAAGTCTAGGCTACCCATAAATGGATTAGGGCCTCAAAAGTTTAGGAGGTCCTAAAAATTTTGGTATTGAAAAATCTTTTGGAGATCAAATTCAATTAAATTTAGTATCCAAAAGATATTAAAATTTTTACTATTCAAACGACTTTGAAAAATTCTGCTTTCCACTAAGTTGGAGTTTTTCTACTGAATTTTTTTGGGACGCAATCCAATTACAAGATATTAAGGCATAGAAAATTTTAGTACCCAAAAGTAGGAGTGAACGTTCGGTTTATTCGGTTTCGAAATAGTCAAAATCGAATAAACAAAAATTATAAAAATTCAAAATCGAAACATAACTGAATAATCAACTCGGTTTATTCGGTTTGTTCTGTTGTTCTATTTCTATTGTTTAATTGGTTCGACCCAAAGTTGGAATCGCAACTAAATTATATTAAAAATTATAATTTTTATAAACACATTTGTTGTATTTCAAAGTTACGTCCAAAGTTGGACTAGTTATTAAATTACCATAGTTGGACTTCAAAAAAAAAAAAAAAAAAAAAAAAAAAATATATATATATATATATATATATATATATATATATATATATATATATATATATATATATATTGCTTTCAAAATACACACATTTATTATTACAAAATATACACAAAATTGAGAATATTTACATAATTACACAAGTCTTATCCGGTTTTCGGTTTTGGACCAAAACGAAACCCAAAATCAAACTAAATTATAAGAAATTTTAGTATTTTTAAAACCGAAACCGAACCGTTTTTTTTCCAAACCGAACCGAATCCCTTATTCGGATCGGTTCTATTTTCGCATCAAAATCGAATATCTTCACCCCTATCCAAAAGCTAATGATTTTTTTTGTACTCCAAGTTCAATTACAAGATACTAAGTGGGAGTCTTTATGTTAGGACAATTGTAAAATTTAGAATTTTTTTGTAAAATTTAGGAAAATTTTAGAAAATTTTGTTTTAAGGTTTCCAAATTTTCACATAGCACGCCCATTTTTAGTTCCATTTTTTTGATAAAAACAGTCTTTGTATATATACGATACGATACGACACAACACGACACAATATGGTACGACTGATATAATTTGAGTATCTGTACTTCTATTGCACCTACAAGTACAAAACAAAAAGGTAGAGTTTGAGAATTTGAAGATTGCTTATCGGACGATGACAACGAGGACGATGACGACGACCGCGACGACGACCGCGACGACAGCCGCCACTTGCTATTGTTTGTACTGGTGGTGGGCGCCGTAGGCCCGTCCTACCGACCGAGTTGGTACGACCCATTCCCCCAACCGGTGCTTGTCCCTTGGTACAAAAATATGGATCCGGACATGGACATTTTTGGTTCGTTGCATTAATTATGCTCTTCTGAACTTTAATATTTTAACACTAAATATCATTATTGGAATCAACAAATTAATAAGTTTTCAAGCTTTACCTTTACTTACACTGTGTAAAGCCACGAACAATTTGTATAGTTTGTAATACTTTGTAAAAATATATAATTGGTATCTAAAAAGGAATGGCCCATATGTTCTTTATAATAGGAATGTTGTACATAATTCAAGAGACCCCAACTTACTCCAATTTGTGTAAACCAATTCAAAATTTCATAAATAATATGCATCCCCTCAAATTGAAATTAAAAAAAAAGTTACTTAGCACGCCCGCGACAGAGAACGGCGTCGGCGCCACCACCACCCACCGTCGCCTTCCTCCTTCTTCCCCCCCTCCCACCCACACACACACCCTGCTCCGTCGTTCTCGGCCCCACGCATGCCAAATAGTAGCGTTGTTGAAATCATTAAACGAAAACTACTAGCAAAGTACATCAAAAGTTATCAGCCTCCCATTTAATTTTTTTTTTTTTATACATCCGATGCAATGCTCGGAATTTTATGCACGCTACATTGCATGCCTTTTGGGCCCTGTGTCCACAAATTTCCACCAAATAATTGGAAGAAATAATACGCTCCCGTGCCTCGATCCACTGATCTTCTGCCATCCAACTAGGATCTTATACCTCTTCCCGATAATCACAAGGGTCATTTGAGTTTGGTAGCCTCCGATTGTTGAAACTCGTGTTATAGTTGACAGATCCTCCATTTACGTTTGTCGTATCAAATTGGCAGCGGAGTCCACGGGTCATTCGGATTTTGTTATAGCAAATTGATATCGGACATCATGTTTCATTCTCGTCAATTAGATGTCGACACGTAATTTTCCAAATTCGGTTATCTTGAAAACGATAAGTGTAGGAGAATTTGAATTTGTAATTTAAAATAATAGAAAGTATATGGATTCCAAGTAATTTTTTATCCACTATAATTATAAGAATGTGCTTATTAAATGAAAAAATGAAAAGTGAGAGGGTACATTATAATACTAGTAAATATTAATTAAAGTCTTTGAAATTACAATTTACTAATAATAATTAATTACTATAAGTATATCTTAGTATTAAATACTAATTTATTATTAATATTATGTATTTAACTAATGATTTATTTTATATGTTAAACGATTACCATAAAAATAATAAGGATTATTATTTACGATTTTTTCGTTTAAAGGGACGAAGTTTCCCCCAATTGCGGATAAAGGAATTTTTTTTGAAAAATTGCAAAAGGGAGGACAATTTGCCAACTGAGTTGGCGGGTTGGAGCTTAAAGAGGAGCTCGTCAACTGAGTTGGCGGTTAAATGGAAAGTTTGTACACAATAGAGGGAGACCGCCAACTCAGTTGGCTGTGTGTGGGTCAACCCGCCAACTCTCTTGGCGGAGGGTGTGTGGGAGACCGCGCTGCTGGAGGGAGTGGAGGCCAACACTCTTCCCTCTCTCTTTTGAAAACCCTCCACTCTCCCCTCTCTTTTTCCCTCGGAGACCACCCCCTGCCCACTTTTTCCCTCTCTCTTTCCCTCAGAGACCCCCCACTCTCCCTCGAAGACCCTTCCCCCTCAAAGACCCCCCACTCCCTTCCTATAAACAACCATCCTTCGTTCTTTCAAAACACATACTTCCCTTCTCTCCCCACAATAACATAACTCTCTTCTCTTTCGTCTCTACGTACAACATTCAACATTCTCAGCTATAATCTAGAATATATTGATCATGTCATGCCCAGTAGGCGATATAATAAGTCCAAAATACGAGCTAACAGGTGCTCAGGGCTAAACGCCACAAAAGAATATGTACAATAAGTGAGAGAACAAGAATAGAACACACTCAATCGGTCTAGTGCTTCGCGTGGTCACTATCCTCGAAAAGTAATGGAAGATCCTCTAGCTCTGCTACTGGATCTGGCCAAGCAAAAGCAGTAGGGTCAGACCTCAAATAACAAGTACCACAAAGGAGGCAAAACTATGAACTAAAAACCAGCAATACAACATAAAGCTACAATATCCTAAGCAACATATAACCACCATGTATAATATAAAGTACACCGGAAAACAAGAAAATAAAACATGAAACATGTAAAAAAAATTAGACGGGAACATGTACGGGATCATGCAAGGTAAAAATGTAAGAAACATTGCATATAAGGTAAATAGCGCACAAGACAATAGACATGAGTGCACCATGCCGGGTCACCATCAGGCAAGCAAGACAATATAAGACGCGACTAGAAATGGACTCCATCCATCAATCACGACCAAACACGAAGTACGACTTACTATATTATCTAACTAGGGTTATAACAAGTCATAATTACTAACAAATGTAATTTATGATTTTTATACGATCACATGCCCAGCAGACTGTCCAAGCTACCCAAACGTCGGACGACAGTAAAATAAATAATAGTGGATACACCACCTCCAAGAGAGATGTGCACCTAAATCCAAGTCACGCAAAGGTGAACCTGAGTAAGTCAATACAATATGCCCCACACGACGGTGAGCTAAAAATGTGCACTACTCGACGACATGCTACAAGTCCATCAAGCAGTAGATTGTCGGGGCATGAGACTGCATGCAACTAGGAGATCCTCCCCCAATGATCTAATTATTCTTGCTAGTTATTAATCTTTAACATTTTAGTTTAGGATTCCGGGTGTAGCATTCCGCAGAATCCTTCCTAGACACGATGCTCCCTCCATGGATGAATTAGACAAAATAATATTTTGACAAGCACAATCACAAGACTTATACGGGAATACAACCATACAGTTATAGACAAGACGTGCATGCGCTATAACAAGCCATAACAGCCAATAAAACAGTCAGGAAAGTCAGGAGTGTACCACTACGAGTAACTATCAGATAAGTACATGGCATGTCTGGACAGATGTATAATGGATAGGTGTCCCCAAAGCTATACATGGCAGGTGTATAATGGGTCGGTGGACCCAAAACTATACATATGTCAAGTAGAAGGAGTGCACCACGATGGTTCACTATGAGGAACTTAGAAGACATGGTATAATATGTAGGTTTTCCAAACTATACATAAAGTCGGAATTGGGAACAAGGGACGGGTCAATAAAATAAACAAGTAGATCCGAGAAGTATGTCACGCCCCAGTCCCAAAATGCCGAGGGACTGAGCACGTGCGCAATGGCCAGCAGCACGCACCGATGGACAACCCAATTTAATGGATCCATCAGGGCATGCTTAAGCTGTAGTCTAGCAGTAAAATGTTACAAGTCTCAGGTATTTCTAATCTCATCCACAGAATAAACACAGATTAATGCCAGAAATAATGCAATGGAAATAAATGAGCAATATCAAATAAGCTTATCTCGGGAAACAATCCGAGAATTAGTCTGTTACATTTAATGAGAATAGACAGAAAATAAAATACTGAAAATGGAAATACTGTGTAGATGAAGCCGGTGCTCAGGAGAAATCTTCTGCCACTATCTCGTCCTCTGTTCCTGGTTCTGATCCAAGGAGTGCTCCTGTACCGTACACCTCGGGGTAGTTCTCTTCAGCTATACCTGGGGAGATAGTCCATTCCAGGTCCTCAGGGGACATAACAAGGTACAGAAAATACAAGCCAAAATATATGGAGTACAGCGATAAATGAAACAACAGGGTAAACTATATAACCAGCTAAGTGATATACAATATGAGAGCAGCACTAGAACTCAGGCTGAAGCCACTACAAGCTCTGTGTCGGGGAGCCGGTAGCGGCAATAACTATGAACTACACTATGTTATATACTATATTTTATATATATAATATCAGCCTGTAGTCTGTGTGTCTCTCCCCACCCAATGTAATCCCACGTCTCATGTCCACGATGCCTCATGTCCATGTCACGCACGATTATAACTAATGCAGCAAGTCTGATGGCTATGAATCAATGCCTAGGAATGTAAAGTCTATGTCATAAAACATGCAACCTATACAGAATTACCCTGAATGTCTCAGGTAGACTCTGTCTCATGAAATAGTGTCAAGTGTCCTGGGTTCAGAAGTACTTGATAAGACAAGTACGAGCATTATCGGGTCTCGATATCCATGTCTATGTGACGTTACACAACCCCGCGTACGAAGTTGGCATCCGACTATGATCGGACACTAAGCACGTCACCCGCTTCCTGGGTTAAGCAGTTAAAACAAGTTTACATTTAATTCCACAAGAAATCAAGTAAAATACTATGTCAAGAATTACTGAGATTTGGCAAGCTTTACTTGCCCACTAATGCATAATTAAGTCCAGAAAAATAATTAGCAAGCTGCAGGGTTTGGCAAGGTACACTTGCCTGTGGTTCCGGCTCTGTTTGCAGTTCTGACTTCAGCGGGAATTGCAGGCGGTACTCCGGTTGCTGAAATAAACATCACCATCAGATCCATAAAATATCAATCAGCTAGAAATGCCTGTCCTTGGGTCCAATTTGGAGACAAGGGCAAAAACGACAGTTTCGGGTTAAAACGGGGTCCACATGCGGGCCCGCTTTGCACCGAAAAACGTGTTTGGGTCAAAGGCCTCCAAATTTACCAAACTTAGTGTCAACAGGTCAGGAACAATGATACGAACCCAACGGAACTTCCAGAATTGGATTTCGATGAGCCGATCACAAAATCGCCCGTCGAGCGGGGCCTGTGGGGCCCACGACACGCGATTTCGTCAACGTTCTCAGAATCGAACCAAACTTGACCCACAGGACCAGCGTATTGCTACGAGTCCGATGGCGCAAGTTTTGTCTCGATCCGACGTGTGTACACAAAGTTAGGGCGCATTCCAGAAAGTACGGATACGGGGCGATGTCCGCGGATACGCGTTGATCCCGGTGTGCACGCACACCCGAATCAGCTTCTGCGAAATCCCACACGTCCGTATCGACGATGCGCACGTATCTGTGAAGACCGCGCGCGACTAAGTCGTCCCGTTTGGCGGGGCGTACCCAGTTCCGGGGTGAATCGGGGTGTTGTTTTTCCTATTTTTGGATCGCGGTGTGCGATCACCACATGACGCGATGCCCCGAGCGGTTTGTCCGGGCACCGAGAGGGTTATACAGGCTTCGCAACGCAATTTGCGGAATCAAAATCCGAGCTACGAGCAAGAAGATACACGCACCTGAACGGGACCCGAAAATCGGGGTCAGAATCGTGTCCGACACGACACAGGACACGTGTCCTGTGTCCGACACGCGGGAGGGGGAAATTAGGGTTAGGGTTTACGGTGCTGGGGCTTCGCCGGAGCACGCCGGAGACGGCCGGAGGGGCTCGGGCGGTCGGGGGCTTCGCTGGAGGCGGCGGCGCGGGCACGGCGAGGCGGAGGCGCTGCTGCTGTGCTGCGGCTGGGACGAAGGAGGAGGGGAGGAAGGAGGAGCTGCGGCGGAGCGGGCGGGCGGCCGGAGGCACCGGGCTGACTGGGAAGCGGTGGCGGCGGCGCTGCTAGGGCGGAGGCGGGCTGACGGCGACGAGGGGCGGGTGACCGGAGAGAGGGGGTAGCCTAGGGTTTATATAGGCTGGGGAGGAGGCCGGCTAGGCGGAGGAGGCGGAGCTCGCGGGGGTCGTGGGGGCGTGCGGGGGCGGCCTGGGCGGAGACGTGGCCGGGACGCACGGCGGATCGGCCGGGACGCGCGGGGGGCTGGGGTTCGTAGGTGAGCGGGTGAGCGGGTTGCTGGCGTGGGTTAGCGGGTCTGGTTGACCCGCCCGACCCGCTAGGCCAGGGCTGGGCCGGGTTGGGGCTGGGCCCGGTGGGCCGGGTCCAGTGGGCCGATTTATACAAATATTAATAATAATAATATTAATAAATAAATAATCAGTAAATATTTAATAAATAAATAAATAATTAAATAAATAAATTTAGGTGTTTTAAAAATAGGTCCGGGGCCCGATAAATTCCAGAAAAATTATCCTAAGTCCAGTTTTTTATTTTACACCCAAAAATATTATTTCTATAATATTTTAATATTGTTTATTATCATTTGAAATCATTGAATAATTAAAACCCTATTTTTAAATTACAGAAAAATCCCAGAAAATTCCAGAAAATTGTGAAAAATCCAGATTTTAAAATTTTGAAAAATCAGGGGGTTTACAATCTACCCCCCTTAAGAGGATTGCGTCCTCGCAATCAAAAGAATTACCGGCCAACAGAGATGACATGGTTGCAAGTATCGTTCGAAACACATCACAAGATACTTAGGGAAATACCGTTTCCCTAAAAATAAAAGTTATACACTTTCCAGAAAAATCTAGTTAAAGCAAGAAAACTACAACTTTTATGAAAACCAGGTTATTATTAACAAGTTATAAATTACTAGGTTGGGGCTGAGGTCACGAACCAAGAGGCACGAGCTATAACAAGACTAAAAACGGATACTACGAATCACTTACTCGCATCAGCGTCCTCCACAGTCATCGTGTAGGCTTGTCCTCGTCCTTGAGGTAGATTCCTCTGCTGCTGCTGAGCTTGCTGAAAAAGTGCTGCTTGAGGTGCCAGAGGTGGCCTCGGTGTTGGTAAAGCTGGTTGGTTTGCCCTTCGTGCTCCATCTCGATGCTGAGGACAGTCCTTGGCTATGTGTTGATTGGTGCCGCAAATCAGGCACAATCCCAACTTGCATCTGCAGTCCTTCTCGACATGGCCTATCTTGCCGCAGTAGTGACAGGTAGGAAGGGTCTGCGAAGCTGTCCTGGGTGGCTGGTGCGTGTGAGATCTCTTTGCAGATTCTCCCGGTGATGTTCTGTCTGGTGCTGAGGTGATTGGCTGATTGTGGCGAGACTCCCTCCTGGTGACGCGTTCCATGCGTCGGGCTGCAGCGAGAACGTCTGAGTAGAAGGTAGGTGCGACGGATCCGATGAGTCTCTGTAGCTCGAAGTTCAGTCCGTCGAAGAACTTCTCGGCCTTCTCTTCCTCTGTCGGGATCAGGGTTGGGGCGAAGCGGCTCAGACGAATGAATTCTGCGTTGTACTCTTCCACCGTCATAGAGTCCTGAGTGAGGCAATTGAATTTGTCCCGCAGTTCGGATCGTGCGATAGCCGGAATATACATCTCCTGGAAGAGCCTGGAAAACTCTTCCCAAGTGACTCGGTCTGGTCCGAGTCGTGCCTCCTCAGACAACTACCAGTGGTGCGCGTTGCCTGTCAACTGCATTCGGACGGCCGTCATCCAGCGTTTCTGTGGAAGCTCAGCTGCTTCAAGTTGATGCCGTATATTGGTGAGCCACTCATGAACTTCTGTGGGCTCCTCTTTGCCAGAAAAAGTGTGGGGCTTCAGTTGGCGGAAGTCAGTAATTGAGCCTGTAGATGGCCGTCGAGCTGGTAAGTTGGCCTGCTCCAGTGCAGTTACGATGCTGTCCCTCCAGAAGTTAGCTTCGCGACGCTGAGTCTCGTGTTGGACTTGTTGCTGAGCTTGCATCATCGCGTAGATCATTTGGAATATTTGCTGCCCGTCAATTGGCTGTCCTTGTGGGAGTACGGGCGTTGGTGGAACGAACTGCGGCGGAGGTGGAATGTCATCGCGTCAGAATCGGGAGGTAGGTTGACCTGCCTGCTGGCTTTGTTGAGTTGAGGGAACTCCTCCGACTGGTGTCACTTCGTCGTCATAGGTGACACCTGTAGCTTGTGGTGTTCCGGCGGGAGTCTCAGTGCATTCTTGTGGGTCCATTTCCTTGTATCCAAAATAACCAATAAGAGGCGCACAGGAATCAAGGCAAGATGCAAGTCAAAATTAGTTCAAATACGATACAGATATCAAAAACGATTCAAGCAAGTGGATGAGATCCTAAAAATCTATCCTATTCTTTATTGCAGGCCTGTTCGGTCCCTAAGTTAAAACCGAACAATTTAGTCGTAGACCTGCATGGGCCACCACAAAAACCATGTCACGCCCCAGTCCCAAAATGCCGAGGGACTGAGCACGTGCGCAATGGCCAGCAGCACGCACCGATGGACAACCCAATTTAATGGATCCATCAGGGCATGCTTAAGTTATAGTCTAGCAGTAAAATGTTACAAGTCTCAGGTATTTCTAATCTCATCCACAGAATAAACACAGATTAATGCCAAAAATAATGCAATGGAAATAAATGAGCAATATCAAATAAGCTTATCTCGGGAAACAATCCGAGAATTAGTCTGTTATATTTAATGAGAATAGACAGAAAATAAAATACTAAAAATGGAAATACTGTGTAGATGAAGCCGGTGCTCAGGAGAAATCTTCTGCCACTATCTCGTCCTCTGTTCCTGGTTCTGATCCAAGGAGTGCTCCTGTACCGTACACCTCGGGGTAGTTCTCTTCAGCTATACCTGGGGACATGGTCCATTCCAGGTCCTCAGGGGACATAACAAGGTACAGAAAATACAAGCCAAAATATATGGAGTGCAGCGATAAATGAAACAACAGGGTAAACTATATAACCAGCTAAATGATATGCAATATGAGAGCAGCACTAGAACTCAGGCTGAAGCCACTACAAGCTCTGTGTCGGGGAGCCGGTAGCCGCAATAACTATGAACTACACTATGTTATATACTATGTTTTATATATATAATATCAGCCTGTAGTCTGTGTGTCTCTCCCCACCCAATGTAATCCCACGTCTCATGTCCAAGATGCCTCATGTCCATGTCACGCACGATTATAACTAATGCAGCAAGTCTGATGGCTATGAATCAATGCATAGGAATGTAAAGTCTATGTCATAAAACATGCAACCTATACAGAATTACCCTGAATGTCTCAGGTAGTGTCAAGTATCTTGGGTTCAGAAGTACTTGATAAGACAAGTACGAGCATTATCGGGTCTCGATATCCATGTCTATGTGACGTTACACAATCCCGCATACGGAGTTGGCACCCGACTATGATCGGACACTAAGCACGTCACCCGCTTCCTGGGTTAAGCAGTTAAAACAAGTTTACATTTAATTCCACAAGAAATTAAGTAAAATACTATGTCAAGAATTACTGAGATTTGGCAAGCTTTACTTGCCCACTAATGCATAATTAAGTCCAAAAAAATAATTAGCAAGCTGCAGGGTTTGGCAAGGTACACTTGCCTGTGGTTCCGGCTCTGTTTGCAGTTCTGACTTCAGCGAGAATTGTAGGCGGTACTCCGGTTGCTGAAATAAATATTACCATCAGATCCAGAAAATATCAATCAGCTAGAAATGCCTGTCCTTGGGTCCAATTTGGAGACAAGGGCAAAAACGACAGTTTCGGGTCAAAACGGGGTCCAATGCGGGCTCGCTTTGCACCGAAAAACGTGTCCGGGTCAAAGGCCTCCAAATTCACCAAACTTAGTGTCAACAGGTCAGGAACGATGATACGAACCCAACGAAACTTCCAGAATTGGATTTCGATGAGCCGATCACAAAATCGCCCGTCGAGCGGGGCCTGTGGGACCCACGACACGCGATTTCATCAACGTTCTCAGAATCGAACCAAAATTGACCCACAGGACCAGCGTATTGCTACGAGTCCGATGGCGTAAGTTTTGTCTCGATCCGACGTGTGTACACAAAGTTAGGGCACGATCCAGAAAGTACGGATACGGGGCGATGTCCGCGGATACGCGTTGATCCCGGTGTGCACGCACATCCGAATCAGCTTCTGCGAAATCCCACACGTCCGTATCGACGATGCGCACGTATCTGTGAAGACCGCGCGCGACCAAGTCGTCCCGTTTGGTGGGGCGTACCCAGTTCCGGGGTGAATCGGGGTGTTATTTTTCCTGTTTTTGGATCGCGGTGTGCGATCACCACAGGACGCGATGCCCTGAGCGGTTTATCCGGGCACCGAGAGGGTTATACAGGCTTCGCAACGCAATTTGCAGAATCAAAATCCGAGCTACGAGCAAGAAGATACACGCACCTGAACTGGACCCAAAAACCGGGATCAGAATCGTGTCCGACACGACACAGGACACGTGTCCTGTGTCCGACACGCGGGAGAGGGAAATTAGGGTTAGGGTTTACGGTGCTGGGGCTTCGCCGGAGCACGCCGGAGACGGCCGGAGGGGCTCGGGCGGTCGGTGTAACACCCTGTTCCGCTCAAGCGGACTGCCGTCTCAAACGGCAATAGTGCAACTGTCCCGACTCGCCTTGCCTCAAAAGAGAAGCAAAAGATATCCAGACTTGTCCCTACAGGAATTCGGCTTGGACTTTCAGAGGCTCGCTTGACGTATCGCTCTATTGA
This sequence comes from Iris macrosiphon, assembly GCA_036927795.1. Lineage (NCBI taxonomy): Eukaryota > Viridiplantae > Streptophyta > Magnoliopsida > Asparagales > Iridaceae > Iris > Iris macrosiphon. The sequence goes on from JAYESA010000011.1 coordinate 7,494,325, forward strand.
GGCGAATCATCGCTAAGGTGGGTGGCTACGGTGAACTTGTCTTTGCTTAGCCAGCACACATAAAATCTGGAATATTTATGCTAGTCGCTAGGTGAATCACCCCCTGCATGCTAATAAATCCAACGCACCTAGCTAAGAGAATAATCCCAACTTGTATTGCTTGCTAGAACATGGAAATGAAATACTGCTTATATTCAGACCCTCGCATGCTAAGTCCCTAACGGTTTCATCTCTCGGCTTACCTTCGGGTCCGAGCAATCGTGTTTACTTGTGTCCCTTAGAAACGCATGCTTGTCTGCTTATGAATGTCTAACATTATTATATCGTGCAATGTTTAAGCAATCCTGAATGCATGAATGGAACGTAGATGCAATATAAATGAATCATGCTACTGCTTGTCTTGTACTCACGTAGCCTCCGGACGATAATCACGTAGCCTACGGGCGCACGTAGCCTACGGGCGATATTCACGTAGCCTACGGGCGATAGTCACGTAGCCTACGGGCGCACGTAGCCTACGGGTGATAATCACGTAGCCTTCGGGCGAATGAATGTTATTGTTCGATCACGGACAACTTGTGCACAAGGTATAGTTCCTGCGGGCGGCTGCTGGGGCACTGGCACCGTTCCGGCTCCGGACGGAACTAACGTTTAGTCTCACGTACTAGGATAGGGTGGTATACGGCGCCTAACGTTCTTGCACGTAGCAAACCATCTTCGTCACAGACTAGTGTCCATTATGGCATACGCCAGTGATCACCTTGTACTTAACTTGTTGCATGCTTGTTTGTAAACGAAAGATAAACCATTCATCCTCGCTTAGCGGCTATCCGCGTGCAAGATACTGTATCGTATGAAACAAATAAACTGAACACCTGAACGATCATGTTTAAACGACCCTTCGTGTATGCATATGCTTGCCTCCTGAATGTTTATACATGCCCCTGCTTGAATTAATCATGTTTGCCTTGGACAGGGAAGGTGAAATGGTAAGTTGGTAAGTCTCGCCGTGTTTTCTCAAACATCGCACGGCGCACTGCCCGACACGTTAAGCTATTCAATGTTTGCATGAAACTGATCCTAAGGCAACTAGAAAGACAACTAAATAGTTGTGCACGGAACCTGTATTACGTGTTTGGATTTGTCGAGCGGGCGAGTAGCTTCCCCACCAGTGCATTCAATGTACTGATAATCCACCAGTTTGATATGCAGGGCGCGGAAGAACCTCGTGCGGTGCGGACGCCTCCTTCGTACGTGCTAAGGCCAGGAGTTCCCTCTGAAGCCTTGCAACGGTGCGTCCGGGACTGAAGCACATATACAAGACATAAGTTGTGAACATCGCCTGACCATCGCCTGTACAATCATTCCACAGTTGTAGCCACTTGGCACGCTTTTACTGTTTCAGAGAGAGAGGCTTGAGCGACTTGTAATCTCGGCTATACGCCGCCTGTAATACATGTTTCATATCTCAAAAGAGATTACTTTACTTGTTTCAATGCTTCCGCTATGTTTGTCGACTCAGTGAACCTGTTACCGATCGCCTATGCGTTCATGACTCCGCTGCACTCGGACAATCTGTGCGACTCTGTGGCTTAGAACTCTTGCCGCCAGCCAATGAACCATGGCCTTGCACGGGCGTGGATCACGCTCGTGCGGCATCACGCCCGGATGGGTTAAGCGATCGTTCCGCGGGAGCGCTGGCGAGGGTGATTCCCGCCTAGCGGGAACGGCAGATTGCCTGCGGGAGATCGGGGCGTGACAGGTTGGTATCAGAGCCTGGCTTCTACGCCTTTAGACTTCGATTCGATATCTCTGTTTCGAAAGCTCGTTCGTGGGTTATGTGCACGCTCTCTCTCAATGCCTCGATGGGATGTTCCAACAATAAGTCTAAATACTTTCAAAATACGTTTTGATTGATATGCTTGCTTGTCTGGTTGTATGCTGCGAGTGGCCTTTGTGCCAACCTGTGCGAACCCTTGAGAGTATCGCTAGTAGCTTGTCCGATTCACTAACCCTAAGTTTGGTTGAATGCATCTATTCGTGGGACGCCTTGAACTAGTGCACCATCCAAGACTTAAGAAAAGGTGAAACTCGAGTGCTAAGACTTCGCTATCACTGAGCTGGTTGACGTGTTCACACTAAAAATGCATGTCGAAGGTGCGCACGATCCAGTCTAAGCGATGTGCTAAGATCGAAGCTTGTGCAAGTGAATATCCAAATAAAACAAGTACAAACGACTTGTCTAGGATTGCCTCAACCCTAGATTACTGCTTGTCCTCAGTAAGTCTCAAGGACGAGACTTTTTCTAAGTTGGGTAGGATGTAACACCCTGTTCCGCTCAAGCGAACTGCCGTCTCAAACGGCAATAGTGCAACTGTCCCGACCCGCCTTGCCTCAAAAGAGAAGCAAAAGATATCCAGACTTGTCCCTACAGGAATTCGGCTTGGACTTTCAGAGGCTCGCTTGACGTATCGCTCTACCGAGGCGAATCATCGCTAAGGTGGGTGGCTACGGTAAACTTGTCTTTGCTTAGCCAGCACACATAAAATCTGGAATATTTATGCTAGTCGCTAGGTGAATCACCCCCTGCATGCTAATAAATCCAACGCACCTAGATAAGGGAATAATCCCAACTTGTATTGCTTGCTAGAACATGGAAATGAAATACTGCTTATATTCAGACCCTCGCATGCTAAGTCCCTAACGGTTTCATCTCTCGGCTTACCTTCGGGTCCGAGCAATCGTGTTTACTTGTGTCCCTTAGAAACGCATGCTTGTCTGCTTATGAATGTCTAACGTTATTATATCGTGCAATGTTTAAGCAATCCTGAATGCATGAATGGAACGTAGATGCAATATAAATGAATCATGCTACTGCTTGTCTTGTACTCACGTAGCCTCCGGGCGATAATCACGTAGCCTACGGGCGCACGTAGCCTACGGGCGATATTCACGTAGCCTACGGGCGATAGTCACGTAGCCTACGGGCGCACGTAGCCTACGGGTGATAATCACGTAGCCTTCGGGCGAATGAATATTATTGTTCGATCACGGACAACTTGTGCACAAGGTATAGTTCCTGCGGACGGCTGCTGGGGCACTGGCACCGTTCCGGCTCCGGACGGAACTAACGTTTAGTCTCACGTACTAGGACAGGATGGTATGCGGCGCCTAACGTTCTTGCACGTAGCAAACCATCTTCGTCACAGACTAGTGTCCATTATGGCATACGCCAGTGATCACCTTGTACTTAACTTGTTGCATGCTTGTTTGTAAACGAAAGATAAACTATTCATCCTCGCTTAGCGGCTATCCGCGTGCGAGATACTGTATCGTATGAAACAAATAAACTGAACACCTGAACGATCATGTTTAAACGACCCTTCGTGTATGCATATGCTTGCCTCCTGAATGTTTATACATGCCCCTGCTTGAATTAATCATGTTTGCCTTGGACAGGGAAGGAGAAATGGTAAGTTGGTAAGTCTCGCCGTGTTTTCTCAAACATCGCACGGCGCACTGCCCGACACGTTAAGCTATTCAATGTTTGCATGAAACTGATCCTAAGGCAACTAGAAAGACAACTAAATAGTTGTGCACGGAACCTGTATTACGTGTTTGGATTTGTCGAGCGGGCGAGTAGCTTCCCCACCAGTGCATTCAATGTACTGATAATCTACCAGTTTGATATGCAGGGTGCGGGAGAACCTCGTGCGGTGCGGACGCCTCCTTCGTACGTGCTAAGGCCAGGAGTTCCCTCTGAAGCCTTGCAACGGTGCGTCCGGGACTGAAGCACATATACAAGACATAAGTTGTGAACATCGCCTGACCATCGCCTGTACAATCATTCCACAGTTTGTCACGCCCCAGTCCCAAAATATCTGGGACCAGGCCACGTGGCATTGGCCAGCTGACACGACTCCGAAGGATATCCCAATTTAATGGATCCTAACAAAGCGTGCTACGCTGTCCTAAAATACTAACAAGTCTAATATGCTAATACATAGCAGGCAATATCTAATCTCATCCACAGAAAACAATATCGAAAAGACTGAAATAAAATGCTGGTAAAATAAAGTACAAGAGTCTGAATATCCATAATACATCTGAAATAGTCTGAATGGGGACAAACCCACTGAAATACAGGAATGGAAATAACAGTGCAGAAAGAGTAAGATAACTAGTCTAGAGTATCAACTAGTTATGAAACTCTAGACCGATGTAGCTGCGAACTCAGATCACGGGAACTCTCCGGAATATGCCTCGTAGTCCTCAATCAGGAATCCTGTCTCTACTCCTGCTCCGTAGATGGTAGGGTACAAGTGCTCGTCCGGATCTGGAAGAGAACCAGGTCCTCAGAGGGACGTAACAAGTATACAGAAATGCATGCCATAAAGTAAATACTGTGTAAACTCAAGGGTAATCTAACCAGCTAAGTGAAATGCACTTTGAAGACAACCCTGGTACGTATGGGTAGGTGAAAGGTATAAAGCATAGCGTCGAGCCAGAGGCTAAGTACCTGGCATTAGCTGTAAACTGAACGCCAGGAATATATACTGACTACATCGCCGATCATGATAGCGCGCAGCTAGTAACCTCTGCCGGATGTATCGACAAGCATATACGCCCATAATCGGGTAACACTGGCCCATAATCGGGTAACACTGGCCCACAATCGGGTAACCCTGAGGCTCACGGCCCCGCAGTTTACTCTGAAACTACGGCGACCAATTGTCTGTCCCATACGCCTACTAATTGTCTTCCCCGCCCAAATGTCAATGTACAAGTCGCAAATGCGACGTGGACACCTCCTACTATGATGCAAGTCGCTACATAAATAAACAACTAAGCTAAACGCCGTCACACGTGCTGCTCATGCTGATGGCCAGTCGATCATGAAACACGCGTCCCTACATGAACTCACTCTGTGACGTGTTAAGATACGTGTCAAGGCCTGGGAAGTCATATTGATAACTCCTCGACTTTAGGTGGGTCCACTAGACACTAAGTCAGACACAAGTCCTAACGTCAACGCCTTCGTTGACTGCACCCGAGTCTTCTCGGACGCGCACAGTTAAATATTGAAACAGTAAAATATGCAACTAGTCAACATCTGAATTTAGACAGCATCAACAAGGCAAGGTATACTTGCCTGGAACTCTGGTGTGCACAAGCAATGCTCCGGAACCAGCAGTCAAGGTAGCACCGTCTCGGATGCCTACGAACAGATAACAAATAAATATAAATCACTAATTTACACTATGCTTAATTATCTATGTTAACATAGAGCAGGCATACATACATCACTCCTATACATGTATCTATATTAAATAGTTTAATAACATATATACTTATGTACCCTAATACATATTTAAAGTAATAATAAAAATATGTATGTTTAATATTACACATTAAACTAGCTTTTATAGACATACTCTAATAATGAACCAATAAATATGTATATATACATATTTCCATATAATATATCTACATATATTTATATAAGTATTTATATATATATAATAGTACCATATATATAACAAGTATATATATATAGCATACATATACAATTATATGTACATAAATAGAAAGTAATCATATATAATATATACTAACATATATTATATTAATACACAAGTATATATATACAATTACATATATATTCATATATTTATATAATAATCTAATATACTAAAATACACAATGTATATACATATATTTTTATATATATATATACACACAGATATATCTATATATATTTATTTATATGTATATATGCATATACACATAGAGACTTAATACTTATAAGTATTTTATATAAAATATTATATATATATTTAATTACCAGAAATGTATTTAGACATAATTTTGTATTTATACATTTAATAATTTATATACAAAAATACACTTACATACATACATACATACATACATAAATACATACATACATACATACATACATGCATATTTAATATGAAAATATATAATACATAGTATTATTTTCTATATTTAATCACAGAAATTTTATATTTAAAATATGGTTTTAAATACTGTACAATATACATACATACGTACATATACTCATATATACATATATATATATATATGTATATACATACATACGTACATACATACATACATACACATTCATATATATTATAAATACATTAAAGGATTATGTAAATATATATTATAAAAAATTTTACAGGGTATTTTGAATATATATACAGTTAAATAATTAATATACAGTATAAAATTAGAATACGTATTCGAATACGAAACCGTACGATATTTGCATATTTAAACTTGCAGCTGATATTTCATGTACAAAATGCAATAAATTTACATAAAATATTATACCAAGTCGTTCGTCGGATCGAGGGGGACGAGCGGGTCAGTCGTCGCCGGCGGGGGTGGCCGGGCGGCGCTCCGGCGAGGCTTGGGGACTTCGGCAACAGCAGCCGCGGTGCTGTATAGCTCTCTGCTGCGGGGGCGAGAGCTCTCTGGTGGGTCGACGACTGTGGTTGAAATTTGGTGGGGTGGTGGAGGACAGGCTGGGGGAGGTGTCAGCCAACTTTGGTGGCCGGAGACGTGTCACCACCCCATTTCCAGAGCCGGATATTTTTTTTATTTTTAATTTAGTTAATTGTGCATTATTTATAATTAATTATATTTATATTTAATTAGTGATTGCTTTATTTTTTATTATTTTTATTTTGATTGTTTTAGGATTTTGGCTAGCCTGGACCCATGTCAGACCCTAGTGGACCCATGTCCGACCCAGCCCACACCCTTGTGAGAATTATTTTGGGGCTTAGAATATTTATTTTATTTTTAGGAAGTTAGTTGGAGAGATTTGGAACTAGTTTGAGTGCATTTGGAGCCCCGAAACCCAAAACCGAGTTACGGGAGGGCATTTTGGTCATTTGGACTTAGTGGAACCCTTATATGTGTTGTGGCCGGCCCCCTCCTCACTCCCAGACCCGTGTGGACAGCAGCTCCCCTTCCCCCCACTCTTCTTCTTCACTTCTTCTTCTTCTCCACTCATTTTTCTTCTTCCTTTCTCCTTCCTACTTCAAGTAAGTTCACTTTTTTTCCTTCTTTCTTCCATTCCTTCTTCTTTATGTAACCCTAACCCTAGATCTTTCCCTAACCTAGGTGGATAGAGCCTAGATTTGGTGTTGGAGCTTGGATTTGAGGCTTGGAGCTTGTAGGAGGTGAATTTGGAGAGATTTGGAGATTTTGGCTTGGGATTCCAACTCCCAAGAGGTAAACCCTAAATTTCCCCTTGTAATTACTCTTTTATAGTGTAATTAATATTTTAGAACCTTCCTAGACCCTTAGGCTACCCGTGGGAGGAAGTTGGAACTAGTTTGGTTGGGTTTAGAGACTTTAACACTAGGTTTTGTGTCAATTTCGGGTGAAATCCGAATTTGGCCCAATTTTGGGTGATGCCCTAGGTTAGATGGACCTAGGTAGACGTTGTCGGGTGTCTTGAGGGTGAGTGCGTGTCTCCGTTCGGACACGGGAAGCCGTGTCGCGGAGAAACGGGCGTTTCGGGCGAATTTGGGGGTTTTCGTCGTCGCCGATTCCAAGTGCGTGTGCGTTTCCGCCACGGACCTAGAATCGACGCGGGAGCACATTTTCTAGGATCTAGACATCGTTTAGGATGCGTGGGTAAATTTTGGGCCGATTCCGAGTTCGTTTGGTGTGCGTTTCAGGAGGTTTTCCGAGCCGCGCACCACGTGTTCGTCGAAATGACCGAACGGCCATTTCGACTCGGTTTCCTCGTTTCGGGCTTGTGCGCGCGTTGGGTTAGTATCGGGGAGTGTGTGCTAGAGTTTTCGAGCTATATTTTATATATTTTTAGGTGTTTGGACGTGTCGGGGTCGTTGGGCGTGTGTGGGGCGTGTGGGTTGTGTGTTGTTGTGTGTGGTGTTGTGTTAGTGTTAGTGTCTATATATATATATATATTTATATATATTTGTATGTGTGTTTATGTATATATATATATATATGTGTGTAGATATATGTATATATAGATATGTGAGTGTATATGTGTGTGTAGATATATGTTAGAGTGTGTTGGTATATAGATATTAGTATATATATTAGTGTGTGTGTGTGTAGATGTATAGATATATATATTAGTGTATATATATATATAGATATATGTGAGTATATATGTAGATGTGTGTTTATATGTATATATAGATATGTGTTTGTATATAATTATGTGTGTGTGTGTGTGTGTTGATTTGTGTTTGAGTGTGTGTGTGTGTTAAAATGTATATAAGTTAGTGTGTGTATATATCTATAGAGTTATATATATGTATATATGTATGTATATATATATATATGTATATGGGTATGTGGTCGTGTGTGTGTGTGTGAGATGAGAGGGAGGGGCTGAAACTGAGAACAGCAGAAGTGTGCAGCAGCTTTAGCAGCAAAAAGCAGCAGCAACAGCAGATTTCAGCAGCGGCAGCGCCGCGGCAGCAGCTCGCTCGAGCGGCAGCACGCCGCGGCAGCAGCAGCATCAGCTGCAGGCGCAGCACGCCGCGGCAGCAGCGGCAGCACGCCGCGGCAGCAGTTCGCTCGAGCGCAGCAGCCTGAGGCAGCAGCAGCAGCCTGCGGCAGCACGTGCAGGCGCCGCGGCGCGCGCCGCGGCAGCAGATCGCTGCAGCGCAGCAGTGCAGCAGCAGCAGCAGCAGGTTTGAGCAGCAGCAGCAGCTTGGCATTCGCGGCGGGGAGCGGGGTAGCTTAGTGTGAGAGTTATAGATAGATAGGTATCTATGATTTAATAGATAAATAGGTAGCAAGATAGATATTAGATCAATAGGTAGATGGATAGATAGATGCATAGATAGTTAGAGAGATAGGTAGATAGTTAGACATTTAGATAGATTTATGTTTATCTATTAGATAGATATATTCATGGATTGATAGATGAATAGATAGCTAGGTAAAGAGATAGATACCTATATCTATGGATAGATAGATAGGTAGATTAGATAGTTAGATAAATAGATAGTATGTTAGATAGATGGATAGATTGATAGATATATATGCTAGATTAATAGATAGATAGAGTACTAGGTAGATTAGATAGTTAGTTAAATAGATAGACATATAGATAATTACATAGATAGATAGTTAAGTTATTAGTTAGATATTGGGTTTGATAGTTAGGTAAATAAGATAGATAGGTAGTTAGTAGATACATAGATAGATAAATCTATCTATGGATTGATAGATAGGTAGGTATTTGGTAGATACCTATATATATATATATATATATATATATATATATATATATATATACCTAGAGCTAGATATATATATTATAGTTAGATGTATATATATGTGTGTAGGTAAGGTAAAGGGTATATATGTATATTTGTGTGGATATCTATATATATAGGTAGATACCTACTTAGATATATATAAATATGATAGATATATATATTACCTAGCCTAGATTAATAACTAGGTGCATAATCAATAGCTAGATAGCTAGTTAGAGGGTTTTAGAGCGAAACCTCAATACCTTGAGATACCGAGGTATTTCAATACCTCAAGATAACCAAGGTATTGGGTTTCGAGCGGGGTTTTTGAGCAATAGCCTAGGAATAGTATTGGAGTGATTTTTATATGTATATGTGTATATATTTACGCGTGCTAGCATAGGTTTTAGCGGGTTTAGGCGGGGTGCGTAGCCTAGGTTGAGGTATCGGATACCGAGGGTATCCCGGTATCTCAAGGAGGCGAGTTTGTGAGTTTTCTAGCTTAATGACCTCGGTTTGACCTAGAATTTCAGGAGCACCCTAGTTTGACCCAGACTTGACCGTAGTTGACTCGGTTGACCGCCAAAGTCAACTTTTGACCTAGTTTTGACCCAGAGTTGACTTTTTGGACCCAGAGTTGACTTTTTGACCCAGATTTCACCGGTTTGACCCGTTTGACCTAGAACGACCCTAGAAGCCTATTTTTAATTATTTTATATCTGTTTAACTCATTAGAACCTTGTTTAACCTTGCTTTTCGCATTAGGTTCTTGCGACACCGGTTCGGATCGCCAGTTGCTCAGGACGTCAGGCGAGTACATTCTCTGATAGTTTTCATTATCTGATGATTATTATGATTCAGCTTCTAGTATAGTATCATATGATTATTCTGGCACAACACGAGACACTGATTGATATTTCTGGATTCATTTACTTGCGACACGTACATTTCATGTTTCTGGCCTCTATTCTGGAATCACTACAGGCATCACTACAGGCATCACTCATGTTCAGGCTGGACTCATCTTGATTTGCGTGTCGGGTCTTGGATCCACTTGTATTAGTCGGGGCGGGGAAATACTCGAGTAGACATGTAAACATTCCTATCTGGCATCATCAGGAATCACTCCCTCTGGTCTAATCTGGAATGATAGCAGCCGTGCACCCAGTGCGCGGTGAGCCGTACTTACCCCTAGCCGTTTACATGTCGAAACAAGTATTTCAAAGACACCGAGTTCATTCTTTATAGTCTGGACTCTCATGCATTTCTTGACTTGTCTCACTTACATGTTTCTGGACTTGACTCACTACATGTTTTTCATGCTGGACTCACTACACGTTCATGTGCACGGACTTGATCTTAGCTTAGATTTTCTGTATCTTGTAGTTATTACTATCTTGCTCTGATATCCATGCATCTTTACCTTTATGCACCAGTGACTTACATATTTTCTTGTTCATACTTGCTCCATTTTTCTTGCTACTTGCTATAACTGTTTTATAGTTTTTATCATTTAAATGGAACTGCTGTTAGAGATGTACTTGCTCCAGTCCTGACTGGACATATTTTTCAGAGTATCCGGAGGATTGGTGTCCGACGTTTTATGGACCTGAGCCTGTCGATGGTGCAGACAGGGACCCTCTAGTTTAGAGGTGATTTCCGGGTTGGTAGCCGGGATCACTAGGATCTTGTTGTTGTTTTTATTAGCTTTTAGCACCGGATTTGTCTCCGGTTTTGGATTGAGACCTTGTTTGTATATTATTTTGGATGATGTATTGTTGTATTATTATTATTATTATTATTGATGTTGTGGTTGTTGTAGTAGTAGTTGGTGGTTAGACTTTATAGTTGTTAGATCTCTGTGTTATCTTATCGTGCTTAGATTCGTGATTGAGTATATTGTGATTATCATTTGATATTTGCTCCTCCGTTTGGAGTTGAGATCTTGGCAGATTTATATATATTGTTTGCGTGGTTGCCCTCCTTTTGGAGAGGTCATGCCCGATTTTTGTGTGAGATTATTATCTAGATAGTTGACCTAGACAGCGTTCTACCGCCGATGCTGCGGCGTAGGCTGGACGTACCCACGACTCATGCCCGATTTTCGGGTGCGGGTCGTGACAAGACGCGTCGGTGGCGGAGCACGAAGCTGCGGGGGGGGGGGGGTCGGCTGTGAACGCGGGCTGGGAGTGTCCCGACTGGTGCGGGCTGTCGTGCGGGCTGCTCCGGCGACGTGGGGGCCGGAGCTCTTGGTGGCAGGTGGGGTGGCGACTGGCGACGGTGGTCGTCGGGTATTGCGGTGGTTGGTGGCCGCTGGTGGTGGTGGTCGAGCTCGGGGAGGGAAGGTGTAGGTCGGCTGGTGGTTTGGTTGAGTTAGGTTTTAGATATTTTAGTTTAGGTTTTGATTCATATAATGAGTAAATAAATGTATATGTAGGAGAGAGAGTGGGGGGGGGGGCTGCCTAGGGATTAGGGCCGGCTGGGTGAATTTTTTTGGGGAGTGGGGTGGCTCATCAAGATGCATGGAGGGCTAGGAATAGGCTAATTTGAATGTAGGGCCAAGATTGGTTCCCAAAAAGGGGGTGCAAGTACATATAAAATGGGGGGAAAAACCAATGCCTACGGTTTGTCATTTCATGCTTTTCTCCATGATGGTTTGGGCCAATGAGAGGGGGACACCACATTGCAAATTTGCAATTTAGCCCCTGAATAAATTGGTATTTGCACAAAATCTAGGATTGGGGATTTAATGCAACCAAACACCATGTTTGGTGTTCCTCATTGGTCGATGACGGTGTTTGGTGTTTTGTATGAGGTTAGTGGGTATGGATGTGGGTTTGGGTTGGAGTTGGGTCCAATATAAATTAGGTTGGGTAGCCACATTAATTAATTCATAATTAATGTAACGGCGTTTCTAATTTAATTTAATTAAAAACCGGGAGTCTAAATTTGGTTGGACAAGGGTCCTTGGTGTAGTAGGCTCAGTGTACTATGTCATCGTGGTCTGGGTTGGTCAAAACTGGTTGAGGTTGGGTCTCAAATTCGATTGGAACGGACAACGAACGTAATTACGCAAATTTAATAATTCGCGCGCGGACGTTTGTAACGACTTTTGTGCGTCTAAAATCTGGCACAAAAATCGGTATCCGGGGTTTGTTCTGGGTTCGATATGATCGGTTAGCATGTCTAGGTCAGGTATGTGGAAATTGTTTCAGGGTAACGGCTAGTGTAGGCTCCTAAATTAACAAGTCACTGCACAGGTATTTTTAATACTATATAATAAATTTTAATTAGGACTAAAACCCTAATCATGCTATCTAAATTAATTAAAATAAAAAATTTTTGGTCTAGGGGGTTTACACAGTTGTAGCCACTTGGCACGCTTTTACTGTTTCAGAGAGAGAGGCTTGAGCGACTTGTAATCTCGGCTATACGCCGCCTGTAATACATGTTTCATATCTCAAAAGAGATTACTTTACTTGTTTCAATGCTTCCGCTATGTTTGTCGACTCAGTGAACCTGTTACCGATCGCCTATGCGTTCATGACTCTGCTGCACTCGGACAATCTGTGCGACTCTGTGGCTTAGAACTCTTGCCGCCAGCCAATGAACCATGGCCTTGCACGGGCGTGGATCACGCTCGTGCGGCATCACGCCCGGATGGGTTAAGCGATCGTTCCGCGGGAGCGCTGGCGAGGGTGATTTCCGCCTAGCGGGAACGGCAGATTGTTTGCGGGAGATCGAGGCGTGACAGTCGGGGGCTTCGTCGGAGGCAGCTCGCGGAGGCGGCGACGCGGGCACGGCGAGGCGGAGGCGCTGCTGCTGTGCTGCGGCTGGGACGAAGGAGGAGGGGAGGAAGGAGGAGCTGCGGCGGAGCGGGCTGGCGGCCGGAGGCGCCGGGCGGACTGGGAAGCGGTGGTGGCGGCGCTGCTAGGGCGGAGGCGGGCTGACGGCGGCGAGGGGCGGGTGACCGGAGAGAGGGGGTAGCCTAGGGTTTATATAGGCTGGGGAGGAGGCCGGCTAGGCGGAGGAGGCGGAGCTCGCGGGGGTCGTGGGGGCGTGCGGGGGCGGCCTGGGCGGAGACGTGGCCGGGACGCGCGGCGGAGCGGCCGGGACGCGCGGGGGGGCTAGGGTTCGTGGGTGAGCGGGTGAGCGGGTTGCGGGCGTGGGCTAGCAGGTCTGGTTGACCCGCCCGACCCGCTAGGCCAGGGCTGGGCCGGGTTGGGGCTGGGCCCGGTGGGCCGGGTCCAGTGGGCCGATTTATACAAATATTAATAATAATAATATTAATAAATAAATAATAAGTAAATATTTAATAAATAAATAAATAATTAAATAAATAAATTTAGGTGTTTTAAAAATAGGTCCGGGGCCCGATAAATTCCAGAAAAATTACCCTAAGTCCTGTTTTTTATTTTACACCTAAAAATATTATTTCCATAATATTTTAATATTGTTTATTATCATTTAAAAATTATTGAATAATTAAAACCCTGTTTTTAAATTACAGAAAATTCCCAGAAAATTCCAGAAAATTGTGAAAAATCCAGATTTTAAAATTTTGAAAAATCAGGGGGTTTACAAAGTAACACTAGAAAAACATATACATGTGTCGGGTCACGAGAAAGTATCACAGACGAAAGGTAAAAGAAAAAGACAAAGTAGGCAAAAATATGGTCATTCGGATTATCCGACGGATCTTCTCGGATCACCGTCGGTTCATCAGATCCGTCACAGCAAGTAATGGGCTACAATTCGTATCATCCGTCGGATTGCTGCGGATCAACGTCGGATCAACCGAGTGGTCACAGCAAGTTTGTGGGCCACAAATTGGATCATCCGTCGGACTGCCGCGAATCATCTTCGGATCATCCGAGTGGTCACAAAAATTCGGACATATAATATTTTCGAGACTTTGTCGGGCCGTAAAAACTCCGTTCTAACTCAGAATTTGGATTTTCAAAGGTCAAAATTGTATAGGATCAAATTTCCAACAGCCCGGGGACATTCGATTTTACCAACTTTGAGATTTGAGAGATCGGTTCTGAGAAATACCGTATAAGTGATTTACGAAAAAAATCAAAACTTGTCCGGAATCCACAAAATTTGAAACTACCAAAATAGAAACCAGGCATGGGTCTCTAGTAGCACATAAACTAAGTCTTATGGTAGTCACACCGACTATCATTTTCGATGCCGAGTGTTTTAACGGGTAAAAACCGAGGTTTCTACAGAAAATGTCAAAACCAAGCCGGAACCAGTTTCAAAAATATGCACAAAATTGAAAATCACTAGAGAAACATATTTAACAAAGCAAGATTCATGAAATTCTAATCACAAAATATCAAAAAAATAAATAAAAATTGTAATAAAATTATGTCGTTCAGCATTTTGGCAAGATGCACTTGCCTAAAGCCAAGCTCCCAGCCTAAACCTTCTTTTCTACCACCGAGAGGGGTTCAGAAACCACACACTCTAAGGCCTCAAGACCAAGCTCCAAGCTCTCGCGGGAAATGGAAAGAAAAAAATGAAGAAGTGAAGGAAGAAGGAAAAGAGAGAGAGAAAATAATTTCATATATATATAAGAGGTGATTTAATCGTGGTCGTCCGATCCTCCACGTTACCGATCCAAGTCACGAATCAAATCAATCTCATCCATTCAATACAAAATCAAGAAACCATTGGATAAAAGAAAACATCTAACACTATTCATGAAAATATCTCAAAATATCTAAAAAGTTAACTTATCCGCCGGACAGATTTTTTGTCGGTATACCGCGAAATGCCGACGGTAATCCGGTCTGAGAGAAAAAGTTAAACTTTTGAGAGAATTCCGAGATTCCACGAGAACCAATAAAGCACATTACAAAACATAAAATACGTATCCATATACCGATACAAATACTGTAAGACAGGTCTCACATATTATCAATAATTCATAATTAGTATTTGCTAATTAAGATAATCATTGGTTATTAAATAATTAAGTAACTAATTAATAGTTTTAAGTTTATTAAAATAATATTGATTTTCTATATTTACTTTTTAGTCATTTGTTTTCTTAGTTAGCATTAAGTTGTTAGAGTAATTATTTAAGATTAATTAATAACCAGTCAATATCACAATATTAATAATTATTCATCAAATAAATTAGATAATTAACATGTATTTACTATTAATGTATTGATATAAAAAAGGTAATTAATTTGCAAAGAAAATATTTAATTAATATTTATGATAATTAATTGGTTCTTAATTAATAATTATTTAATATAATAATATTTTTAACATTTATCATTAGTATTTTATTATGTTATTTTGTTAAATAAGTTAACTTAGACAATTAGTATTTACTATTTTGTAATACACTCTTTCTTTTTCTATAGTTTCGCTCCCTAAAGCCATCTCTAACCCAAGTCTTCAAACACGTAATTGAGGCAAAAAAAAGAAAAATTTAATTCAATTTGAGGTAATTTCTCCAAACTTTTGAGGGAAGGAGTGTTGCATCCTCAAATTTGAGGAAAAAGAAAAAATTCTCAAATTTGACATTCCATCATTTATCACTATTTTATCCTTCAAATTATAATTAATTATTAACATATCCTACATATGAGAAACAATAAACTTAATTAACTTACCATATTTTTTAATTTATAAGTATAAATAATATAAAAATTATATCATAAAATAATTTTTTTTCAGATCTTCCTATACAATCTAATATTGAATATATTTGTTATTAGTATTAGTTATTTTTGTTTATTAGATTCATTTGATCAACAAAATAAAATTTAATAATTTAACAAAAATTAATAGAATAACATTAAACTTTTTTAAAACTAAAATACAATGACTTAAAAACATAAACAAGTACACCAAAATTTAAAATAACACCACCAACAACAACATTGAAATTAAAAAGTCTAAAGTTACAACATTAGAATAATCTAAACTCTTTTAGAACATTAAAATTTTATCTATAAATAATATAAAATAATATAACATTATCTCTATAAATAATATTAATAATATAACATTAATGTATATGATTATATTAAATAATTGTAAAAAATAAATTTATGTATAAATAAATAATAGTTGTTTATTATTTTAGAATCGATGGGTTGGAGTTGTAAATTTTTTTGGATAGCATAATATAGAAATATTTCTTTTAGAGTCCTCAAATTGAGAGAATTTTATAAGATGGGTTGGAGATGACCTAAGCTAACCAAGCATGTTTTAGAATTTGGGGGACAAAAAAACTCATAAATTTTGATACAACTTTTATTTTTGAAAGTACAAATATAAATTTGTCCACACTTACAAGTCTACAAGTTCTTATTTAAAGAAGAAGAAAAAAAAAAACCATATTTTGATGTTAAAATAATAACATGAAGTCCAAAATAGTAAATCCAAAATATTTTCTTGGATCCATGAAGTCTTGTTTTCTTCTATGCCACTATTTTTTTTTTTTTATGCTTCGGATTCCTCACCTTTGTTTTCCCTCGTCTCATTCTGGACATCTAAATTTTCAGTATGATATTAATTTGTATTTAAGTAATGTTTTAATGAATTCCATAAAGATGAGTCAGCTACTTAAATTAGTTATGGACTTACATGCTGTTCGCTTCTTGTCAAATACGAGGAAGTAAATAATTCGAAAATCGATATTTGCGTATATCCGTTATACGTACGTGTTTGGGTGTTGGAGTTAGTAGCGAAAAAAAAAATTTAATGTTTGAATAGTTGTTGAAATGAGTTAAAAAATGTATTTTTTTATAGGTTTAAAATTTTCTAACCAAACGGCCGATGTCAAAATTAGGATTTTTTACTTCACAAAAATTATTTTGGAGGAAAAAAAAAAAAAAAAAAAACACTCGAATGTCAAAATAAAAAAGTTATTACAGACAAAATTTATTGTTCATGTCACTTCACAGAAAACATTGTCTACAACCAAACACGTGAAGTGAGAGATACTCTTTTCAAATTTCAAATTTTCAATTCGTAAACTGTTTGTTCTTCTTCGAGTCAGCATGGTAACTCGAGTTAAGCCGCATCGGACAAAATTGTTGTCGAGTTAGGTTACGTACGTAGCAATGTAACTTAAATTAAGACGCATCGACCAAATTATTGTCGAGTTAGGTTACGTACGTTGTTTTATACTTGTGGAGCAAGCAATCTATGCAGTTAGTTATGCCTGGAAAGCTGGCACAGGTGATGGGAGAGAGAGAGAGAGAGAGAGAAGATTAGGGTTAATGGCACATGGAAGAAGAAATCTCCGGCCAAAATCACAGACAACCCCATAAATGATGGGTCACTTTAGGAACTAGCTCGCCAGTGGGAATGACAACCATATATCTACTGAATTGCTGGAGAACTCCATCTGGTTTGGTTAGGACAACCCCTCTAGACTCAACGTGACAGATAAGAGATCGGGGTCGCAGGTGATCCTCTCCTCTTCTCTTCCATGACATAAAAAAGGCGTCTCACAAGAGGCCGAATCAAGAGGCAACGAAAATCAGCTCCGGCTAGGACAATTAACCCAGTCCTCTCGGACCGGCTCTGGCTGAACTAGATTTTTTTTGTTTTCGATTTTTTTGAGGAATGAGCTGTTGTACACGGGTTGGATAGTTGGACTTTTATGAGATAAGAGTTGGACTAGGCTACGATAAGTTTGGACTAAGCTAAGATTTGGACAGGAACGTGGACTCGGATAACCTCCTCTTCTTATGCAATCCTCCAGGCCCAGCATGACTTGTAAGAGATCGGAATCGCATGAGAATAATTTTGATTAGGCTGAAGTCCAACTCAAGAGTCGGCCCATGGCTAAGTCCGACAAGTCTTCTGGATTTGGCAACCCAACTCCACCATCATGAAAAGCATTTCAGTGTTGAAGTTATAGACTTTGATATACCCAGTTCTGCCTCCTAGGTCATGTTTGGTTCATGGATTTAAGGAAATAGGGAAAAAAAAGTTGTTCACTTTCTTTGTTTGGTAGCCACAAACTTGGAAACTATTTTTTTTGACAGAGAAAAAAATATATGGGTGGAGGAAGATGGTTCCTTTCAGAACCCATGTGATTAATTTTTCTTCTTCTAATTTTACAACATTTATTGTGAAAATTTAGGACGACGATAGTCATATTCAAATGTGTTATTGACTATTTTACCCATTACTCTTGAATTTTCATAATTTTTTTTGTATATATATATATACACTGTAGCAAAATTAAATTATATTAAATTAATACAAACGAAACAAGTTTACTAAAATTAAAAAATAAAGACACAGTCCGCCAACTCAGTTGGCGAAAAACACAACACAACGAACACGTATACAAAAAAAAAATGTGGACCCCACTGTCCAATTTCTGTCAACAGTGTTTGCCGAAATTGTGTTGACAAAAATTGGACAGTGGAGCCCACGGGTTGGGTTGGGGTGGTTTAGTTTGGTTGGTTCGATTTGATTTGGTTTGTTTTATTAGTTTTTTTTTTAGCTTTTTTAATTAGTTATGTTTTTTTTTTTCTATTTAGTTTTGTTTTGGATTTTGATTTTTTTTAATTTTGTTTAGTTTTGGATTTTAGTTTGATTTTCATTTGGGTTTGAAATTTGAATTTTTTTTTATTTTTTATTTTTATTTGGGTTTAAAATTTGATCTTGGTCTATGGATTGATGTTGGTTCAGGAGTTGATTTTGGTTTATGTCCAATGGCTATTGTTTCGGTTTGGTTTAACGTGGAAGGGGGTAGTGTTCTTGGGTTTGGTTTAACGAGGAAGAGACAATAAATACTACACAACAAAAGTACTGAGAGACAAGAGACTTGACAAGAAAAAAGAAGAAGAGACTTGACAAGAAAAAAGAAGAAGAGACATGACAGAGTAAAGAAAAGAAGAATAATAGAGATGTCTCGTCGAGGGAGGAAGTAAAGGAGATGAGTAATGAAATAAAGAGGAGAAGTTGGTAGGAGATATGAGTTATAAGAAGAGGAGGAGGAAGAAGAACAGAGTGGACTGAGAAGTAAGAACAATATTCCTTGTGAGCACATAGCAACAATTTGAGCAGCCTTCATTTTTTCTCCTTTGCAAGTTGACACAACAGTCTTTGTGAGCACACACAATCCTTATTGTTGAAGGTCTCTATTCTATTCTCCTCCATTTATACTCTCATTTGAATATGCAATAATTTTATATTAGTTTTTATTTTTTAAATGTTACGATACTAGTGTTTATTTAATAAATTTAATTTATGTAACGTGCAAAACGACGGATAGCCAAAATATGTGTTTTGACAACCATAATTGTACAGATGGACAGCCAAAACGACAATAGTCATATTCAAATAGTCATATTCAATAGTCATACCATGTGATTAATTTTTCTTTTCTAATTTTACAGCATTTATTGTGAAAATTTAGGACGACAATAGTCGTATTCAAATGTGTTATTGACTATTTTATCCATTACTCTTGAATTTTCATAATTTGTTTATATATATATATATATATATATATATATATATATATATATATATATATATATATATTCTCGAACTTTATAATATATAACCCAAATACAAGACAAATTATTATTATTTTTTTATTTAATACTTTATTATTTAAAATATATTATGCATGGATAAATTTTATTTTTATTACTTGTTTATTGATTCAAATTTAAAAAGTAATATAAAATTGTTGGTTACCTCCTTTCTTATTTCAAAACTAATCTAGTAACATCCTCTTATCTTCTCGTGTTCTTATGTTTCTTCCTCCACTATAAAAATAATATTATTCTCTTCCCAAATTCATCATCTACGTCATCATTCAAAAATAATTTTTTATTTCTCCATAAATTCTAAATTTATTTCCTACACGACCCCGTACAAGCAGTTTGTCACCAAAATCGTTCGTAAGTTCGCTCTGACCGACGGCGTGAAGAAGTCACCACTTTCCTCCTGGCATCATCATTCTCCGCGAGATCTGAAAGTAACAGATGAGTACCATGCTCCAAGGACATTCAGACCGTTCGTCGGATCCGTGGAAAGAGACTTGAATGAAGTGATTCTGTCACTATTCTATGTTCTTTTTTTTTTCATCTAGATTTTAGTTATTTCTCCATAAATTCTAAATTTATTTCCTACACGACCCCGTACAAGCAGTTTGTCACCAAAATCGTTCGTAAGTTCGCTCTGACCGACGGCGTGAAGAAGTCACCACTTTCCTCCTGGCATCATCATTCTCCGCGAGATCTGAAAGTAACAGATGAGTACCATGCTCCAAGGACATTCAGACCGTTCATCGGATCCGTGGAAAGAGACTTGAATGAAGTGATTCTGTCACTATTCTATGTTCTTTTTTTTTTTCATCTAGATTTTAGTTATTTCTCCATAAATTCTAAATTTATTTCCTACACGACCCCGTACAAGCAGTTTGTCACCAAAATCGTTCGTAAGTTCGCTCTGACCGACGGCGTGAAGAAGTCACCACTTTCCTCCTGGCATCATCATTCTCCGCGAGATCTGAAAGTAACAGATGAGTACCATGCTCCAAGGACATTCAGACCGTTCGTCGGATCCGTGGAAAGAGACTTGAATGAAGTGATTCTGTCATTATTCTATGTTCTTTTTTTTTTTCATCTAGATTTTAGTTGTTTTTTGGGTATTTAATTGTTGTCCGATGAGTTGTCGATTTGTTGTATATTACCTTGTGGTGTAATTCTTTATAAAGTTTTTTTTTTCAAGGATGATAAATAGTAATAGTAATAGTAAAAATGAAATACAAGATCTCGGTGTATTGGAAATTTTTTTTTTCTTTTTTCCTTTTTTTCCAAATTGCACAAGCAACATTGCGTGCCACAATCCCTCATTAAAACAATGAAATTAATTGCGGAAAATAATCCGCAAATGATGCATGTTAGCTCGGCCTAATTAACATTATTTGTTTGTTTGGTAGTGTGACTCTCCTCTCCTCTCCTGTCATTGTTAGTTGGTCATGTGCATGATCAAGAACATGAACGAATAGGTGTACCAATAGCACCCCTCTTGCTAATCATAGAAGAGAGGAAATGTAATTTACACTACTCTAGATCTTGGCTACTTACTTGCAAGGAACAATAAATCAATCAAGATGAGTATAATTGAGCCTCTTATATATTAATTGCACATAAATAATTTCTTAAATATTTTTCAAAAACACTACAATGATTGATGTGTCCTAATCAGAAATTCGAATTTAGGTGTACTGACCGCATGTGCTAGGGTGGGCTGCATACAGGGCCGGCCCTAAGCTCACAGGGGTCCGGGACGAACTTTCAAAATGAGGTCCCATACATAATGTAAAAAAAATAAAACAAAAGTAAAATAAAAAAATATGCCCTCCACCAAGATTTGAACTAGGAACCTCTTGTGTGCAAGTCTAATGTAATAACCACTACACAACAATTGCTTTATAATAAGAATGGTTCATGGTAAATACTAGTTCTATTTTCGGTACAAAATTATTTATATATTTTAAAAAAAAAATTGGACCCTTCTGGCCCATGGGGCCCTGGGCGGTCGCCCTGCCCGCCCTGGGCCAGGGCCGGCCCTGGCTGGATATGGACTGACTTACATGGAAGAAGGAAAAAAAAAAAAAAAGGATGGACAACCCACAACGTGGTTCCCGTCTCTGTATATTATATACCCGACCAATGATTCATGATAAAAAAAAAATAGGATGGACAACCCACAGCTTGGTTGGCAGAAAATCAGTGGATCGAGCCACGGAGACGTATTATTTCTTCCATTTATAAATTGGTAGGAGTTGGAAGACAATGGGCCTAAAGCATACAATGCAGTGTGCACAAAATTTTGAACGTTGTGTCGGAAATTTAAAAACAAATTACAATGTTCCTTCCAAAATGCAACTTTAGCCAATACACTTCACCAAAGAGAACATTTTTTTTTTTTTTTTTTTTTTGCGATGTCTGACGTAACACACGGAATTTTTTGCACGCTGCTTTACATGTCATTAGACCAACTGTCCCCACTTTTCACACCCACACTTCCATACCTCCTTCGCGACTTGAGTTTGAGACTATTCCGTCTAGCCTGAGAGGTTTTATCTCTTCTCGCTGACCATAAAAGCCAGCTGAATTCGATGGGCCACTATTGAATATTGAATGCATGTTCTCATTTAGTTCACATCGAAAGATCGATATATAATATATATATATATATATATATATATATATATATATATA
The DNA here is from genome assembly GCA_036927795.1 of Iris macrosiphon. NCBI lineage: Eukaryota > Viridiplantae > Streptophyta > Magnoliopsida > Asparagales > Iridaceae > Iris > Iris macrosiphon. The sequence goes on from JAYESA010000011.1 coordinate 7,516,850, forward strand.
TATATATATATATATATATATAATACTACTATCAAATAATAATATGCATCGACTTTTGTTCACGTCTACCTAGTTTCTAAAAAAGAGGAGCCTATTGTTTTAGACGTTATTGAGACATTTTTATTGGCAAGTCTTTGGGTTGCAATGATCATCCCGCGATATGCCAAGAATTGTGAAAATATGAGTCATGACATTATATTCGGAATTATATATACGAGAATAGAAACATCAAAATTATATTAGTATTAGTATATATGTATGTGCTTTACACGTTTGGAGTACGCGGATGATGCTGGCTAGCTAGTTAGTTTAACTCTGGTGGTTTTAATCGTATAGGTTAACGGTTCAACTCTTCAAATTCTGTAGTAACAGCTTTGAAGAATTAGAAAGTAGCATGAATTTTTTGGTTTTTGTAATACATTAATTCCAAAAGTATTTTTTACGATAAAATTTACTTTTCGTATTATATAGTAGAATAGATAATGCGGTCAACCTTTAACAACATTTTTCCAAAGTCTTTTGATTCATATATCTCTCTTAATCTTCACTAAGAAAAAAAGGGTTCACCAAACAATTTGTCCAAAAGTTCTCAAAAGTAGTCACTAGACAAAGCAATTAACTTTGATCAACTATTTACTTTGTGACTTTCCTTTAGACTACCGAATTCGAGTGACCCTTATGGTTACCGAGAAGAGATATAAGATTTCGACTGTGTGGCATAAGATCAATGAATCGAACTATGGAGACGTATTATTTCTTCTATTTATAAATGGTGACAGTTGGAAGGCAGCTGGCCCAAAGACATACAATACAATGCGCCCAAATAATATGCAATATAGCGTGCACAAAATTTTGCACGTATCTTCGGACATCTCAAAAGAAAATGTGTGATTAAGACTTGTACAATTATATAAATATCCATAATTCTATATATATTTTGTGATTAAAAATGTGTATATTTTGAAATCAACAATTCTATGTATATATTTTGGAGCCCAGTTTTAATTTTTAACAATTAGTCCAACTCTGAAATACATGAAAATGTGTGTATAAAAATTATAATTTTTAATGTAATATAACTATGATTCAAACTCTAGGTCCGATCCATTAACACAATTGCAATAGTAGAACTGAACAAACATAATAAATTATTCGGTTCAGTTCGGTTTCGATTTTGGCTTATTTCGGTTCGGTTTCGATTTTGGATTTTTAGAATTTCGGTTTATACGGTTTTGATTATTTCGGTTCGATTGAAATCGAATAAAATCGAATGCTCACTCCGGCTAGTCTCAACCAATTTGGTTCGGTTCAACTTGATTCAGACCGTCTCAATATAAAAAATATGTGAAGTATTACCAAAGACACGAAGCATGTGATTAAAGTGTAGGGCTCGTTCGGTTCAACTTGATTCGATGGGGATGTTTTCTCTAATTTTTTTTATTTCAGTGTAATCCCAACTTAATTAGTGCTAATAGTCTATTGCTTAATCAATTACTTAGTGAAAAAGAACACATTATCCAATGGGTGTACGAATGGAGTACCAAGAGAGTACTTTTGTTTTATTTTGCAAATAATTAATCGACTCCAACTTGGAATGACAGGAAATGCCACGTGGTAGTTCGTGATTGGCCGAGAAATAATTAATGATCTCAGTCCTCTGTGTTTACGTGGGCTGAAAAAAAATTCGGCCAATCCGCATGTACCACGTGACACAGTTTCTCTTTCAGATTGGACTGCGGTTTGTAAAGCAGAGCCGATGGCAGAATTGTCCCTCGTGTCTCAATTTACATATGTTTAGAATTGTAAAATGGAAGTAAAGTTGGAATTGTGAATGGTAGAGACTGTTTGGTTGGACAAAATTATATGAATTGAAAAATTAAAAATTTGTGTATATATTGCGATCAAATAAAATAAAGTAAATAAAAATATTATTGGGATACTTTAAAGAAGTGGAAATTAAAAACAAAAAATTTCAATTTTCTATCGACATGAAAAATACAAATGAATTGATTTATTTTTCGTGAACCAAACAAGACCTAAGACCGAAATAGTTCATTTTACTCCTAACTTTTAGTTTTCCTTTATTTGGCTTTGGTTCATGTGGATATTCTTGATCCATATTTAACAAGAACATTTTCTTTGGACCAAATTTAATTTGAAATTAGAATATTTAAGTTCATATTTGTTTTTGTATTTTATGCCATTAGCAATCTAGAGTGGTCAAATAATATATATTTTTTTTTCATAGAGTGGGAGTTAAAATTAATTTATGATTAATTATTTGTATCCATGTGCGGAGGGATTTTTTTTTTTTTTTACCTCAACTAGAAACTAAGAAAAAAAACAAAGGTTTATTATACTCTGTCTAATCTTTCTTGGTGTCAATTGGTCCGGACCGGCCCAGCTCAAAAAAAAAAAAATGATCCATGTGTCGATTCAACTAGATTAATCGTGGATCTGGGTTGGTCCGACCCAGTATATCATGACATGCTGGTGTCAATTGAGAAAGTTTTTTTTTAAACAACTATATTTTATTATAATAATATAATTATTAAATAAATAATTTCTTATCATGATAATTATTTTAAAATTTTGAATAAAATAACTATTTTTAAAAATATATAGTCGATTCATATTGTTATTATTATTAGTCATATTATTATAATTATTATTAATTATTAATTAGACATTTTATTAATATTATTGTCAATAATACTATGGTTAAAAAATACAATAAATTTTTTTTATTTCACATTTTTTTGTTAATTAATAGCAATTTTAAAATATAAAAGTAGCGTACTACGAATTTTTTGACAATCAAATAAAACAAAAGAATTTAAACTTTCACGCAAACTATCTTCCGCGAAGTATCTTCAACTTAAAACACTATATTTTCATAGAAATACCTAAAAGAACTATTTATCGTATGATGTTGGTGCCAGATCCTCCTTCGTCGAAAATATTCATTAATAGATGCTACTAATCAATTTATGTAAAATATCAAAAATAGTAAAATATTTTTAACTCATGTGGTTAAGGTGAGAGATATTATTTCTTTGACTTGGTGGATTCGATTCTACTAAAGAACAGTATTTTCACGTACCTAATTGTTCAACTTAGATATGTCGATGTGGATTCTTACGGAATGAATGGTGTGTTTTTTAAAATAAAAAATAAAATAAAAAAACAAATCCAACTTACTAGGGTGGTCGAACTATAGTGACTTTTGTAATTACGGAAAGAGACATAAAATCTTGGCTGGGTGGCGAAAGATCAATATATCGAACCACGTGTTGAGTCGGAAGCAGTGGTCCAAATCGGTGGATCGAGTCACAGTGACGTATTATTGGAAACGGTGGATCCAAAATACATGCAACACAGCGTTGATAAATTTCCGAACGTTTGGGGCGGTATTTATGAAATAGCAGTCCAGTCCAAACCGATATATCGTCTGGAAAGAAGAAGAAGAAGAAGAAAGTAGCGGAAGAATGGCTGTTATTCTTCCCCGTCCGGTGACGTTCGTGACCGGAAACGCGAAGAAGCTGGAGGAAACCATGGCCATCCTCGGCGACTCCATCCCCTTCCAATCCCTAAAGCTCGATCGTAAGCAACTCTAAACCCTAACCCTAACCCTACTTTCTTCTTCCTTCCTTTCTTCCTTCCCCAGCCTCAACAACAACAACGTAAAAAAAAGAACCTAGCCCTGAATATTTTTGGAATCAATGAGCAATCTATGATGACGTCGCTGCCGCTTGTTGCTAAAACCCTAATCTTTCCCACGGAAAACTGTTCTTCGTGTGATAGGGAGTGCTAGCGCGACCTTCCTCGCAGGGGTGGACACAGGAATTTAAAAGAGGGGGGTTAACTTCAAATGTAAAGAAAGTCCAAAATTTTGTTACATAAAGTTTGCTACATCAAAATTTTGTTGTTGCTCCGCCATGACTTCTCTCTCTTTGTGTCAAATCATCAAAAAGTTCAAATTATGAAGGAAAAAGTAAAACATGATATAAATATGTATGTAGAAATTGAAAATTACATATTTCGGAGGGGACAAAACATAAAATTGATGAATTTTATCTATAAAAAGAACATGAATATTTAACTCGGAAGCAAAAATTCAGTGGGCGGCAACGTCCCCATGTAGGTCCGCCCCTGCTTCCACGGGTTCCTTAGTGCTCTGAAAAGAAAAAAAGAAAGAAGAAAAATAAAATTGTATGGATCATGAGACTGGATTAGGTCCTTGTGGATTTATAATGGCGGTAAGGCTCTGGATCGCTGCTGCAAATCGCGTGGACAATGTATGGAAACAATTACGAGTGCGGGACTACGAGTAGTTCTACTTGGCTTGGATTTGAATTTCGGAATACTACATTGGACCATCATAAATATGTTAGGAGGGCCCCAATCCTATATTTGTTTTTTTTTGGATGCGGAGTAGTTGAAAATGGTGCTTCAATGAAAACAATGATAGATTAAAACAACCTTTGTGCACTAGATCGATATAGGATTTGCCAAATTTGGATTCCTGTTTTCGTAAGGTAAGCTGGAATAAGGTTAGCGATATCATAATTGGTGTTAGACCTTTTGTATGAGTATCGAGATCGGCGGTTTTAGATATGAGTATCGGGTTTTTTGGTATCGAAAAGCAAACAATTTTTAATAATCTAGATTTTTTTGCACATTTAGGCATAATTTTAAGTATTTTTTGCGTGAAATTGAATGAAATAACAGTCATCATTGCTGATTGGTTTACTTGCAAAATATTTGATACATCTAGACAGAATTTTATATATTGTATGTTGCTTCTCTTTAAATGGAATAATATTAATATGGATGAATGTTGTGAATTTATAAATATATAACTTTGACAAATGATAATGGTTACAATTTATGAATAAGAAATCATATCGATACACTATAAAATCATTTCGTTGACAATATCCCCAACCCCAACACCCCCCCCCCCCCCCCCCCCCCAAAAAAAAAAAAAAAAAACAAAAAAAAAAAAAAAAACAAAACAAAAAAAATTCTTTCAACCTTTTTCGTTCAATTGTTTCTACCAACAACACCCCACCCCCCATTAAATTCTTTCAACCTTTTTCGTTCAATTGTTTCTACCAAATTGACTGGGTGAGACCCCAAATGTTGGTATTGGTCATTATTGGTAGCATTTGGTATCGGATTGGGACATGTCAAACCATATCGGTATTGGCCGTATCATTTCGATATCGTCCAATACTACAAACTATGGCTGGCTGCTTATCTATGGTCTTACAATGCAATAACTTTTTTTTTCAGTGCCAGAATTGCAAGGTGAACCGGAAGAAATTTCAAAAGAGAAAGCCCGCCTGGCTGCAGTTGAGGTATTACTAGATGTTAACTTGCATGTGATTCATGCAAAACTAGATTATGGTGTCAATTAATACTAAATCATCGTTACCTATTTCTGTTCAAATTCTGAATTTCTTGGAAGGTTAATGGGCCTGTGCTTGTTGAGGACACTTGCCTGTGCTTTAATGCACTTAATGGTCTCCCAGGTATATGATCTACTGTTTTTGCTTATTTTGCTTTGCTATATAATATAATTTATTATTGAGACTGATATGGTCGACTTTTTTGTTGTCGCAGGACCTTACATGTAAGCATTCGTCTTCTCCCAGTAAATGTAACACTTTTGCATCTCTCTGTGAGAAATAAGAACAATTATCTGCTTTATCTTAATTTTCTCTGTTCATAAGTTGTGAATTATAAAGTTCAAATTCTAATGATGTTTTTTCCCATATGGGAACTTTTGGACACTTGGATAAACAGAAAGTGGTTTCTGCAGAAGACTGGACATGAAGGTTTGATAAAAAAACAACTCTATTTTCTTCCGCCTTTGCTTTCTTTCTGTAGTTTGTGAATCTCAGTCAGTAAATCAACTCAGTTTCCATTTACTCAGGTCTGAACAATCTACTGAAGGCTTATGACGACAAGTCGGCTTATGCATTGTGTGTGTTTTCCCTTGCACTTGGGCCACATGTGGAACCGGTGACATTCGTTGGTAAAACTGAGGTGTGCCATCTCCTGAATTATTCTGATAAACCACTCCTCACTCTAATTTACAGGGCTGTTATGCATGGCCTGATTACTCATTTTCATTTGTTGACATTGCAACCTTCAATCCAGTTCACAGCGATTCATATCTTGTTAATTAATGAGAAAGAAATATTTTCAGATATGCTTAGACCCATAACCATTTACTTTTCTTGATAGCTTTTTTTTTCTGTTATTTTTTATTTTATCAATGTATATTGCACTAAGGTTCTCATCCTACGACATATGAAATATTGAAAGTTGCACTGAGAAGTGGCTGTATGGAATGATCTATGACCTATATATAATTAGTATTTGCCGCCATTATTAAGTTTGATATATGTTGACTTGATTTGCTAGCATACATAACTTTTGTCAACTAGCATTATCAATCTTCCAATTTCTACTTTGCCTTTTGTGCCTTCTACTATGACAACAGCCATATTCTCGCCTTCTTGGTCATTATTTGCCTGTTCACTTTGGCCATGTAAGTTCATTGCTGTAACTTTATACTTCAAAACACTAGAGTGATTTCCTGATAATTTCTTTTCACCTGGTTGTCCTTGCCATATAATCTTATTCTTATAGCTTCTGCTTGCTTCATCTCATCAAAACACTTAAATTGGTACTACTCGAAGCTTGATTGCATATTCATTTTGAGTAGATAATGCTAGCAAGCAAACTTGTACAGTTTCTACTGAAGTAACAAAGGCTTTGTTTGATTTAGACACATCCATTGGTACTTCACTTAAGAGAGCGCCATTTATAACTTTTGCTGTCCCCTCAAATGTTTTTCCTAAGAGAATAGAGCCAATACTTAAAAGGCAGCTAATACAAAAAAAGAACCAGAAGAAGTATCTATTTAAATGAACCCCTCTTTCTGGGAAAAGAATTGAACTAGTATATAGATTCTTTGGAAAAAAAAAATGCAGCAGCTCTCATTTTATTGACTTGAATATAACAGTCAAAACGATGTCTTAAAGCCAACATTCATGATATCGGATATCGGTCCCATACCCGTTGGGGGTTTGCCGTACCGGATACAGGATGATACTACTCAAGTTCTATGAATGTGATCCGGGACGTTATTTTTGGGGCCCTGCTAGTTGACCCCTACCTACGTTTCTCGACGATTCTCACTTAATGGTATAAGATAATAATTTGCTTCATATATGCATTTATGACAATAACTAAAGCATTAGTATAAAACTTATAACTATACTTAAATAATTCTAGTAATTAAGCAAATCAAGTATTTTCAAAGTAATAACTAGACAAGTTTTTCGCATAAAGTTCACCAAACATGATAAATAAAAGCATCTCAAAATTGAATTTAAAACTAAGCTAGTAAGATACAATTAAAATACACCATTCGTCATCTACAAAGTTCTCTTTATCGTGTCTCGAAACAACTTCGATATATGAGCTTGAAGATATATCATAAAAAGTTTTTCTTGAAGTAAACATTTCTAATTTTCTAGAGGGAAGCAAACTTGAGGAAGCAAATGTCTTGTCTCTTTTGTACAACAAAGCAAACGTTGAAGCAAATTGCAAAGAACATAATTTGTAAATCAAACTAACAAAAGAACATAATTTATAAATCAAACTAACAAAAAGTTGATGGTATGGCCAAACCGATATATCAGCCGGTTTACACCAAATATCGACCTATATTTTCATGGACCGGTTTTCTTGAATCGGATAGACATACTGTATCGTTGCTCCTCGGAGAAGGCATACCGAGCGGTATACCGCCTATAGCGGCCGATATCCTCAACAATGCTTAAACAAAAAAATCCATAATTTTTTTTATTAGTATTTCTCATGCGCAATCAATTCCAAGAACTTCTTGTGATTTTTCCTGATTTGACAATCGATACCATTCGGTTCAAGCCTCAATATAGTATGGAAAGATTTCAACCTGTCTATTAATACTTAGTGGACTATGTCTTTAATTTCGGTCAAAGTTTTTGGGGGCTTGTTATGTGATGTACTGGTTTAAGCATTTAAGATTGAGAGTGGTCTTACTCATTGACATATTCTGGTACCTAGCAGGTGCTAATCTAGTAGTTTTATGCTTTGTGCGAGTTCGAAATTGCCTAACCTCAACATGGACTTCCACTTGGTTCAGTTAACATGATTAACTTTTCATCCAGTCTATACAAAGGAAATCTAAATCTGGATTTTGAACCTGTCATACTTTGACTCAGACATGAGTCAAGTCTCTGGACTTGGTCTGAACTACCAAGTCAAAACCTGATTCAAGATATTTCTTCCTTAAACATTTTGTTGCATCCTGATGGAGTTCGTTTACAATTTTCAGGGGAATGGTGAGGCTTGGTGGAAGATGCTAATTATTAGAATACTATATATTGAGTCAGTATGTTATTTTTAGACTGATTAGTTCTTTGAGAGTATCAAAACACAGGTCCTTTCCACCATGTTTTTATGATTTGTCAAGGCATTTAAATGATGTTAGAACACAATCATTGATTGCCATATTTTTTCTGCTCAACTTTCTGTTCTTGGCTCCCTCCCTGTTACTTATAAACAACTTCACTTTCTTTTTATTGTTTATTGGATCATAAAAGTAGGCAAGGGTGGATTCATTTTGATTTGAAACAAATTTGGAATAACAAAGCTCTAAAGTATAGTTGTCCAATTGGGTCGTTGATTGAACATCATGAGTTAGTGTGAGTATAATTTTATCAGTTGGTGCACTTTTCCTACAGATTCAATTCAAGTATTTTAGTATGTGCACCTAATTCTATTTTAGGCGTAGCCTGAGAAGATTTGGAATCTAAAGGTTTTAAATTGTATTACTAAAACTAAATATATTTAGTGTAACTTCAACCGAAAATTCAAAAAGAAATGGAGTAGTAAATATGCATGGACAAGAGACACCTAACAGTGGAAATTTTTCTATATGTAGGGCCAATTATCCTTCATGATAGACAGGATGATGGAGAGATTGAGATCTTGCTCAGGGTTGAAGTGGAGTACTTTGTGATTACATGACACCCTTTAAGATGGAAGGATAATATATAAGACAACTATAACACCAGCCATGCTTTGTGTTTCTGAGTATTGGGCAACTAAGAAAGATGTGTAGAAAATGAGCGTACATCAAATGATAATGCTAAGATGGATGGAAGCAATGTTTCAAAAAATAGGGTAAGAGGAGTAAATGAGCGAATCTGTTGGATGTTCGAGGTTGCGAGAATAAAGGTTAGAAAGAAAACCATCTTCGATGGTTAGGAAATATGCAGCATAGACCGATAAATGTACCACTTAGGGGCGACAATGTTTTAGTTACAGTACCCTCTAAAACTAAGGGTAGGCCTAAAACATTTGGTTGAGTCCGGAAAGAAGGTAAGGTTTTTGCTAATGTTACGGAAGATGTGGGGCCCTTTTTATAGCTGAAAGGAAGAAAGGATTCAAATATCTGAACCCAAAAAATTGGTATAAAGGCTTTGCTTTTGTTGTACCACGTGCACTGTGCTGGGTTATTATCTCTGTTAACATATTGTAATAGGCCACTTACCCACCGAGGTTAATCATATTTTTTGTGTCATAGTAATTCTGTCAACAACAACAGGAAGTTCTTTTCTCCTCATTTTTTTCAAATTATTGGAGAAATTAATTTCCCATTTCCAGTCTAACAAACGACCAGAAAATTGAATGGGGCCCCAGTACTTTTCCTTTTCCAAGAAACAACCTGCTAGGATCACAGAGTTTCTGTTTTGTGACACTACAGTTGCTGGTATTTAAGATGTATAAGGTGCTAGCTAGGACTGGCAGAAATTATGTGACAGGGATGAGGGGAAGAACTTGATTTGTTCCAAGGCAACCAAGCTTCATGTTATTTCTTTATTTTGTCGTCATACCTTTTTCTGGTGGACCCTGTCTTCATAGCAGCTTGAGCTACTCGTCACTCCAAGTTGACAAACTGGCTGCTGCTATCTTGTAACATTAAGTTTTCATCCTAGCCTTGATTGGTATTTACCACAATAGTTTCCCAAGTATATAGTTAGCTTTCTATCATTTCTGAATTGCCACTTATCCATCGTAACATTTCTCATTTCATGTCTCTCATTTAATTACATAGTTATTGATAACCTGAGATTTTGACCATCGAGAACGACTGGCATTCTCATTTCATGTATCTCATTTAATTACATTTTTATTGTTTACCAGAGATTTTGACCATCAAGAACGACTTATCTAGTAGCTGTTGTTCAATTTTCTCATAGAACTTCATAGCTTTTGTTAATACGATTCATTTATAATTCTGTAATTTTGTTTTTCCCAAACATCTACTGAGTTCATATTTTTTTAAGCTCGCGGATTATTCTCAGACTACGAAATTGTGACTCTGGCTGTGGTCAAAATCTAATCCAAATCCATTAAACCCTAAGTATAAACGGGTGAGGTAAATTGTTCTTGGACGTGTTGTAGAAGTTTAGTCAAAATGGCTCCTTTTTCTTAATGTCTTTTAGATTTGAGAATCCTTGCAGAGAGAAATATGGCTATGATTATGTTTGTTTTACACTTGTAAAATTATTCCATGGCACATAATACTTGTTTGTTCTTCGTACTGTAGGGAAAGATAGTTCCTGCAAGAGGTCCTGCGAATTTTGGTTGGGATCCAATATTTCAGCCAGATGGATATGAACTTACGTAGGAATCTTTTCTTATTTGGCAGTAATTTGTATTCTTTTTGTGGATAAATGATCTTTTGCTAAAACATTTTCATTTCAACTTGTTGCAGTTATGCTGAGATGCCAAGTGAGGAAAAGCATAAGATCTCACACCGCTCGAGAGCTCTGGCGTTGGTCAAAGCGCACTTTGCTGCTGCCAACTATGCCTTCCAGACCAGCGGTTCACCTTCAGAGCATTAGGACTTGGAATATGGGATTTTAGAGAGCCCATAATTACAATTTGCAGCACTGAAAAATGTACTGCATATGAAATTGATCATTCTAAAGAGATGATTCTTCTGATATTTTAGCATAACTTAAATAGAAGAAAAATGTTTTATTGGTGGGCTAAGCACCCCCAAAATGTTTTATTCCATTGCATATACACTTATTATAAGGGGAAATCAGTAAGTCTATATGCATGTTTGCCTAACTCTATTTCATCATTGTTAATGTTGAGGAAGGTTTTCCTCTTCTTTGAGATCTCTGTGAAAGGAACGAATTTGTATGTTGTCTGGTCGTACTATTTTTATCAGCACTCTGCTACCTTGCATTTTCTTCTTCTTCTTCTAATGCTTGAAGAGATGGGAGGAAGAAAGAGTGGGGATGCATTGGTTCTAAATTAACTCAGGGAGGGCAGTTCATTACAAACAGTCCAAAGCCAGTGGTAGTATTTTGCTAATAAAAGTAATAACACAAGGTAGCAGCAACTTGTGAAAATGTGGCTGATTGAAGGTCTTTTAAATGCAGATTAGCTTTATTTCTGAGCAATGAGCAACGAAGATAGAACTTTGTTTCCAATAACTCTTTACAGTTAGGACGATGCTACGTGGATTGCATTTTTGGCCCGCGGTCCACATGGTAAACGGATGTCGGGCCCCATGCTAATAGGGGGTGGGGTTGCAAATGGGGTTCGGCTACGTCGCCTGCAGTCTGTCGGGGTGGGGTTGCAAATGGGGTTCGGCTACGTCGCCTGCAGTCTGTCGAAGACCGCGGGTAACATATCATTTTCCTTACAGTTAACTTCAAGGCATCAAGCAAAATGGCAAATCAATAATAAGATTTGACAGTAAATAATGAGTCTTACTGCATATTTTTTTGCGATGTCTGACATAACATACCAAATTTTTTGCATGCTGCGTTGTATATTTTTTCGATCCACTGTTTCCAATTTTTACACACACCCACACATATCCCGCGGTTCGACCCCGAGACTTTGCCTAGCCAGGAAAGTTAACATATAATCACAGATATACAGTAACAATCTGATCATCTATGACTAAATAATGAGGCTTCCACAAAAGTTCAAATGATGAAAATTTATCTAAATAAATAATAGGCTTCCTTTCTAAAAACACTGGAGTCTGGCATCCAGCTTTGATAAAAGCATCAAATATTTATGTTTAAAATCAATGCTGAAAATTTATCCTAAACAAAAACTCACATAGAAGCAGCCATGCCAAATTGTTGCAACAAGAAAAACTTCATCCGTAGCTACTGTTTCCATCTATTACTCATTAAATTGTCTCTAATACAGGTAAAATTCTGACTGCAAGGAGAAAGGCCTTCCGTAAGGTATCACAATACAAAGCCCCTGACTAGTTTCTGGGGAAAATATTCTGGTCATCTGCATCAGGTTAATCGGATCTACGCATCTTGACATTAACCGGTACTTCCTTGTAAGACGACACCTTCTCGGCTGCTCTTCGCAATGGCCTTCCAAGAGAGGCTCTTCGAAGCTCCTGACCTTGAGATTGCGGAGAAACAATTCTGTCCCTCTCAGTCTCATCCTTCACTGAGTCAGTGACAGCATTTGGGCGGGATGGAGCTGAAGTCTTTTGCCCCACGGAATGTGAACGAACTGGCAACTTCACATCCTCTATCTCGAACAAGTCTTCGGATGGCTCGTGCGGTTCAGACCTCAAGTTGCTAGATCTTCTCCTCAGTGACCTGGACTCAGCATACACATCATTATTTCATACTTGTCTCAGTGACATATAAACAAAACCAAATATATATAAAAAAATTGCATTACATCCTGCCCTCTTCCTTCTCCTTTGTTGTTTCTTGATGAGCTACAACAATGGCAGGTCCCAAAGCTGCAAAGGAATTAAGAAAGTCAGACATGAATACGTAAAGCTGCAAAGGAATTAAGAAAGTCAGACATGAATACGTAAAATTAATGTAATGGCGTATAATTCAAATTACATCGGCTTCTCAGTGTGCACGTATTAGTATTGCAAGCTTTCTTGCAGTTAGCTGGATGGGGGGGATCTTCGGACACCTCAGCTGGCTTTGTGCCCTCTTCCTTCTCCTTTGTTGTCTCTTGATGAGCTACAGTGGTAGGTCCCAAAGCTGCAAAAGGAATTAACAAAGTCAGATATGCCTCCATTGCTCACCCACTGACACTGACACTGACACTGACACTGAGAAAGAATTTGTCAATAAGTAATCAATGTAATGACATATAACTCAAATTACATCGGCTTCTCAGCGGGCGCTTCCTATTGTGATTGCAAGGTTTCTTGCAGTTAGCTGGATGGGAAGGATCTCCAGCGACCTCAGCTGGCTTTGTGTGCCCCTCCTAAAGAGTCGAAATTAAAAGCAGACAAAAGAGGTGATGGATTAGAGGATTGACGAGATTTCAAACTCAAATCTGATCGGTAGGCTATGGTTACCTCATGCCTGATCCTCTCGCGGAGCACTTCTCCTTGCTTTTTCAGTTTCTTCTCTTCCTGTGACAAGAGAGACATAACTTAAGCTTTACAGTTCAGTAATATAGTAAGATACTAAAGACTGACATACCTCTAATTCTAAAGTCTTTGTTTTAAGAACTGCAAAAGTGCATCCGAGTTCATGCTGCAAGGCTTTTAACTTAATACAAAACAAAAACCAAATTTCAGAATTTTTGTAAGGTTAATATGCTTGATGCTTAAATAACATAAATATTTATAAAAATCACATAATAACTTGAACGTGGTAGACACCTAATATATCACCCTACATCTCATCTCATCTCATCTCATCTAGAATGAGAGGCGGACTTGCAGTTTGTATAGTACTTTTGTTATTGAAGTCAAGGTTCTCATCCTTTACTTAAGTTCAAAGTACATTGGGAATAGGTAGGTTAGGCAACAAAACCTAGACCTTGGTAATTTAGCTTTCCTTCTTTGAATGGGCAGGGCAGCTTCAAACTAAAGTTGGAACTTCGATCTCCCACTTTGTCAGGTCCAGACCAGCATATCGAGTTGGCACAAAGTCTACTAAATTTTTACTTAGAACGAAAGATTTGAGCCAAACTGACCACCTAGATTTTATGGCATGACCCTTGCCACCTCAACTAGGAATTTGGCACCAAAATAGAGTGTTTATGTCAGGTCGACAGTTGGTGATAATGTTTGTCAAATCTTTTATTGAGCTTTCTTTGGTCATAATGTTTGTCAAATCTTTTATGGAGCTTTCTTATGCTCCATACCCGATCCTATTCTGATGGGAGAAAGTTTGGATGATGATGAATGAAAGATACGAGCCAAAACAGTTTTCATGATATAGTTGTATAGATAACACCAATGCTTCTTTTTATCAACCAATAGGTAAAATCTCCTTCAATAAGTAATATCTATTACTCGAAGCAAATCGAAAGATAGAAATTGGCATACTCTGTCTTTTCCCAAGTTGAGCTCCTGGAAAAATAAAACCATGAAGAGCATATTAGGAAAACCAATAAGTTAGTAACTAATAGTTAAAAAACATATAACGGAGGAAAAGGGTGGAGAGAACAAACTCCTAGCATCTGGGAATTGGCCTGAGCAAGTTGCCAGTTCTGCTGATTAATCTTCTGCAGAGAGAGCTTTAGGTTCTGCAACTCCATCCCACTTACTTCAATGATCTTACTGCCATATCAATAAAACAACACATTAAGTTTCTTTTCTACAACAACAATAACAACAAAGCCTTCATCCCTAGTTCTGGGATCCACTATTTGAATTGAATCCTATTCTTTCATTCAGCTTTGCTATATGATCCATCTTTCCGTGACAGTATCAAGCCCTGGTTTCGTAGCTCATGTAACTAATATTGTCTTGTTGATCCTAACTGGTGCATCAATTGGTCTTACATTGTACATCTAAACATCAAATTCTTTTACAAAGAACCAAAATTGAGAAAATACCCAGAATCTATGAAGCACTGGCACTACAAAAATCACTCCTATTGAACCCGACAAAAGCACTCGGCCCCAAAAAATGTGCTGTGTCCATGTTTCCGCATCCGAATTATGCAGTGCCTTACTCGTGTCCGTGCAACACAGCACAAGAATATGAGCTGGTTCATACCAAGCAAACACCAAGACCCATCATTTTCTTGAAGGAACTCAATAAATATCCAGTTTTTACTCTAATAAACTACTTACTTTCATGATTTTTACAGTTTCTTACCAACCAAACACCAAAAACCCATCAAAAAGATTGAATTTTGACATTATTCCACTTACTTTCTCTCCTCAACCAGCCTCTGCAGCGCGTTATTTTCCTGAAATTACACCAAAAGAACCCAAATTTCTTCACCAAAACAACCCAAGAAAACAATTAGGAACTAGAGACCAACAAACAAACGAAGAATCCAAACTCCACCAGACCTTGAGGAGGTGACCGATGTAGTCCTTGGCAGTGATGGGCCTCTCCTGGCATCCCTTGTCGGCTTCGGATCTCCTGCTGGCCATGTTGGTTATGTCCGACAGCCTCTTCCTCCCCAAAGAGGGACTTTCTTCCACTAAATCACCAAATTTGATTAGGGTTTCGCCCAAAAAAAAAAAAAAAAAAACCCCTCTTTTGATGAATAAGAGAGGAAATGCAGTGGGTTATGCATACCTATGGGTCCTTCAACTTCCATTGGAACAGAAATATGGCTGGAGATCCCTAATTTTGATTTCTGATCGAAAACCCTAATTTTGATTTCTGCTGGAAAACCCTAATTTCGCCCCTTCTCTAGACTCTCAGATCTTGTTGAAGTGAAGAAAGTGGGAAGTAAATGACGGGTTAGATCGGTTCGGATGGCAACGGCTCTCCGAACCTAGGAACCGAACCTAAATTTTAAACTTAACGGAGTATCGATGGATCCGATAACCCGCTAACCTATCTGAATGTTGTTTGGCAGACTATTTGAAAGTGGAAATTAGAAGTGTTGCTGACTTTACATTTAGGTTTCGGGATAACAAAACTTTCAGTCTTTTCGCACTTGAAAGTGTAAAAATTTATGAAAATAATTTTTGTCTGATAAAAGTGAAATGTGTATACTTTTGAGTTTTATATTATTTCTTGTCTGCAGAAAGTTAATTTTAATGTTTGGATAGCTGATATTTTGTAACTTAGATGTGGTCAAATTTACATTTTCAGTATTTGGATGGCTATGAAAGAAGTGATAAAATATAAAATATATTACGAAAAATAATTAATTAGTTGACAAAGTTAATAATTATGTAATATTACTATTATTTAACTTTTTAAATTTAAAATATTAATAATTAATATAATAAAATATTTTATTAACTACTAAACTACATTAATAAATAAATATTAATGACTAAATAAGATATTTATTAAACATTAATTAACATAATTAGAAGTACAATATTTTGTTTAACTAATAATTAATTAGAGTTTAATTATATACTTAAACTATTAATTATCTTTGTTACGTGTCCATTCCATAGGCAGCTCAAGCTCAGGAATTAGAAGAGTGGTAGTGGCTCAGTGAAGAGGTTCAGAGGCTCAAAGTGAAGGCTTAGAGAGTTGACAATGGTTCAACACCATAGCAGCTGGCTCAGGAGGGTTCTAATGCAAACAACAAGTTCACATATGGCAAAGGGATTGCCAATACATTCACACAGCAGGAGATTGTCACCATACCAGAGCATAGTATCAAGCAACAGTGCCATTCAGTCACAGTGCCTAGAGCCATGTCAGGTCATCATTGCCCTGTCATCTTGTCAACATCATCATTTCCAATCAGCCAACAGAAACCACCAGCTCAACAAGCTACAGTGCATCTTCCTGCAGAAGATTGGAAGTTATCGTTGCATTATATAGCTTCCTGCAGAAGATTGGATATTGCTGTTACATAATATAAATAGGGATAGAAAGAATGGAGAAGGGGAAGAATGTTAATGAGTTTTTCTTAGTGTTAGTTTTTAGTTTAGTTCTCCTTTCCTGCTTCTTCTTTAGAATGTTATAGTCTTCTTCTTCCTTAATTCTTTAGTAAATAAATCCTAGATCCCCAATTCTTCTCCTTCTACTAAGATTTTATGCAATTTCATGGCGAATTGGAGTATATCTTCTCCATTTCAGGCTCAATTAGGACATTATCCTAACAATTGGTATCAGCGCTTTCACGATCCAGTTCTTAAAGCTCATCGTTGGCAGAGCTACAATAGCCATGGCGGATCGAGAGGGATCTCGGCTGGGAGCTTCGTCGGAATCACCGCGGTGGCAGAGCCCATACGTTCCAGCTCCAAGAGTCGGTGGATGGCAAGGGCTTTCACAAGAAACACCATTCCAACCACAAATCTCGGCAATCTCTCTTCACGAGCAGAGATCTCGATCTATTAATGGTAAAATTCTTCAACCCAAAGATTCATTAGATCGCATGATTGAAAAGTTAGATCACATGAATGATATGATTGATCGATTCTTGGAAGAAAGAGCCAGATCTATGAGGGAATCTGAGTTTCCTTTAGCTTTACTGGATTCAAATCATATACAACAAATTAGAGCAGACTCTATAGGGACACCCACTCCTAGTTCTCAGTTTGATCAAAGTCTTCCTATGCATCAAGATGCAAGAACATTCCAAGCACCATTCTATACCAAAACCCCTAGTTTGTACTCATCACCTATGCAGTCAACTCCTTCGCCACCACCGACACCGGAGTAGCAGTACGAAGCTCCACCGTCCCTTCCTCGACCACCGCAGCAACAATGTCGGAGTCTGCAGCAATAGGAAGATGTCACGCCCCCGTCCCAAATATCGAGGGACTAGACACGTGGCAATGGCCAACAGCACACACCGATGGACAAACCCAATTTAATGGATCCATCGGGGCATACTTAAGCTGTATTACAACAATCAGGGTTTACTAATCTCATCCACAGAATAAATATAGCAATATCAACAAAAAGAAAAATAAACATCATCCAGTCACAAGTAATTAAAATCGGGGAACAACCAGATATTAAGTCTGTTACAACTGTTCATTTAAACAAGAATGTAAAGAACATCATAAACTGAGTATGGAAGAAACATATACTCAGAAAAATCCATGGCAATCACCTAGGCCTCGGTTCCTGGTTCTGCTCTACTGTATGCACATGATCCTGCTTCGGCTCCTGCTAATGCTCATGTCCTGTAAACCTCAGAGTGGATCTCCTCTGCTAATCCTGGAGACATAATCCGGATCCAGGTTCTCAGGGGACATAGCAAGGTACAAAATAACTCAAGCCAAAATAATGCAGTGCAGCAATAAATGAAACAATAGGGTAAATAATTAAACCAGCTAAGTGATATGCAAGTGAGAGTTTTATTCATACTCGGGCTGAGACTGCTATAGGATCAGTGTTGGTGAAACCCATAGCAGTATTCTCTCGAAGGGCCAGAACTTGCGCCAAAGCTCTGTATCAGAGACTAAGATACCTCCAGATGACAATAATTATAATATAATCAGCCTTGATATGGTAATACTCTCTCCACCCAATGTAATCTCACGTCACAGTTCATGATGTACATGTCCATGTCACGCAAGACCAAAACTAATGCAACAAGTCTGAATAAAATCTAAGCATGTAAAGATGTATATGTCATAAACCTGTATCCTATACAGAATCACCTTGAATATTTCAGGAAGATTCTGTCTCATGATTTGTGTCAGGTGTCCTGGGTATAATGTACTTGATATGGCAAGTACGAGAAAGTAAATGTCACGATATCCATCTCTAGTTGACCTTACACAACCCCGCGTACGGTGTTGGCACCCGACTATTAATCGGATGCTAAGCAAGTCACACGGCCCTAGGTTTAAGCATGAACAACAGTCACATGAATAAACCAAGAGAACAAAATGAATCAATATACTGCAATTATGGCAAGGTACACTTGCCTGGGTTTCCGGCTCCAATTGTAGCTCTGGCAGCAGCTGGATTTGCAGATAGTTCTCCGGTTGCTGAAATAGACATCACCATCAGATCCAAAAAATATCAATTAGCTAGAAACGCCTGTCCTTGAGTCCAATTTGGACACAAGGGCAAAAATAACATTTTCAGGTCAAGGCGGGGTCCACATGTGGGCCGCTTTGCACCGAAAAATGTGTCATGGACAAAGGTCTCCAAATCTGTCAAACTTAGTGTCAACAAGTCAGGAACGATGATACGAACCCAACAAAACTTCCAGAATTGGATTCCGATGAGCCGATCACAAAATCGTCCGTCAAGTAGAGCCTGTGGGGCCCACGATACGCGATTTTGTCAACGTTCTCAGAATCGAACCAAACTTGGGGCACAGGACAAACGTATTGCTACGAGTCTGATAGCGTAAGTTTCGTTTTGATCCGACGTGTGTACACTAAGTTACAGCGAGACTCAGAAAGGACGGATACGGGACGTTGTCAGTGGATACGGGTTGATTCCGGTGTGCACGCACATCCAAATCAACTTCTGCGAAATCCTACACGTCTGTATCAATAGCGCGCACGTTTCGGTGAAGACCGCACGCGACCAAGTCGTCCCGTTTGGCGGGGCACACTCAGTTCCGGGGTGAAACAGGGCGTTGGTTTTCCTGTTTTTGGATCGCGGTTCGCGATCGCCACAGGACGCGATGTACCGAGCGGGTTGCACGAACATCGAGAGGGTCATGCAGTCTACGCGTCATAACTGACGGAACAGAAAATGGGGCAGCGAGGAGAGAGAAATGGGTACCTGAACAGGGCTCGAGAGTTCTCGTATCCGCATGTCGACACGAGACACTGGGTCTGTGTCCGGGCCGTGCCCTGGCTAGGTTAGGGTTTTGGTTCTGTACATTCGTCGGAGACTCGCCGGAGGAGCGCTGGGCAGACGGCTGCTCGCCGGAGCTGGGTCGGGCTGAGGCGCTGCTGGCCGGGGGCGGCTCTGGCCGGAGGCGGCTATACCGGAGCTGCTGCGGCGTGTTGCGGGCTGAGGAGGGAGGCACTGGCCGGGGCTAGAGGGCAGCGGCGAGGGTCTCTGCGCGGTGGCGGGTGACAGACGGAGAGGGGGACGGCTAGGTCGAAGGTGGCGGAGGCGGTTGAGAGAGGCTGGGGCTGCGGTCCGCGGGAGGCGTCGAGCTCGGCTGCGGGTGTTCTGGGCTGAGGGAGGAAGATGGGAGAGGTGGCAGTGGCGGAGAGGCGCGAGGTCGGTGGCGCTGGGGAAGAGGGTCAGGCGGCGGAACTGGAGGACGAGCAGCGGGGCATGGTAGCCGGAGATGGAGGGCTCGTCGGACGGCTGCGGGACGGAGCTAGGGCAGAGGAGGGAGGAGGAATGCGGTGGGTGGCCGGGGTTTAAATAGAGGCGAGAGGGAGGAGGAGGAACGATGGCCGTTCGGGGAGAGGAACCAGAGCGGCGGAGGAGCGGAGCAGTCGGCGGGCGGCGGCGGTTGCAAGAAGCCGGAGCGGCAAGGGTGCGGGGCTGAGCGGTCGGAGGAGATGAGGGGTTTCGGGCCGGGTCAGCGGGTCGGGTCGGGTCAGGCGGATCCGGCCCGATTCGCTAAGCAGAAAGCGGGTTCGGGTCTGGCGGGTTTCGGGTCGCGGGTTAGACCCGGATCCGACCCGCTAGGGTTGGGTTTGGGTTTACTAAACCGGTTCGGTTTGGGTTGGTTCGGTTTGGTTTATTTTAGGGTTTATTTTGGTTTAATTATAACTTGGTTTTTAGGGCTTTAAAAATACTTCCGGGGTCCAATAAATTTCCGAAAAATTACCCTATGTCTAGTTTTTCATTTTACACCATAAAATATTATTCTCATAATATTTTAATATTATTTAACATCATTTAAAAATCGTTTAAATTCAAAATACCTTAGTTTTATCTAGAGAAAAATTCCAGAAAAATTACAGAAAATTATGAAAAATCCATTTTAAAAATCCTAAAAAATCAGGGGGTTTACAGAAGAGACTGAACCGTAGGCGTTTGATGAAATGCCTGCGAGGAAGCTTGGAAGTACGAGTTGGTGTCGTAGGTGCAAAATTTAGTGTGAATCTACGGAGGGATTGATCATCCAGTCACTAACAAGCGAGCATCAAAACAGAACCATGATTTCGGTTCAGAACATTAAGCGAATTATTTACTGTTCAGATCTTTCCTCAACAAGCACTGCACCCATTGGTCCTGACCAAGAACAAGAAGTGGTTTCAAAAAAAAGAAGAGGAGGATGTTGGTTCGAGGAACTATGAAGATGCTGCTGTCCAGGTTGTCATGCTGAGTGACGAGGACAATGAGAAGGTTCAAGAGTTGCTACTGTTGGATGTCACTCCTCTCTCCCTTGGTCTCGAGAATGCTGGAGGGGTGATGATTGTTTTGATTCCCAAAAACCCCAATAACTCCACTAAGGAGGAGCAGGTTTTCTCCACCTACTTTGACAATCAGTCAGGTGTCTTGATCTAGGTATACGAAGTTGAGAGGACAAGGACTAAGGACAACAACTTGCTCGGCAAGTTTGAGCTCTCTGGCATCCCTCCTGCCCCCAGGGATGTTTCTCATATCACTGCTTGCTTTGATATTGATGCCAATGGCATTCTAAATGTCTCTGCCAATGGCATCCTAAATGTCTCTGCCAAGGAGAAGACCACTGGGAGGAAGAACAATATCACCCTTGCATTATCTTTAGTAGGAATGGTATGGGATCCCGGCGTCACAGAAACCTGGGAGATCCATCCTGATAACATGGAGTTTTTCATAAGGGCACCTTACTGGAGGGACCTACTGATAGTGAGCAACAGAGTCTGAAGCAGGAGATGGAAGATGGGGAAGTGGTTGCAATGACAGGTAATGGTGTGAAGGATGCACCTGCTCTGAAATTGACTGATACTAGTATTGCTACTGTAGGTATCTTTATCATATGGTGCACCCATGGATCCTTCTTGGGAATTAACTTGAGTAGTGAGGGGCATAGCCTTGTTACCCCTTCCCAGCTCTTGAACTAGGGCCAATGTATATCCTGGGAGAACCTTATTGTCACCGCGGCTAATAATGCGTTCAGTAAGACTAGAATACTTGATGTTTCTAAGGAAGGCCTAGGTATGGAACCAACACGAAATCCTCCTATAATTAGAATTCCTACATCTGAAAGCACTGGAGATAACATCCAATTCTCAGTACTTGTTACATGTACAAATGTTTGGGTTTTTTGGATATGGAATCCAGGCATAAGGGCAACCAACATGTCAATATCCATGCTGAAAATTATAGTGCTGCATCTCAAGATGCTATGACACATCATTTCATAAGTTCAGATCTCAGTGTATCAAGTGGACCTGAAATACATCAGGAGGTATGGATAGCTTACACTGGCTCAGTGGGGAGGGCTGAATGCAGTAGCAACCCACATATTGGAGTTGGCTCGAGGCATAAGGAAACATCAATACTCAGCACTATGAGTATCAAGCTAACTAAAAGACATCCAGATTGGAGACGGTCTAGTTTTTCAACATTGGCAAGGATTTGTCATCCAAAGAGAATGTTAAAGTAATTTATGATAACCCTATGGGATCCATGGATTAAGTTATTAGTACATTGACCTTGGGACAAGGTCAATTTGAAGTGGTGGGTATTGTTACGTGCACATTCCATAGGCAGCTCAAGCTCAGGAATTAGAAGAGTGGCAGTAGCACTGTGAAAGGGTTCAGAGACTCAAAGTGAAGGCTTAGAGAGTTGATAATGGTTCAACACCATACAACTCTGTCGTCACCATAGCTGGAGCAAACCTGCTCAGCCCGCAGAACTCTGCTGCATATCCATCCACTGTTCTGCCGGATTGCTTGAGATTAATAAATCTCTGCCGCAGCTCGTACTGCACCATTAATTCGAAATACTTGGCTCTGAACCTGGTTCTGAAGTTATCCCAAGAGATATGATGCCTCAAACCGACTTTCAACGTTGCCCACCAATCACGAGCAAGATCTTGTAGTGGTAATTGGACTTGATTGACTTGCTCCTCTGCTGGAATCTTAGTTGCCGCAATGATCATGTCAATATCTTGAAGCCAAGCATCCACCGCAATAGCATCCTCTGTGCCTTCGAAATAGCCCGGGTTGAGTCGACAGAATCTGTATGATGCCCCATTATCTTCTTCTTCACTCTCCTCCAGAGTCGTTTGCAGTCCTTGGTTTAACAGGACATTCTGCTTCTGTTGTCGAAGCTGCTGGTGCTGCTGCACTACCAAATGATGTTATTGTGTAACCATCATACCTTTGATAATTTCTAACAGTACGGGGGTATCAAGTGTTGCTGGTGTTACTAGAACTGTCGGGGGTACCGGGATCTCTGGTACGTATTGCCCACCCATTGGCTCTACTCGAAGCTGATCTTGAGGAAGTAATGCCTCTTGCTAGCGCTCAATGGAATCTTGCTCTGCTAGTTGTTCTACCACATCTTTTGCTCTAACAGGCGGGGAAGAGGTGCCCCTAAAGAAAATGACACTAAGACATCAAACGATAGGACATGAAAGAACAAGGAAGCAAACTATTGATAGTTCAAGCTCGGTATTGAAGAAGACGAATTCAGGATATCAAAAGAAACAGTTTTGATTGAGACTCCTAGAATAAGACACCCCACAAGTCTGAAAAGACAGACCTGCGTTGGCTACCACTAAAATCTTGTCACGCCCCAGAACCAAAATACTGGAGAGCGGTGGAGTGACTCAGCCAACCACACCTTGGAGAATATTGAAGTAAGCCACAATGTGTTAAGATATCAAGATATAAGGGGTGCATTCTACAATCAAGTCACCTAGGGTCAAGAACATCTATGTCTCAATCATCAACCAAAAAATAATAAGAATGAACATGTAAGATAAAGCAGTTAGGCGTCCCTCACGCTCTATCAGAATGATCATGAAACTAGTTATACAGGATGGTATACTAGTGCATTGTCAAGAGTACATGACTGTAAGTCAGCCGCGATCTGAATAATATACAATCATGTAGAGGAACTAATGTCCAGATAAACCAGTTAACAAGTGCCGTTGGCTAAATGCCAAAAGATAAAATAGAATGATACTCATAGTGGGAAAGAAGAAACCCACTCAAGTTCCTTGGCGGACATCCTCCTAGTGTGCACCATTAGATAGATACATGACAGGACCCTCGGGTTATGCTACTAAACCTGGCCAAACAAAACTAGCGGGGTCAGGCCCCGATAGCAAGTACCACAAAGGAGCATAAGTGAATGAAGCAAAAATCAATAAAGTACATAAAATAGGATACGTTATGTCATAACTGCAATCGTATGACCTTTCATCGGAGTAGTAGAACACCTCTACAACCAAACAAGGACAAGAGGTGCCGCAGTACTCCGAGACAGGGTATGACTAACCAATTATGAACACGATGAAGATACAACACATCAATATAATCCAGGACACACATGCCATAATAAAAGCTAAGATATAGGTATAATATGCAGCTTCGGTAGATGACCTATTGTGACACATTGGCGCAATCTTACAACCAAACAAGGACAATGGTTGAACCGTCGTACCACAATAGTTCATGTCCCTAGACTACCAGCACATACTCATTTAATCGGCCAATCAATCGTACGGCTTGATACTTGAAGTCTGGGATATCCCAGTAATACAATAATATAGGGATCCTCAAATCATGCTACAAGCGAATACGGCTAGCCGAACGAATAATAATAACACGTAGTAAGTAGAATATGCACCTGTCCCCCGCAGGGCCACCTTGCTGAGATAGATCAGTAACAGTTCCAACCTTCCTATAGGGAAAATATTGGCTCGGTTTAAATATAAAAATTCGGATATTACACTTTCACTAGTGCGAATGATATACAATATTCGTGGTAGCAAACTTTCACACCTCGAAAATTATCTGAGGATAGCTCATCACGCACGATCTCGGGATCACGTTCCTCCCAATGCTCTATATGTTTTAGTTGCCTAGTTAACCCTACATTTAGTTAGAATCACATGACATGGTCACATATTACTCCCCATATATGTCATACCGTAGTATAGTCCACGCTAGATATGAATCCACTTTGTCACTTGGCAGTTCAATTTGGATTCACCTCTGTATGATGCAACAATCAATCAAGTCCTAGCCACGCTTTGGTAGTTGACCCACATACCATGTCAGTACTGGAGAATTAATATAATAATATCACATGTTACGTAGTATATAAGGAATTCTCGATGCACAATCCGAAACCTGTAATCTCATAGCACGTAGCAAGTTATGTCGTATCTCAGTGCACATTTAAAATATATGTACACGTACTACGTAGTAATTATATCGACACAGATACAAAAAATTGGGTCGAATCACCAAACTTACAGTTGGTCATATGAGTCTTATCACATGGGATACTTGGTCAAAATATAATCTCCTCAAATCAGGCACACTATCGATCAATGACTTTGTCGCTGTAAACCCCCTCACCAAAAATAGATATTTTGTATATATTTTATATTTATTATAGATATTAAATTACTTTAGAGTATTCTCTTAGTTAATTAGAAAATAAATTTTTTAGTATATTTACTTATGTAAATATTTATTTAGAATCATTTTTAGGCTATTTTAGATTTTTGGAGATTTTTCTAGAATTTTTAGGTAATTAAAACATAGGGAACCTAAATTTCTAGGACTTTCATGATTTACTATGAGACCATACTTGCATATTATTCCTACCAATTATTTATTTTAGGTTAAAATATTTAATTATATTTTTGTGTAATTTATTTAGAATTTTAAGAAATTTATTTAGATTTTTGAAATTATTTAGGATTTATTTGGATATATATAGTCTTAATATTAGATAGATAATAATTTAGTGTTAATAGATATTAATAAGATTATATATAAATTATTTGAATTATCCTTAATTTTATTTATGATTATAAATTATTGAGATAAATCTAAACTCTATTTTAAATTAATTCAAATCCTGAGCCTACTAGGAAAGAAACTTCATGCATATCCTAACATTATTTAAACTGATCCTAATCATATCCAAATTAGCCAATCCTAGTCGTATTCAATTAAGTAGTGTCAACCATTATAAATACCTCATCCTTCATATTTTTTTTCTCCAAAATCCTCTCTTTTTCGTCCAAAAATAGTCAAAATTCGTCATAAATTCAGCCTCATTTTCTAGTAGTTATGACGACTTAAAAAGACGATATCTCCTAGTTCCGGACTCCAAACGCGCTCCAATTTTTTTTTAGAACTATATCAAGGTTAGTTTTCTTAATATATAAATTGTTTTAATAATTTATGAACCTATTTTTCCAGAAAATTCTAAAAGTGTCAGCTATCCGAAATCAGACGCATTTTTATATTTTCGAGATTACGGGAGATCCCGAACTCGAAATTACGAACCGTTTGAAGTTTCAGAAATTTGACATGATGAAATTACATAAAATTACTTTTCCAGAATTTAACATGCAAGTTTAGTCTACTGTAAAATTTGTGCAACATAGACGTAAATAGAAAACCACCAAAAATTATCATCTATTCGCCATTGTGGCCATAACTCTTTACCAACTTGTGATTTTATAAAACCGTCGATTCTGGCGTTCATGTAGCGCTAAAATCTATAGGATTTTATACACAAATCCAGAATTTGAGTCGGTTGACTTTTTGGTCAACGGATTGCCTCGATTTACGTGTCACGGATCACAAATCCGTAAAGTTAATTTTCTTTGAACCAAAATTAGGGTTTAGTAATAAAATCAGATTATAATAAGATTAAAATAATATTTTAGGTTATTTTATTCAGAATTAAAATAGATTAAAATGGAGGAACATATTCACCTACTTTTGTAACCTAACTTGTTTAATTTATGTGACAGGTAGATCGGACGATGCCTTGAGTTGGGACTTCATTCTTTTTCAGACCAGGCAAGATACCTTGCCAAATTGCTTGCATTATTTTGCATGCTTAGTATATTTTTGTATATTTATTGCATTTTTGTTTATTCATTGCATGTGTAGTTTCTTTCAGTCATTACTATATATTAGATATGTTGACACACACTTGACACTTAGTATCATAGAGGACAATCAGTAGGCGTATGGGCTTTAACCACTCTGGTAAACTGTAGTAACTAGCACGCACTATGGTGGTCGTGTCCGATGGCTGCTACCCCCGAGGTATGTCGATTGATGGAGTCACGAGGGCCGCTACCCCCGAGGTATGACGGCTGATGATGTTCTAGACGGGTGTGTGAGTTGTGAGGCTTAGATCGAGTAGCCTACCCTTGCCCATACGTCGAAAAGTTGTCCTCATTTGCATTCATATAGATTGTCTTGTGCAGCGTACTTATATATTTTCAAACATTATACATATTTACTGTATTCAAATTGGCTTGCTTCTATGTATCTTGTTACGTCCCTCTGAGGACCTGGTCCCTTTCTAGGTGTAGATGTTCACGACTATTCGCAGGAGCACAGATCAGGACTTACCACTTATCTCTCCCGATGAGGTCTTACCTTCGGAGCATCTTTGATTATCTGTAGCGATGGATCGCTTCGCTGATACCTTTATTTCATCATCTTATTTATATTGGAGATTTACCCTTCTCCCTCAATTTAGTATTGATATAGTCATTGGTAGTAGATTTGTCTCCACCCGACTATTATTTTGGATTATTCAGACTCATTATTCTAGTTTAGTTATTTCTTTTCTATGACATATTGTGTGGATGAGATTAGTATATCTGTGACTTGTGACACTTTATATATATCACATGTGAGTTTATATTCATATTACAGCGTACGTGTGTATTATAGTATCCATATATTGGAGTTGCCATATACATACGGCTGGCATGCTTACGTGTTCCTAGTCCTACGTATTCTGGGACTGGGGCATGACAGTCGCCGAACATGAGTAAGAGAAAAAGTGTGAACCATTCTGGAGCATATCCACAATCCTTAACCCAAACAAGGACTGGGATTGCAGATTGTCTCTCGAGCAGAACCACGCCCCCCACTCTATCCGACGAACAAATGATAAGTTAATCTATTAATCCGAGGTCACTTTGGGTTGCCACATGGCCTACTACAATATATAATCATACTATGCACATAGTCAGTTCTAGCACATAGCCAGGTCTAGCACAGTCTGGTTACTAAGTCCATTTCTTTCTTAGGATCAATAACAAGCAATTGTCAATACCAACCACATAGAACAAAGAAATATTTCAAATAAAATAATTAAACTCAAGAAATCATGGAACGTGTACATAGATTACTAGGGTCGCATAGGATCACATGCGCCCATGAGAAGTGCACGCATGAATTACCGTATGGGTCAGGCCGCATGCACTGATCAGGCGCATGAGCACTAGTCGAATGGACGAGCTGGCCACATTTGTCTCCAAGCCGCATGGACTGCTTGTCGCATGCGGCAGGTGTCGCATAGGGGTCGGTGCCGCATAGCGTCAAGACAAAGTCTACTCCTTGGAACAAGTGCCAAAGTGACGTGCATTAAATGCGTGTCAGTGAAGTGACTGAAGTGAAGGTTGTGACAGGCCATAAAGTATCAGAAAAAAGACAAAATCCATGAAAAGATGTGCCAAACAATCAGAGTCATGCGTCTGAAGGAAAGTGGCCGCATGCTCTGCTTGCCGCATATGCTTCTTGTCGCATGAGGGAGGTGTCGCATGGATGTCGATGCCGCATAAAGGTCTCTTGTATTTAGCTAATTTCTCATTCGTTCAGCGAGTGAAAACATAAGGTGTTCAAGGACACTTATGTAAATCAGCAGTCATGCATCCAACAAGATGGACGCATGTTGGTTGGCTATGCGACAAATAATCCAGCCGCATAAGGATCATACTGCATGGAAGTCTCGGTCGTATATTGTGATGGCCACATGAGAACTTCGTTTTCTCCAGACAGCAAGTTCAGCCATGGCAGAAAAAGCTCCAAAAACCCAAAAAATATTTTCTTCATAAAAGACTTCATTTTAAGTCCAAATTAAGTGAAACAAAAGCCAAAATTTTCAAAATAAAATGCTCTAACATAAGGAATAACTAGTTTTCGAAAACACTAAGTTTTAGTAGATCAAAACCAAGAAAACTCAAAGAACACATAAAAAACTCATATCGTGAAACTCAGATCTACAAAAATCTATACATCAAAATCCAAAAATCCAAGAACTAAATATAATTAGCAACTCAAGGAGAACAATTTCCATCAACCATATTTTTAAAACCACATATATATGAAAATCTAAAAATTTATGACTTTACCACTTTGAGCAAGATGTACTTGCCTTGGTTGACTAACAAACCTCTTCCTAGAACCAAGTCTAGGGCTAGGGCTACGGCCAAGGGGAGCTCTTGAGGGAAGGAGGAAGAAGAAAGAAGAAAGGAAGTGAAAATGAGAAAGAATGAGAGAGGAGAGAAAACCACATATATATACCAAGTGGAGAAATAAGGTTAGCGCCCCTAGGATTAAGTCATGACACTCTCCAACCAATCTCAACCATCCAAAATAGGCTTAGTAGTTCCAAGAGTGAACCGGGTCTAGTATCCATCCTATATACGGGTCCTAGTACGGATCTATGGCAATTGCCAAGATATTCACTATTGGTCTCGGTAAGTCTTCCACAATAAACATGAATACAATTAAATAAATATAACATAATTAACAGGAACCTACATGCAAATACAGCATGAATACATCTACAAAAATAAAAATTTAAATATCACAAATTCAAGAAATACCAAATCTGAAAACGTGTGTGACATCTCTACCCACCTTAGAAAAATTTCGTCATCGAAATTCTCCAGGCTAGTCGAGCTGATCACCAAGCAAGAAAACTCATAGACCAAGCAGAAGACTCATGATTCAATCAGGAAACTCATGATCCAGAAAATCTCATAAACTACCGAATCTCATGAACTACAGCTAACTGAATACCAAGCATAACGAAATAGGCAGGAAATAAAAGCAACATTAATATAAATAAAGGTGCAAGAAATCCACACAATCAAAAGAAAAGAGAAAGATCATGAGGCATACGGATACATATCTCCTGAGTCAGTCAAAATAGGAACCCGTCCTCGCTGGCCTATGTTGACTCCCAAAATGGACATGGATCAAGTCTCGGGATAAATCGGTACCAATGACTTAGTCAAGAACATGACTCTGCCCAGGACGTACCTTCATAGTCAGGAAATATGACATACATCATGTATCACGAGATACGAAGGCGGATATCTTTCTGGTGTGCGCCATCAGATAGATACAAGACATGATCGTCAGGCTCTGCTACTAAACCTGGCCAAACAAAACCAGCGGGGTCAGGCCCCGATAGCAAGTACCACAAATGAGCATAAGTGAATTAAGCAAAAACTTATAAAGTACATAAAATAGGACAATTCGTTCCATAACTGCAAGCGTATGACCTTTCATCGGAGCAGTAGGACCCCTCTACAACCACACAATGACAAGAGGTGCCGCACTACTCCGAGACAGGGTACGACTAACCAATTATGAATACGACGAAGATACAACACATCAATATAATCCAGGACACACGTGCCATAATACAAGCTAAGATATAGGTATAATATGCAGCTTTGGTACATAACCTATTATGACACATTGGCGCAACCCTACAACCAAACAAGGACAAGGGTTGAACCATCGCACCACAATAGTTTATGTCCCTAGACTACCATCATATACTCATTTAATCGGCCAATCAATCCTACGGCTTGATACGTGGAGTCTGGGTTATCCCAGTAATACAATAATATAAGGATCCTCAAATCGTGCTACAGGCGAACACGGCTAGCCGAACCAATAATAATAACACGTAGTAAGTAGAATATGCACCGGTCCCCTGCAGGGCCACCTTGTTGAGATAGATCAGTAACAGTTCCAACATTCCTATAGAAAAAATGTTGGCTCAGTTTAAATATAAAAAGTTGGATATTTCACTCTACTAGTGCAGATGATATACAATATCCATGGTGGCAAACTTTCATACCTCAAAAATTATCTGAGGGTGGCTCGTCACGCACGATCTCGAGATCTCGTTCCTCCCAATGCTCTATATGTTTTAGTTTCCTAGTTAACCCTACTGTTAGTTGAAATCACATGCAGTGGTCATATGTTACTCCCCTTATATGTCGTACCGTAGTACGGTCCACTCTAGATATGAATCCACTTTGTCACTTGGCAGTTCAATTTGGACTTACCTCAGCGTGATGCAATAGTCAATCAAATTCTAGCCACGCTTTGGTAGTTGATCCACATACCATGTCCGTGCTGGGAAATTAATATAATAATATAACATGTGTCACGCCCCAGTCCCAAAATACTTAGGACTAGGAACACGTAAGCATGCCAGCCGCATGGATATGGCAACTCCAATATATGGAAACCAAATCTATACGTACGCTGTAATATGAATATCAAATCCACATGTGGTATAAATCTATCACAAGTCACAGGGTATAATCTAAATCTCATTCACCAAAATTATATAGAAATAAATAACCAGTATCTATGAAACTAGATCTCAATAAGGAGTATCTAAGGATGATAGTTGGATAGAAACAAATCCACTACCAACTCAAATATAAGAGTAAATACAATATAAGTACACCACAACAAACAGGATATAGGAATACCAGCTATCAATCACGGCTCGAAGAGAAGTCATCCACGAAGCATATAGAACCATCCAAATCTGCGCTCCTGCAAATACTCAAAAACAGATACACCTGGCAGCGGACCAGGTCCTCAGAGGGACATAACAAGATACTTAAACACATGCCAATAAAGTACTAAAATAAATATCCAATGGGTCGCCTAACCGTCTAAAGTGAATGCAGTTTAAGAACAACTTTCTAACAAGTGGGCTATCTGGCCATAAATAGGATTGGCATGGTTCTCTTGGAGATCCAGGGGCCTACAAAGGCACGTCATCTTTTGAACGGCGGAGGCCCGCCAAGTAGTATAGGTGTCATCATGACCGCGCATCTCCGGCGGAGCGTACGGGTTACACAAGGAAAGTGCAAAGGAGCCCAAATGCCTTACTTGTTGTTCTCCCCACCCAATGCTCTAAGTATGTCATGTCCATGACACGATAATACCTCTAATAACTGCCAAGTCTACTAGCATGCAAAGTTTCTAACAACAGTTATTCCTAACGCACGGCCCATACGTACAGGAGGCCAAACCTGCACGCAAGTCCGTGATCTACATGAGACTCACAACTCGTGTAACAACTGTGTCACGGCCAATGAACCTAATGATGCTACATGATAATGGGGTAGTCTCATAAACAGGTCAATGCAAATACATAAATAAAAATATATCGCGACGTCACCGTCGCGCACATTTTATATAACAATTAAAATATATGAACTAAAGACAGAAATTAAAGATGCATGCAATCATATGGAATAAGAATAACAGTACAATGGCAAGGTATACTTGCCTGGCCAGAAGACTGCGATGTACCAATAATCTGCTCCAGAAGTCGCGCAGAACAAATCCAATATCCGGAAGGGGCGAAACTGGTGACGACCAGTTTCTCTAATACGAATGGGACCTTCAGGATTTTCTTCACTGTACTTTATTTTATTAAAACATCTAGCAAGATAATTGCCTTGCTGTGCGGCAACCTGAGCTGCTGCAGGAAGGGTCTTAACTTGTGAATCCACATTAGCAAGAGCATTTTTTAACTCTTCTATATCCAGTTCAACAGATTCCTTCACAGCATTGCCTTTGGAATCATTCAATAGATCTACAATGTCTCTCATTTGCTTGCTCTTTAAATAGAGTTCCACCTGAGGATACCTTATGCAGATATCTTGGATCTCTTTCACAGTTAAAGTTCCAGAATTGTCTTTGTCAGCTACCTTGGAAATTTCTGAGATATATTCCATGACCTTCCGTTGACTTATTGACGCACAGTCACCAAGTGCATACACACCATCACATCCTCTACTTCCTTTAGAAAATGACAATTCTCTTCCACGCCAGGGGTGATAAATGTATTTGGCTTGGCTCCTATTGCTATTACTAAGTAGTCATAATCAACCTGAATTTTATTGCTACCATCCTAGTTAGCCCCAATATCAGAACGACAATGAACTTTCTTGTTTGTTGGATCAATCTTGAAACATTCGGCTTCCCAAAATTCAATATCTTCTCTTTTCTTTCTTATGATGTTGCGGATTGGCTCGACAATGCTGCATGGTTCTACTGTCCCACATGTTATGCTTGGTAGCAATGGCGTAAATACAAAATAGTTTCAAGGTGATATTACTTCTACATCATACAAGGCGGTGTCAACATTTTTCAGAAAACTGGTGCCAGCCCAACCAGTTTCAAGCACCAACACCTTCTTCCTAGCAGGTACTCGAGTCTATTCAAGGACGTGTTCTGAGTTTGCGTCAGCATATGCCACTAGACCTCCATTACTGGCGGCTACGACGACGACAAGCAGCTTGGAGAAGGTCGGTCGGTGGTGGAAAGCGCGGGAAGCGCCGTCGAAGAAGGAGCCGGCGAACCGCATCGATCTCTGTAGAGAGAGAGAGAGAGGAGTGGAGGAGGAGACTCGGAGGAGGCGTCGAGCGTTAGGGTTCCTGAGGACGGCGGAGGAGACCATGGCGACAGTGGCTCCGGCGAGAGGTCGGAATCCGGTGAGGTTTGGGCTGCTTCTTCTTTCGGGCGAGATTCCAGATCCGCCAGCACATGTTCTCCAGCCGGGTGTTCCTCTCCTACGGACTCCTCATAGCCGCAGCCTTGACCCATGATTTGTAGAGATCGGTCTCGTCGAAGCCGGTGATGACCTCCTCGACGAAGTGGCGTGTGGGGCTGAAGCGCCCGCGCTCGCGGAGGAGGAGGGAGGACTTGGAGGCGTCGATGGCGGGGCCCGAGTCCAGGATCGCCTCCAAGTAGTTGTTGATCCAATCGTTTCCCGCCATTAACTACAAGTATATAGAGAGTTATGGGTTTTCTTCTTCTTCCTTCTTTGTCAGGGGTGGTGGTATTTCAAGTTGGAAGAGCGTAGAAGAAAGGAAGA
Source organism: Iris macrosiphon (assembly GCA_036927795.1). NCBI lineage: Eukaryota > Viridiplantae > Streptophyta > Magnoliopsida > Asparagales > Iridaceae > Iris > Iris macrosiphon. Next base: position 7,550,919 of record JAYESA010000011.1, read on the forward strand.
ATCACTGCAAAAAGGGGAAGGCGGAATAGTTGGGGATCGGCTGGAAGAATGGATTTGGGTTTTAGGTTTAATCCTAGTAAAAGGAAAGGGAAGGAAATATAATTGTATATTTATACATGTGGGATTTGGGTTTTAGGTTTGACCTAGGAAATTAACTTTGGTCAACATCCTTTTGGGGTGGGCCTTGGGCTTACAATCCTTGAGGGGTCTTGGCCTCACATGAGGATGTTGGGGCTTTAAATTACATGGTTTAAATGCGAGGATGGGTTTAAAATAAATGGAGGCGATGTGCGCGTTGCACATGCTGAAAATTACGGAAAAAATCTACGTGAAGGGAAAATTGGGTTTATTCACGTATTGTCCAATGATGGGGACACCTAAATGCATTTTTGCATAAAAGTCCCCCCCAACAATTAGAAAATTGCACAAAGGCAGAAATTGAATTTAATTAATTAAATCGGAACGCGTACGATGTTCTAGAATTAATTAGGAGTACATGGAATTAAATTTAGGCGGGACACAAGCGTCAGGGCATAGAGGGTACAGTGTAGAATATTAATAAAATTCGGGTTGTACAAAATGGTCAAGATGGTGTCTCCAATTTCGATTGGAACGCACAGGGGTACAAAGTTAGAATTTATTTAAAATTAATAAATAACGTCCGCGACGTTTATTGTGCAATTAAAATATAGCATAAGAAAGCAATATTATGAGTTGCACAAGGGCCAGAAAGGTAGGCGGGCACGTCTAGGTCAATGTTGTGAAATTCGTAGATAGGCAACAGCTAATGAGGTGCTCCAATTATCGAGCAACTGTAAGGTGCGCTACGTGTCATAATTGTTTCATACTTAAATTAAATGCCGTGTTCTAATTCTAATTGGGTTCAAACTAGCCCTAATTCTACTATATAAACCAAGTAAACCTAATTTTGGGTGAGGGGGTTTACAATCTACCCAACTTAAAACAATTTTGTCCTCAAAATTAAGACTAGGGTAGGATTTCTCTATCTAACCTTACTTGATTATAGTGTAAAGAATTCTCCTTAAGTTAACATGGTAGTTTCTACCCAACTTAGAATTTACCCATCTATCATCTAAGGTTATACATCTAAGAAGGCTATGTCCCAATTTATTTAATCATGTTATTAAATCCTCAAAGTCTTTTAACACCAAACATATCCTCTATGATATGCCCTTAGTCATTTATAAAAGATAGTCATCAAACAATATGATTGGCCTATGGGGGATATCTAGTACTATCTATATATCAAACTTATACCAAGCAAGATGTTTCGTCTTTCCGAAATAAGGAAAGATGTAGATCAATAAATAAGAGTTCAAGGGAGAAGTAATAGAATGCAAGTATAGGGATCAAGGCATTTCAAGGAATCCAATGGGAATTGTCAAGGCAGTTGTGGACTGAAATCATATTTTGGTAATTCTTTGTTCGCATGCTTGTATTAGTACAGTCATGTAACCGATACGATATGTCAGACATGTCTAGGGCAAGTATATTCGTCTACTAATCACTACATATTTCAATCCACGTAAAGTAGTATTACGAGGGGCGAATCAAGCGCACTAAGGTTAGCTAGACCTTAATATACTGATTCTGAAATGTATTATTGTAGCGCTCCAAGAATACATGTGTCATGATCAAGCTCGATAAAGAATAAGCTTGCAAAAACTAGGCTATAATAGCAGCATAATTCGAGGTAGCACAGAAAATATAACGCTGGATTATGATGAGAGAAGTTACAAAATAATTCAAGTTTGCAAAAACAGAAACAACATAAGCAATACTAACAAAAGATTCTACAATATTTACAGTTATTATACAACCTCCTTGTCTAAGTCGCTAGTCGTCCCAATAGGGCATGGACCTCTAAATTCTACCGTCTGAATAAACGTTGTCGTCTACTGCTAGCATACAATTAATGTTATTCAGTTACACTACCTCGATGGGTCAAGTGGACTATGTGATACTAGGTTGTGAGACATACTACCTAATCTTAAAAGAATCAAACTAGTACTGTGACAGTCTTAAGAGGATCCTACAAAAATAACCTTGCACCTGTACATAGAACAGAAACTCTTATTAGGATATATGAGAAAAGATCTTGGTACTTATAAGGGTCTCCTATTGCATTATATAGGTAAGGGTCACCTTAAGTCTTAATCATAGTGCTCATAGAACATGTGTCAATCGTAGGGATAGATGAGTTACTAGCCGTTAAGGGAAAAGAGATCTAACTTGTATCGAGGTGGGGGTACAAATTACATGGTCTACAACTAGGGGTAATCATCACAATCTAATTGAACAACTCAACTATCAGGTTCTAGCTACAAGGTACACAATTCAAAATTTAAGATTACAACTATGACTAGCAAACTATATATCCTATCGTAGAGTATAATCACTTGGTCTATGATCAGAGGTGGCAGGTGGCACGAGTTTAAAAGATGAAGAAGAGAGAACATGATTAGTCGTCGCACAAATAGCGAACGCTAGGGTTTCAGAGGAACAAATATATGAAATTAAATGGAGGACTCTAGATAGCATCATGGTTTTCCAAGGGAAGGGGTATGCTAGTCTCTGTGTTTGAGGTATGATTAGGAAAATATTCTATGCATTACTCTTGGCTTTCTAAGGTACTGTCTACTAATAACAAGACAATGATATAAGTTTACAGTTCTCCAATACTTTCTAACTATGAAGATTAGGTTCAGTCCTAATATTCAATTTTAGTTTTCTATTGGTTCCTCAATACTAGGGTCAAATATTATGGTAAAACTTTTAACTAACTCTAATAGTGTCTATACTACTCTCAAGTCCTCTTAATACATCAAGGGGTAATGGTATACCAATCTAAAGATAAGGAATTCTAGGGTTCACTAGATATTCTAAACTTAGTGGTGTGTCTATATTCTCGTTGTATTCTTAATATGTGTGCTACTCTAATTATCATCCTAATAACAGGGGTTCCTATATTCTAGCAGAAGGCTATATATACTCAAGAAACTTATTAGGGAAGTACAGGAATCAAGCAGGATACAATTGTTCGAATAGAACATAGAGGGGGAAGATGAATCATAGTCAATTGTGGATGAGATCCTATACTCTAGTCCTAGGTGCAGGCTTGCTCGGTACAGTAACGTAACCGAGACAATATGCTCTTGACCTGCATGGGCCACCACAAAAATATGTCACGCCCCAGTCCCAAAATACTTAGGACTAGGAACACGTAAGCATGCCAGCCGCATGGATATGGCAACTCCAATATATGGAAACCAAATCTATACGTACGCTGTAATATGAATATCAAATCCATATGTGGTATAAATCTATCACAAGTCACTGGGTATAATCTAAATCTCATCCACCAAAATCATATAGAAATAAATAACCAGTATCTATGAAACTAGATCTCAATAAGGAGTATCTAAGGATGATAGTTGGATGGAAACAAATCCACTACCAACTCAAATATAAGAGTAAATACAATATAAGTACACCACAACAAACACGATATAGGAATACCAGCTATCAATCACGGCTCGAAGAGAAGTCATCCACGAAGCATATAGAACCATCCAAATCTGCGCTCCTGCAAATACTCAAAAACAGATACACCTGGCAGCGGACCAGGTCCTCAGAGGGACATAACAAGATACTTAAACACATGCCAATAAAGTACTGAAATAAATATCCAATGGGTTGCCTAACCGTCTAAAGTGAATGCAGTTTAAGAACAACTTTCTAACAAGTGGGCTATCTGGCCATAAATAGGATTGGCATGGTTCTCTTGGAGATCCAGGGGCCTACAAAGGCACGTCGTCTTTTGAACGGCGGAGGCCCGCCAAGTAGTATAGGTGTCATCATGACCGCGCATCTCCAGCGGAGCGTACGGGTTACACAAGGAAAGTGCAAAGGAGACCAAATGCCTTACTTGTTGTTCTCCCCACCCAATGCTCTAAGCATGTCATGTCCATGACACGATAATACCTCTAATAACTGCCAAGTCTACTAGCATGCAAAGTTTCTAACAGCAGTTATTCCTAACGCACGGCCCATACGTACAGGAGGCCAAACCTGCACGCAAGTCCGTGATCTACATGAGACTCACAACTCGTGTAACAACTGTGTCACGGCCAATGAACCTAATGATGCTACATGATAATGGGGTAGTCTCATAAACAGGTCAATGCAAATACATAAATAAAAACATATCGCGACGTCACCGTCGCGCGCATTTTATATAACAATTAAAATATATGAACTAAAGACAGAAATTAAAGATGCATGCAATCATATGGAATAAGAATAACAGTACAATGGCAAGGTATACTTGCCTGGCCAGAAGACAGCGATGTACCAATAATCTGCTCCAGAAGTCGCGCAGAACAAATCCAATATCCGGAAGGGGCGAAACTGGTGACGACCAGTTTCTCTAATACGAATGGGACCTTCAGGATTTTCTTCACTGTACTTTATTTTATTAAAACATCTAGCAAGATAATTGCCTTGCTGTGCGGCAACCTGAGCCGCTGCAGGAAGGGTCTTAACTTGTGAATCCACATTAGCAAGAGCATTTTTTAACTCTTCTATATCCAGTTCAACAGATTCCTTCACAGCATTGCCTTTGGAATCATTCAATAGATCTACAATGTCTCTCATTTGCTTGCTCTTTAAATAGAGTTCCACCTGAGGATACCTTATGCAGATATCTTGGATCTCTTTCACAGTTAAAGTTCCAGAATTGTCTTTGTCAGCTACCTTGGAAATTTCTGAGATATATTCCATGACCTTCCGTTGACTTATTGACGCACAGTCACCAAGTGCATACACACCATCACATCCTCTACTTCCTTTAGAAAATGACAATTCTCTTCCACGCCAGGGGTGATAAATGTATTTGGCTTGGCTCCTATTGCTATTACTAAGTAGTCATAATCAACCTGAATTTCATTGCTACCATCCTAGTTAGCCCCAATATCAGAACGACAATGAACTTTCTTGTTTGCTGGATCAATCTTGAAACATTCGGCTTCCCAAAATTCAATATCTCCTGTCACGCCCCAGTCCCAAAATACCGTGGGACCGGACGCATGGCAAAGGCCAGCAGTACGCACCAATGGACCAACTCAATATAATGGATCCATCAGGGCATACTTAAGCTGTAAAACAAGTCCACGACAATCACGGCACGACTAATCTCATCCACACAGGATATAAAATATGATCCACAGAATAAATAAGGAATGTAAACCATCAGCAAGTCTCACAGAGTACTTCGGGGAACAACCCGATAAATATCTAGTACAATGGTTCAACAGACCAGAAAGTAAATGACTGAAATAAATAAATACTGAGCATGAAACATGGATGCTCAGAAAAAGTCTTCAGCTAAGACCTCGTCCTAGGGTGTCGGTACAGCTCCTGTATCTGCTTCTGCTCCGGTCCCGTATACCTCGGGATAGATCTCGTCTGCAAATCCTGGGGACATAATCCGGATCCAGGTCCTCAGGAGACATAGCAAGGTACAAGAAAGCTCATGCCAAAATGAATAAATAAACAGTGCAGCAAATAAATGACTAAATAAAGCAATAGGGTAAATATGTAACCAATCTAAGTGAAATGCAAGTGAGAGCAACACTAAAACTCAGGCTGAGCCACTACAAGCTCTGTGTCGGGGAGCCGGGTAGCGGTAATAACCGGTAGTGGGTCTAGCTCTGCTACGAGAGTCTACGACCTCTCAATAATAGAAGATATATATATGTAAACAGCCTGTAGCATGTGTGTCTCTCCCCACCCAATGTAACCACGCGTATCATGACCATAACGTCTCATGCCCATGTCAAGCACGATCATAACTAATGCACAAGTCAATAAAGTATCTAAGAATATAATGTCCATGTCCTGTATCCTATACAGAATCACCACGAATATCTCGGGAAAATCCTGTCTCATGAATAGTGTCAAGTGTCCTGGGCCATAGGGTACTTGATAAGACAAGTACGAGAATATAAAGTGTCACGGATGTCCATCTCTAGATGACCGTACCCAATACTGCGTACCGTGTCGGCACCCGACTGATAATCGGACGCTAAGTACGTCACACGGTCCTAGGTTAAGCATGTACAGTAATATATATATAAAGCAAGGAAAATAGATAACTAAGCTGCAGAGTTTGGCAAGGTACACTTGCCTGATGTCCGAATACCAACAACTGTCCCTGTATCGGTGGATCCGGTAGGTACTACTCCAAAAGCTGTAATAAACATCACCACTAGTCTCAGAAGATGTCAAATAGCTAGAAATGCCTGTCCTTATGTCCAATTTGGACACAGGGGCAAAAAGTCATTTCCGGATTAAAGCGGGGTCCCCATGTGGGCCACTTCGCACCGAAAAGCGTGTCAGGGTCAAAGGTCTCCAAATTTCGCAAACTCAGTGTCTACAAGTCAGGAACGATGACACGAACCCAACGGAACTTCCAGAATTGGATTCCGATGAGCCGATCTCAAAGTCACCCGTCAAGTGGAGCCTGTGGGGCCCACGATACGTGATTTTGTCAACGTTCTCGGAATCGGACCAAACTTGGGTCACAGGACCAGCGTATTGCTACGAGTCCGATGGCGCAAGTTTCGTCTCGATCCGACGTATATACACGAAGTTACAGCGCATTCCAGAAAGGACGGATACGGGGTGTCATCGGCGGATACGCGTTGATTCCGGGGTGCACGCACCTCCGAATCAACTTCTACGAAATCCCACACGACCGTATCAGCGTCGCGCACAGTTTGGTAAAGACCGCGTGCGACCAAGTCGTCCCGATTGGCGGGGCGGACTCAGTTCCGGGGTAAAATGGGGCATTGGTTTTTCCTATTTTTGGATCGCGGTGTGCGATCACCACAGGACGTGATGCACCGAACGGGTTGCACGGGCACCGAGAGGGTTATACAGTCTACGCATAGCAACTGACGGAATTGGAAATGGAGACACGCATTGGGAGAAATCGGTACCTGAACAGGGCTCCGCTAATTCTGTTTTTCACGTGTCCGCGAGTCCAATTTCGTGCCCTGGTCGAGATTTCCGGGGTCAGGGACGTTGCTGGGTCCGCGATTCCTGTGACCGAGGTTAGGGCTGCGGGGGTATCTGGATGGAGCGGGGCTGGGGCACCCGCCCTGAGCAGTCGATCGCCGGGTTGTCGAGGTGGCTTGGATGAGAGTGCTCAGCGGATGCTCCGAGCGAGTTCCTCGCCGAGGATCGGCCTCGGCTGGTCTGTCCTGTTGGCTCGGTCCAGTCGGTTGGATGGAACTGATCGAAGCAGGACGGCGCTGCACAGGCCGACAGGACCGCTCGGACAGCCTCGGAATCCTTGCGCCGGTCGGGGTGTCGTCCAGTCAGCGGAGGGTTACAACGGCTCGTGGAGGATGGGTTGAGAGGGAGGGTCTAGAGGAAAAGGGGTGATCGTGGTGAAGGTCCGCGTGGTCGCCGGCGACGCTCCGGCCAAGAAAAGCCGAAGGGGGAGGATGAACAGGAAAAAAAATAGGGAACAGTGTCGGCTGGGTTGTGCTATAGGTTTTTTTTTTTTTTCCTGATTATGAAATTGCATTTATAACCATGGAAACTAGGGTTTCGTTGTCCTAGGTTGGGCTTGGTCAACCCTCCTTGGGGTTGGACCTAGGAATTGGGCTTGGGTTGACGTTCCTTGGACTTGGCCTCGGCTCTCATGGGGATGTTGGATATCTGGCCCGAATTTTAAATTTGGTTTAATTCTATAGCTTTTGGTCCTCGATACGTTGCTCCGGTGTCCAATAAATTCACCGAAAAATGTCATGCGTCCGGTTCTCCATTATACACAATAAATTTTTACTTCCAGAATATTTTAACACCCATAAACTGCCCGAAAAATTCTTTAAATCATATTCATCTTGGTTTTAATTTCCAAAAATTCCAATAACGAAATAACTTATTTTATAATCATTCTCAAAAATTTAGGGTGTTTACAATCTTCCCTCCTTAAAAGGATTGCGTCCTCGCAATCAAAGAATAAGCTATCAAAGAAGAATTATGGAATTACAAGATTGCTTAGTTTATAACTGCCTCTTCGAACAAGTGGGGGTATCGCTGGCGCATACCATCCTCTCGTTCCCAAGTCGATTCTCCAGGTGAATGGTGTTTCCAAGCTACACGAACCAATCTGATTGTCTGTCCCCGCAATGTCTTCTCACTGACGTCGAGGATACCAACTGGTTGTTCTTCATATCTCAAGCTCGGGCCTACTGCGATCTCTGAATGATCGACTACGTGACTTGGGTCGGTCACGTACCTCCGCAACTGTGAGACGTGGAATACATCATGCACTCCTTCTAGGGATGGAGGTAATGCAAGACGATAAGCCACCTCACCAACGTGCTCTAGAATGTCAAATGGCCCAATATACCTTGGGCTCAGCTTGCCTCTGCTCCCGAATCTGATAGTACCACGAGTGGGCAAAATCCTCAAGAATACGTGATCGCCTTCTTTGAACTCTAGGGGACGTCTATGCGTATCTGCCCAATGCTTCTGTCGGTCCTGAGCTGCTCGTAGATGATTCTGAATCTGCTTCACCTTCTCCACTGTTTGTGTGACCAATTCTGGTCCCAGTATCTGACGTTCACCGACGTCACTCCAGCATATAGGTGACCTGCACTTCCTTCCGTATAAAGCTTCAAATGGTGCCATCTGAATGCTGGCTTGATAACTGTTGTTGTAGGAGAACTCCACTAAGTGCAAATGATCTTCCCAAGATCCTTCAAAGTCTAGCATACCTGATCTCAACATGTCCTCCAATATCTGAATGGTGCGCTCTGATTGGCCATCTGTCTGCGGGTGGTATGCCGTGCTGAACTTGAGTCTGGTGCCCAGACTCTCTTGCATGCTTCTCCAGAAATGAGATATAAATCTCGAATCTCGATTCGATACAATACTAACAGGTACTCCATGTAATTTGACGATTTTTCGCATATACATGTCAGCTAGTGCCTCTGTGGACTGCCCAACTCTAAATGGCAAGAAGTGTGCCGATTTAGTGAGTCTATCCACAATAACCCATACTGCATCTCTTCCGCTGGGGCTCCTCGGAAATCCTGTGACAAAATCCATCGTGATGTGCTCCCACTTCCATTCCGGTATAGGAAGCGGCTGTAACATACCTGCAGTTCTCTGATGCTCTGCCTTCACTTGCTGGCAGACTAAGCATTTGGCCACAAATCTTGCAATCTCTCTCTTCATTCCATGCCACCAGTAATACTGTCTCAAGTCTCGATACATCTTGGTTCCTCCTGGGTGAACAGAGTACATAGAGCTATGTGCTTCAGTCATTAACTCCTGTCTCAATTCTCCATTTGGAACATACAGGCGATTTCCAAACCTCAATGTCCCGTCTTCGTGAATGCGAAGTCCTGTCTGTATGCCGGCTTCTGTCCTTTCTTTGAGTCTTCGGAATCTAGCATCGGTGGGCAATGCCTCCTTAATCTTCTCCACGAGTGATGACTGAATCTCAAGGTTAGCCATCAATCCATTCTGTCCTGGTACGACGACCTCTATCTGCAGCTCCTGTAAATCCCTCAATAACTCTGGCTGCATTGTCAAGAAATACGCCGTAGGCTTCCTGCTGAGTGCATCTGCAACAACATTCGCCTTTCCCGGATGATATTGCAGATCTATGTCAAAATCTACCATCAGTTCCAGCCAGCGTCTCTGCCTCATGTTAAGCTCCTTCTGAGTATACACATACTTCAGACTCTTGTGATCAGTAAAGATTTCTACCCTCTCTCCATAAAGATAGAGCCTCCATATCTTCAATGCAAATATAACTGCTGCTAGCTCCAGATCATGTGTCGGGTAGTTCTTCTCGTGGACCTTCGACTGTCTTGACGCATAAGCAACAACTTTGCCATGTTGCATCAAGACACACCCTAGTCCACTGCCTGATGCATCATTGTAAACAACAAAACCTCCTAACCCTGAAGGAAGAGTCAAGACAGGGGCTGTTGTTAATCTTCTCTTCAGTTCTTCAAAAGCCTTCTGGCAGTCTTCTGTCCATATAAACTCCTGGTCCTTTCGTGTCAGCTTCGTCATCGGTTCTGCAATCCTCGAGAAATTCTCTACAAACCTTCGGTAATATCCCGCAAGTCCAAGAAAACTTCTCACCTCTGCGACTGATGTAGGTGTAGGCCAAGTCTCTATTGCCGCAACTTTCTCTGGATCCACTGAAAGTCCTTCTTCTGATATGATGTGTCCCAATAAAGGCACTTTGTCCATACAGAACTCACACTTACTGAGCTTGGCGTATAACTTTTCCTGCCTCAAGGTCTCTAACACGATTCTGAGATGCTCCTCGTGCTCTTCATAGTTCTTGGAATATATGAGAATGTCGTCGATGAATACAACTACAAATTTATCCAAGAACTGATGAAAGACTCTGTTCATCAAACTCATAAATACTGCCGGTGCGTCGGTTAAACCAAACGACATCACCAAGAACTCATAATGCCCATACTTCGTCCTGAAAGCTGTCTTCGGGATGTCTTCTTTCCTCACCTTGATCTGATGATAGCCGGATCTAAGGTCAATCTTTGAGAATACCCTTGCACCACTCAATTGATCGAAGAGATCATCAATGCGTGGTAAGGGATACCTGTTCTTGATGGTTACAGCATTTAGTGCCCTGTAATCAATGCACAACCGTACCGTTCCATCCTTCTTCGGCACAAATAATATGGGTGCTCCCCAAGGTGAAACACTGGGCCGAATGAAACCCTTCTCCAAAAGATCATCAACCTGCTCCTTCAATTCCACTAACTCCTTAGGTGCTAGTCGATATACTGATGAAGTGATAGGCTCTGCTCCTGGAGTTAAGTCTATTGTGAATTCTATTTCCCGATCAGGCGGTAAACCTGGAAGATCATCAGGAAATACATCCACGAATTCTGATATGACTCTTGGGTAACCTGTCTCCTCTTCTACAGATAGTACCCTAAGAGTAGGCTGAACTCCTTGCTCTACTGCTCCTCGAGGAAACTCAAATTCTGGATGTCCTAGCGGTCTAAATATAACCCGCCCAAGTCGGCAATCAAGAGTCGCATGGTACTGACTTAACCAGTCCATACCAAGTACGACATCATAGTCAGGCATGGAAAAGATCAGAAATTGAGCTCGCATCTCTCGTCCACAAACTACTACAGAACATGATCTACAGATGTCACTAACCGGAATAATTCCACCTCCCGTAAGAATTCTCTTCATCTTCGGAAGGGGTACGGTAGCTACTCTATGGGTGGCTACAAAGCTAGCTGCTATAAAAGAATACGATGCTCCAGAATCAAATAATGCTACAGCTGGTAATGAAGCTACTAAAATAGTACCTGCGATGACCTCGCCTGCTGTAGCCTCCTGCTCAACAGCTAATGGGAAGGCCTGTCCTCGTCCCTGAGCTGGACCTCTCTGCTGCTGCTGCTGCTGCTGCTGCTGGAATAGGGCTGCCTGTGGTGCCAGGGGTGGTCTCTGCTGGTTCCCTCCAGGGGCTGGTGGTCTGACCCCACCAACTCATGTCTGTTGGGCTCCTGCTGCTGGATAAGCTGGTCGTGGTGCAGGCAATGCTAGTCTTGGTGCTCCGTCTCGGCGTTCGGAACAGTCCCTGGAAAAGTGCTGGCTGGATCCGCAGCTCAAACATAGTCCCAACTTACGCCTGCATTCCTTCTCAATGTGTCCTACCTTGCCGCAGTGGTGACAAGTAGGAAGAGGTCTGTCCCTATGTGCTGCTCTATCTGGCATACCCCTCTGGGTTCGCTTTGCTGAATCCCCATGTGCTGGCCTGGATGGTGCTGATGTGATAGGCCTCTTCAGGGTAGACTCCCTTCTAGTGACGTGCTCCAAGCGTCGGGCTGCTACAAGGACATCGGTATAAGATGTAGGTGCTACCGATCCAATCACTCTCTGAAGCTCGAACTTTAAGCCGTCAAAGAACTTTTCTGCTTTCTCTTCTTCCGTTGAAATCAATGTCGGGGCAAAGCGACTCAGGCGAATAAATTCCGCATTGTACTCCTCCACTGACATGCTGCCTTGGATAAGGCGGTTGAACCTGTCTCTGAGCTCTGACCGTGCGACTGCCGGGATGTACATCTCTTGGAAGAGTCTAGAGAACTCTTCCCATGTGACTCTGTCCTGTCCAAGTCTCCTCTCTTCTGCTAGCCACCAGTGATGCACATTATCAGTTAACTGCATTCTAACTGCAGTCATCCACTTCTCTCTTGGAAGTTCAGCGGCTTCCAACTGATGCTGAATGTTTGTGAGCCACTCATGAACTTCCGTTGGCCCTTCTTTACCAGAAAATGTGCGAGGCTTGAGATGACGGAAGTCGGTGATAGATCCCGTCGATGTTCTCCTCGTTGGGGGATTTGCCTGCTCCAATGCGGATACCAGGCTGGTCCTCAGATACTCGGCCTCCTACCGATGGGCCTCCTGCTGAATCTGTTGCTGTGCTTGCATCATAGCATACATCATCTGGAACATTTGTTGCCCGTCCATGGCTTGTCCTGGCGGGAATACTGGCATCTGGGGAGTGAACTGTGGTGGAGGTGGGATGTCATCTCTCCGGAACCTTGGATTAGGCTGACCGGTTTGATCACTCTGCGATGCTTGTCCTCCATCCCCTGGTGTCACTCCGTCTCCATAAGTAACCATAGCGTCGTGTGGCGTATCCAAAGGAATATCCTCTCTGTTCCCGGAATCCATTGCTCTGCAATCAAAATATAAACTGTAAGAACGCTCAGAGGAATCAATACATGATGCAGTTCAAGTAACAAATTTCGAGTTCGATATAGAGTTCAACAATGGTTAAATAATGGATGAGAAACTAGAACTTATCCTATCCTTAGGGCAGGCTGGTTCGGTCCCTAAGTTGAAACCGAACAATTTAGTCGTGGACCTGCATGGGCCACCACAAAAACCATGTCACGCCCCAGTCCCAAAATACCGTGGGACCGGACGCGTGGCAAAGGCCAGCAGTACGCACCAATGGACCAACTCAATATAATGGATCCATCAGGGCATACTTAAGCTGTAAAACAAGTCCACGACAATCATGGCACGACTAATCTCATCCATACAGGATATAAAATATGATCCACAGAATAAATAAGGAATGTAAACCATCAGCAAGTCTCACAGAGTACTTCGGGGAACAACCCGATAAATATCTAGTACAATGGTTCAACAGACCAGAAAGTAAATGACTGAAATAAATAAATACTGAGCATGAAACATGGATGCTCAGGAAAAGTCTTCAGCTAAGACCTCGTCCTAGGGTGTCGGTACAGCTCCTGTATCTGCTTCTGCTCCGGTCCCGTATACCTCGGGATAGATCTCGTCTGCAAATCCTGGGGACATAATCCGGATCCAGGTCCCCAGGGGACATAGCAAGGTACAAGAAAGCTCATGCCAAAATGAATAAATAAACAGTGCAGCAAATAAATGACTAATTGAAGCAATAGGGTAAATATGTAACCAATCTAAGTGAAATACAAGTGAGAGCAATACTAAAACTCAGGCTGAGCCACTACAAGCTCTGTGTCGGGGAGCCGGTAGCGATAATAACCGGTAGTGGGTCTAGCTCTGCTACGAGAGTCTACGACCTCTCAATAATAGAAGATATATATATGTAAACAGCCTGTAGCATGTGTGTCTCTCCCCACCCAATGTAACCACGCGTATCATGACCATAACGTCTTATGTCCATGTCAAGCGCGATCATAACTAATGCACAAGTCAATAAAGTATCTAAGAATATAATGTCCATATCCTGTATCCTATACAGAATCACCACGAATATCTCGAAAAAATCCTGTCTCATAAATAGTGTCAAGTGTCCTGGGCCATAGGGTACTTGATAAGACAAGTACGAGAATATAAAGTATCACGGATGTCCATCTCTAGATGACCGTACCCAACACTGCGTACCGTGTCGGCCAAAAATCATGTCACGCCCCAGTCCCAAAATACCGTGGGACCGGACGCGTGGCAAAGGCCAGCAGTACGCACCAATGGACCAACTCAATATAATGGATCCATCAGGGCATACTTAAGCTGTAAAACAAGTCCACGACAATCACGGCACGACTAATCTCATCCACACAAGATATAAAATATGATCCACAGAATAAATAAAGAATGTAAACCATCAGCAAGTCTCACAGAGTACTTCGGGGAACAACCCGATAAATATCTAGTACAATGGTTCAACAGACCAGAAAGTAAATGACTGAAATAAATAAATAAATACTGAGCATGAAACATGGATGCTCAGGAAAAGTCTTCAGCTAAGACCTCATCCTCTGATGGCGGTACAGCTCCTGGATCAGCTCCTGCTGTAAGCCCCTGATTTTTCAAAAATATTAAAATTAGGATTTTTCACAATTTTCTACAATTTTCTGGGAATTTTCTGAAATTAAAATCAGGGTTTTTAATTATTACATGATTTTTATTTGATATTAAACAATATTAAAATATTATGAAAATAATATTTTTGGGTGTAAAATGGAAAACTGGACTTAGGGTAATTTTTCTGGGCCTCAGACCTATTTTAAATGCCTAAAAACTATTTTTACTAATTAATTAATTAATTAAACTGTTTATTTATTATTATTATTTTTATATTTATTATTTATAATTATTTATTTATTTTCTTTTTCCTGGGCCGGCCCAGCCCAGTGGGCCGAAGCCCAGCCCAGCCGGCCCAGCTTCCCAGCCCGCTGACTTTCCGGGTCGGGTCGGGTCAGGCAACCCGACCCGCTAGCCGCCCGCACCCGGAGACCCGTTCTCCCCAGCCCCCGCGATCGCCCGCAGCCCGCGCCGGCCTCCGCGCGCAGCGCCGGCCGTTTCGGCCCGCTCCCCGCCTCCCCGCGGCCACGCAGACCCGCCGAGCCCCTCTCCTCCTCCTATTTAAGCTTCCCCCTTCTTCTTCCTCCTCCCTCTTTCCTCTCCGGCTACCTAACCCTAACTCCGGCCGCCGTCGCCTCCACCCTAGCCCGCCGCAACAGTCCCTCTGCCTCGCCGACCGCCTCGTCCAGCTCCACCCTGCACAGCCGCCCTCCTCTGCTCCTCCTCCGGCGCCACCCGCTCGACCCAGCAGCAGCAGCCGCTGCCCTTTCCCTCGCCGGCAGCAGCGTCCGGCGCCGCCCTCGGCTCCGCCGTGCCTCCGTCCGGCCGCGCCCCAGCGCCTCCGACCGCCCTCGACCTTCCCGCCGCCGTGCCGACCACCGGAGCCGCCGCAGCGACCCCAAAACCCTAACCCTAGCTTCCCTGTGTCCGACACGAGTCGGACACGTGTCGGATACGTCTCACCCCCGGTTTCTCGGGTCCCCTTCAGGTACTCGTATCTTGCATCCTGTATCTCCGATTTTGATTCCGCAAATTGCGTTGGGAAGCCTGTATGACCCTCTCGGTGTCCGGACAAACTGTTCGGGACATCGCGTCCTGTGGTGATCGCACACCGCGATCCAAAAACAGGAAAAACCAGACCCTGTTTCACCCCGGAACTGAGTCCGCCCCGCCAAACGGGACGACTTGGTCACGTGCGGTCTTCACAGATACGTACGCATCGTCGATACGGACGTGTGAGATTTCGTGGAAGCTGATTCGGGTGTGCGTGCACACCGAAATCAACGCGTATCCGCGGACATCGCCCCGTATCCGCCCTTTCTGCAATTCGCCCTAACTTCGTGTACACTCGTCAGATTGAGACGAAACTTGCGCCATCGGACTCGTAGCGATACGCTGGTCCTGTGGGTCAAGTTTGGTTCGATTCTGAGAACGTTGACGAAATCGCGTGTCGTGGGCCCCACAGGCCCCGCTCGACGGGCGATTTTGTGTTCGGCTCATCGGAATCCAAATCTGGAAGTTCCGTTGGGTTCGTATCAGCGTTCCTGACCTGTTGACACTAAGTTTGGTGAAATTGGAGACCGTTGACCCGGACACATTTTTTGGTGCAAAGCGGGCCCACCGGCGGACCCCGTTTTGGCCCGAAACTGTCGTTTTTGTCCTTGTCTCCAAATCGGACCCAAGGATAGGCGTTTCTAGCTATTTGACATCTTCTGAGCATGATGGTAATGTCTATTTCAATTTTTGGACTCATCTCTGGATTTTTCCCCAAAGAATCATATCAGATCCAAACAACAGGCAAATACCTGCACTTCAAGTTTATTCTTTATATTGTGATAATTAATTCCCTGCCATACATGTACCCTTGATGTTTACACCTAGTGTTAGAAATGTTGAATTTCATGTCTTGAATACTGGAGTTCATGTCTTGTTTTTCGTGTCGGGTGGGAGAATACTAAGGAGGCATGTAGTTTACCCTTTCCCCTGGATTGTCTAATAGCTGTTGGTACACGACTGTCCATCAGCCGGATCTCGATTATATTGTCTAATAGCCGTCTATGACGGCCGGATTAGCCTTATAAATCCCTACATGCCAACTATGTATTCTAAAACAAACACAAGTTCACACAGATAGTTCTAGTCATGTTATATTTCTTGCTGGCTATTGTAGTTTCATTTCCTGTTTCATTTATTTTTGTTTCTTATATTCCTGTTTACAGCTAACTCTGAGATAATAATGTTCTGCTAATGCTGTTTCTCAACATGATATCCAATATTTAATTGTCATAAAATATTTAGTTTAATCTTGTTGTGCACTGTGTACTTTGCTCCTTTTCTGACTGGATCTGTTGTTTAGGCGATGATAAGAACCTTGCCCCCACCTATTATGGCCCCTATGAGGCAGCAGGTGATACAGTTGCAGAGCCAGTTCCCGCACAGGAAGCTACTCCTGCTGAGTAGTTAGCAGTAGTTATCTTAGTTTTGCTTTATCTTAGTAATCGGGTTTGTCCCCGATTTCATTCTGATTCCTGTACTAAAACATTTGAATATGTTGTCACATTTATTTCAGTTGCAATCTTAAGTTTCATTTCTCATTATTATCTTGCCTATGTTATTGGTGAATGAGCTAGTTAGTAAATCTGGATTTGACCTAGACAGCGTACTACCGCCGATTCTGCGGCGTAGGCTGGACGTACCCACGCACTCGTGCCCGAAATTCCGGGTGCGGGTCATGACACATTTTTATGGTGGCCCATGCAGGTCCTATCCTAAAATAGGGTAATACCCTAGGACAGGGTATGGAATAAGATTGAGGATTCTAGGAAAAGCTCATTCACAGTATAGGGTCCTTATTTCAATTCTTGATATCATTTCTGCTCAATTTTCCTATCGCCTTTGATTTCCAAGTATTCTATTCTGATCTTCCTACCCCCCCTTAATCTTTCAGCATGGTTCAGACGAGGAACACAGTAGGAGGCACATCAGAACCAGCTGAGCAGAATGTGCCCGAGACTCTTGCACTCCTGCCGCCTCCATCTGTTCCGGCAGTTACCCTAGATGGGGCACAGCTACTAGGAGTGTTCCAGGGATTGGTGGAATCCCAGAAGGAACAAACTGCCCTGCTACGGACCAGCCTTTCAGAAGCTCTTCGGACCCGGGAGTCACCACAAAAGAGGCCAGGAAGTGCCAAGGACTTTAAGAACCTTAGACCCCTAGAATTTTACGGAACTGAAGGCATTCTCTATGCCGATGAATGGATAGAGAACGTAGAGAGACTCCTGAAAACTGCTCGGGTTCCTGATGATCTCAAAGTGGAGTCCGTAAGCCTGCAACTGTTCGACATAGCTCGGACCTGGTTCAGAGATGAACCCCAACTATCTGCTCCTGACATCACCTGGGAGGACTTCAAGAGACTATTCAAGGAGAAATTTTACCCCGAAGTGGCTCGGGAAGCTCTCGAAAGCCAATTCGAGAGACTGGAGCAAGGTAACCTGACTGTTGATGAGTATACTGCTGAATTTAGCAGGTTAAGCCACTTTGCGGAGTACATGGTTCGTACCCCGGAGGACAGAGCCCGTAGATTCAAGAAGGGGCTATCTCCGGATATTCGCCTTGCTGTCACCACCAGCCGAGCTCGCACCTACGAGGAAATCTTGAGCGTGGCACAAGGCGTTGAGAGAGACATGGGGCATAAGCTAAAGCGAGAAAGAGATACCGGAAATACGGGACCCAACAAACGCCCTTTTCAACAACAACAGCAGAGGGCCCCACAACAAGCTCAGCGTCCTCTCCCTCGAGCTCCAGCACCCCAACACCAGGCCCAGGGACAGAACCAACAAGCTGCTGCTTGTAACTATTATCATAGACCAGGCCATACTTGGCAAGTTTGCAGAAAGAGGCTAGGTGTTTGTCTACTTTGTGGCTCAGCAGCACATCAAGTGAGGGACTGTCCCGCTGCTCAAGGACGCGGACAGGCTTACGTAATGACCGTGGAGAACGCACAAACTCTGGAAGCAGCTAATGCGCGTAAGCGATTCGTAGATATCTTTTCTAGTATTGTTTTTGTGCCTATTGGTTCGTGACCTCAGCCCTAACTATTATCATAGACCAGGCCATACTAGGGCAGTGCTGTGTCCTGCGCGTGTCCGCGGCTCTGGTGGTCTGGCCGTCGGTCGGCGAGGTCGGGCCGGGCTGCGGCGGCTCAGGCGAGGGGCGGCGACGCACCGGAGCGACGGGGGGGTCGACGGCGCAGGGCTCGGCGGCTCTCGACCGCGGGGAGGAGTTGGACACTGGGTCGGCTCCGCCTGGGGAGGAGGAGGAAGGGGAGGAGGAGGAGGAGCTCCGCCTGGGGGAAGACGTCGCAGGGGCTGAGGGAGGAGGAGGTCGCCGGACGGGGTTCGCCGGAGTCGGGGTAGTTAGGGTTAGGGTTTGTGCTAGTTTGGGGGGAAAGGAGGCGGAGATAGGGGTATAAATAGGGGCTCGGGGCGGGGAAGGCCGGGGCGACGTGGGCGGAAGAATCGGAGGGGGAGGCGCGGTCGTGGCGGCCGAAATTCCGGCGGGCGGCGGATTCCACTGGGTCGTGGGGGGGGGGAATGGGTGACAGGGGTGACCGGGCGGGTCGGGTCGGGCGGCGGGCTCCGGGTGAGCGGACCCGCCCGACCCGCTAAGAAGATTGGGCTGGGCTACGCTAACGGGCTCGGCCCACTGGGCCGGGCCGGGCCCAATCCGATAAAATAAAAATAAAATCAATAATAATAATAATAATTCTTAATTAATTAATTTAGGAAATAGTTTTTAGGCTTTTAAAAATAGGTCTGAGGCCCAATAAAATCCCAGAAAATTACCCTAAGTCTGGTTTTCTATTTTACACCATAAAATCATATTTTTATTACATTTTAATGTTGTTTATTGGCAATTAAAAATTACAAACTCACCACAGACCCTATGTAAATTACTGAAAATTGCATATTAAATTCCAAAAATTGATTTTAAAAATCTGAAAAAATTTAGGGTGTTTACATTGGTAGCAATGGCGTAAATACAAAATAGTTTCAAGGTGATATTACTTCTACATCATACAAGGCGGTGTCAACATTTTTCAGAAAACTGGTGCCAGCCCAACCAGTTTCAAGCACCAATACCTTCTTCCTGGCAGGTACTCGAGTCTATTCAAGGACGTGTTCTGAGTTTGCGTCAGCATATGCCACTAGACCTCCATTACTGGCGGCTACGACGACGACAAGCAGCTTGGAGAAGGTCGGTCGGTGGTGGAAAGCGCGGGAAGCGCCGTCGAAGAAGGAGCCGGCGAACCGCATCGATCTCTGTAGAGAGAGAGAGAGAGGAGTGGAGGAGGAGACTCGGAGGAGGCGTCGAGCGTTAGGGTTCCTGAGGACGACGGAGGAGACCATGGCGACAGTGGCTCCGGCGAGAGGTCAGAATCCGGTGAGGTTTGGGCTGCTTCTTCTTTCGGGCGAGATTCCAGATTCGCCAGCACATGTTCTCCAGCCGGGTGTTCCTCTCCTACGGACTCCTCATAGCCGCAGCCTTGACCCATGATTTGTAGAGATCGGTCTCGTCGAAGCCGGTGATGACCTCCTCATTGAAGTGGCGGGTGGGGCTGAAGCGCCCGCGCTCGCGGAGGAGGAGGGAGGACTTGGAGGCGTCGATGGCGGGGCCCGAGTCCAGGATCGCCTCCAAGTAGTTGTTGATCCAATCGTTTCCCGCCATTAACTACAAGTATATAGAGAGTTATGGGTTTTCTTCTTCTTCCTTCTTTGTCAGGGGTGGTGGTATTTCTAGTTGGAAGAGTGTAGAAGAAAGGAAGAATCACTGCAAAAAGGGGAAGGCAGAATAGTTGGGGATCGGCTGGAAGAATGGATTTGGGTTTTAGGTTTAATCCTAGTAAAAGGAAAGGGAAGAAAATATAATTGTATATTTATACATGTGGGATTTGGGTTTTAGGTTTGACCTAGGAAATTAACTTTGGTCAACATCCTTTTGGGGTGGGCCTTGGGCTTACAATCCTTGAGGGGTCTTGGCCTCACATGAGGATGTTGGGGCTTTAAATTACATGGTTCAAATGCGAGGATGGGTTTAAAATAAATGGAGGCGATGTGCGCGTTGCACATGCTGAAAATTATGAAAAAAAATCTACGTGAAGGGAAAATTGGGTTTATTCACGTATTGTCCAATGATGGGGACACCTAAATGAATTTTTTCATAAAAGCCCCCCCCCCCCAACAATTAGAAAATTGTACAAAGGCAGAAATTGAATTTAATTAATTAAATCGGAACGCGTACGATGTTCTAGAATTAATTAGGAGTACATGGGATTAAATTTAGGCGGGACACAAGCGTCAGGGCATAGAGGGTACAGTGTAGAATATTAATAAAATCCGGGTTGTACAAAACGGTCAAGATGGTGTCTCCAATTTCGATTGGAACGCACAGGGGTACAAAGTTAGAATTTATTTAAAATTAATAAATAACGTTCGCGACGTTTATTGTGCGATTAAAATGTAGCACAAGAAAGCAATATTATGAGTTGCACAAGGGCCAGAAAGGTAGGCGGGCACGTCTAGGTCAATGTTGTGAAATTCGTAGATAGGCAACAGCTAATGAGGTGCTCCAATTATCGAGCAACTGTAAGGTGCGCTACGTGTCATAATTGTTTCGTACTTAAATTAAATGCCGTGTTCTAATTCTAATTGGGTTCAAACTAGCCCTAATTCTACTATATAAACCAAGTAAACCTAATTTTGGGTGAGGGGGTTTACAACATATCACGTAGTATATGAGGCATTCTCGATGCACAACCCGAAACAATGTAATCTCATAGCACGTAGCAAGTTATGTCGTACCTCAGTGCACATTTATAATACATATACACGTAGCACATAGTAATTATATCGGTACAGATACAAGAAATCGGATCGAATCACCAAACTTACAGTTGGTCATATGAGTCTTATCACATGGGGACACTTGGTCAAAATATAATCTATAAGCCCCCTCATTTTGGAATAGGGGTAATTTGGTACTTGTTAATTTATTTTATTTAATTTAATATTTTAAAGTATTAATTTATAAAATATTTTTTTATATATGACACTTTGCCATGGTTTGAATATTTGGAGCAATGCACAATATTTTTTCTTCCAAAAAAAATTATATTACTAATCTTGATTGTACCTAATATATTTGGGACATGGATGTTGTATTTGTTTGATCTCTCCCATGCTCAAAAAATATTGACAAACATCTAGAATCACTGTTACCATAAAACTGCTTCCTTTTGACTAGAACTTGACTCAAACCAAACCCAAACACATATAGGCATATAGTGAACCCAAATACCCCCATATATATATATATATATATATATATATATATATATATATATATATATATATATATATATATATATATATATTATTTCTATTTATAGAAAGTGCCATAAGTATCATCTTAGTTGGCCTAACTACCTAACTACCCGAGATCCTAACCAACCAAATCACAATTCTAACAAAGAACTCCCACACCTTTTTCCTATTCCACAACACATCCCGTATATAAAATATATCCATAAAATCTGAACAAATCAATTAAATATTTAAATTCCATATTTTTAAATTAGGAAACCCCTAGTTTGTTGCATATTCCTATCTTTGGATCAAACCAAATCCTAAGTGAATATTTTTGTGACAGTTCCCTAATTTAAATTTTAGCCCCTTACCATATTAAGACTCCACAAAATTCTACCCACATAATTTTTAATATTAAATTAAATCCTAACCATCCACCTATTTAAACTACATATATTTATCAACTCTCCAACACTTAAACCTAATTATTAGGTTCGGCCCCCCTTTTTCTCTTTCTCGAGAAAAAACCCATTCCTCACATTATCTCCCTCTTCTACTTCTTTTCCTCTTCCTCTCTCCTTTTCCACATGCCATAACTCCACAAAAATACCAACCGAACCCCTTTTTGGCCAAATATTGGCTGCTGGTTGGAGTAGCAGTTCAGACCCCTTCACAGCAGCAAAAAAACCTAAAAATCCTATATTTATATTATACTTGAATTTACAAGAGTCTCATCAAGTTTCATGATGTTTGGAGTGTATTTGGTACTCCATTTGGTCGTAGTCGCGAAAAAGGTTCCCGCCATAATCGCAATCGCGTAAGTTTTTCAACTTTGTTTCTTTCCCTATTTTTTTCATGAATAAAACCTTTTGTAAATTTATATTAATGATATATGATGTTTATAATTAGTTTCATGTATTAGATCTATATTTTTATGTACAAAAATTATCCCAAACCAATGAACAACCTTGATACGGACACGTCGCATCAAGACTAGTTATAGTTCGTTGATAGTTGTTATATTTTACTGAAGTAAATAAATTTCAGAAATTAATGTATATTAATTTCAGAATATTTAATATATTAATTTCTTATTTAATCATATTTGGATGCCAACATGGAGGTTGTATGTCAAGGCTACGTGCCAAAGTTGGTTATAATGATTAGTTGTCGTCCGAAGCAAATAATGGCATGCAATGCCGATGTTTGATTTTTTTGATTATTTAAAAATAATTTCAGAATATTAATAATGATTAATTCAGTAATAAATGATGTTAAATACATGATTAAGAGGTTACATGCATGTTAGATGAATATGATAGCAATGGTGCAAGTTTTGCGACATCGATACGTTCATACAAACATATAGGACAACGTGTAGCCAAACACATGTAAGTTCCTATAAGTACGTATGGTATATCGATGTAAGACACCCTCACAATGTATTTTGAGAGTGGCATGGCACGTGTATCTTGGCATATTGTTCAATGCTACGCAACTATTGGATTGTTGGACAAGAACGTCAACTGAAAGTTGAGGTTGTGCAATGATCATTCGTGTTGTCCTAGAGTAGTTAGCGTGTATAGTTATTGATTAGAATATATTTAATAGGGCATCTTAGATCTTCTACTCTTCTAGCAGAGGACGTCGGACATACATCATCGCTGCCACAGACAGCAGGCAAGTGTACCTTGCCATGATGTATCACAGTTTCGTGCCTTAATTATCTTATTTAGTTATTATAGTTATTTGATATGGTTGATGTATGTGTTTACCCTAGGGCCGTGAGTCATTTTTTAGCGTCCGCGGGTGTCGATGTCGTATGCGGAGTCGAGTAACGTCACTTAGAGAGTTAATACCACAATCACATTTCACGTGCTTGTATCCTTGCACGTCAGACCGTAGGACACTTGATACTATTTTATGTGACATAATCCTTCTTGAGGTATTCAT